>CM067175.1:19049808-19087308 GCA_034093135.1 Erigeron breviscapus | reverse complement strand
GTAAGGATGTGTTGCCCTAATTCCTCCCCTATATAAAGCAACACAGCCGCATCATTTATACTTTGTGTTTGTCACCACAAAGTGTGTGTCACTTTATTTTTCTCTCTTGTAATTGCTTAAGTTTATAGTGTGTCTAGACTTAGCAATTATTTAGTTCATTTGTATTCTTGTAAAACAAGTTGTAATATCGACCATGTATTCATCGTTTAATCAATGATACATATTATTAGACTTGCTTAGATATTTGCATTTGAACTTATTCTTGTTCATGTTCTTTACTTTCTGTTCTTACATTCTTGTCTAGACTAATTATATTATAAGTGTGCAAATCGTGGACTGTCAAGTGGTATAAGAGCCAACGTTTCTAAATCATTGAAACAAAGATCCGTTTGCATACTTATTTCTTTCTAAATTCTTATTTCTTTCTTTAAATACAAGAACATGACTACTGTACCAACTCTTGTGAACACACGTGACTTTGGTTACGTGTCTGTTCCTCCAAGAATCGAGCCTGATGACTTTTGATCTTGGAAGGAAAGAATGCTATTGCACATAGTTGGTGTAGAACCCTACCTTATAACTATTATGACCAAAGGTCCATATGTAGCTACTCTGGTACAAAGAACACCAGGATGGACCGATGATGAGTGTAGACTGGTAAATCTTGATTCCAGGCTCAAAAACATGATTGTCTCCACTCTTCCTACTGACATCATGAAGCTCATCATCAAATATCCCACTTCTAAAGAAGTCTGGGATAGATTATGTAGCATGTATGAGGGCTACTCTGGTACAAAGAATCAGGATGGACCGATGATGAGTGTAGACTGGTAAATCTTGATTCCAGGCTCAAAAACATGATTGTCTCCACTCTTCCTACTGACATCATGAAGCTCATCATCAAATATCCCACTTCTAAAGAAGTCTGGGATAGATTATGTAGCATGTATGAGGGCTACTCTGGTACAAAGAATACCAGGATGGACCGATGATGAGTGTAGACTGGTAAATCTTGATTCCAGGCTCAAAAACATGATTGTCTCCACTCTTCCTACTGACATCATGAAGCTCATCATCAAATATCCCACTTCTAAAGAAGTCTGGGATAGATTATGTAGCATGTGTGAGGGCTCTGCTGCTACAATCGCCACTAAAAAGATTGATCTTAAAAAAGCCTATGAAAAATTCTTTTCTCTCCCTTCTGAAGGTCTCAATGGCACTTACACCCGATTCAAAGGGTTGCTAAATGACATGACCAATGTTGGTATCACCCATGACAACTTTGAGGTGTGCCACAAATTTATTGATAGTCTACCTATCAAGTGGCAAGGATTGAGACAAATCCTTAGGACCACTGAGCGACTCAATGGTCTTGATCTTGAGTCTCTCTTTGGCATGCTTCAGTTTGAAGAGAGAGCTCTTGCTCAAACTCTAAGAGCTGCTGCTGACGCACAACATAGTGTTGGTCCCTCCTCTTCTACCTCTTCTTCTGCTTATTCTGTTCTTGACCCCCTTGCCCTTGTCTCTGCTGAGCCCATTAATCTTAATAATGGTGCCAGCTTCTCCCATCTCCCACCTCCTATTCAATCTCTTGTTAATGATCTCGATGCTGATGAGAAACAAGAGATGTTCAGCGACTTTATGGACTTTGCCCTGGTCGCTGGCAAGAGGTACTCACGTAAATGGAACAACCGTAAGTCGGTTGCTCCATATAAGCCTCTTACTGATAAATCTCAAGAGGATTGCTGGAGATGTGGTAGAAAGGGACACTACCAAAAGGAGTGCAGAGTTGCTCTTCCAACTCCTGCTGCTCCTAAAACTAACCCATCTAAACCTGCTGATGAGTACAGGAACAAATACTATCAGCTTAAAGCAAAGGTTGCTGAGATGGAGGAGGCAAAAACACCAGCAAAAGGGCTGGTTGCTGAAGAACATGACTGGGCTGAATCAGATGATTCAGACAGTGAAGAGTATGTTGATGCCATGTGTCTTATGGCACTCGCTGATGGTGATGCACTGACTAAAGACCAAGCTTCTTCCAGTCAGTGGGTAAATGTCACCATTAAAAAGGTACGTGCTCATTCTTCTGCCTCTAATGAAGATAAACCTAAAATCTTCGAATCTCTTCTTTGTGATATTCAGTTCGTTGAATCTATATGAGCTGATATCCAATCTAAACTTGACTCTGTCTCCTTAGAGTTAAGTGACAAAACTGAAAAACTCAATGAGCTGAGGAATGTTCATGTTGAACTCCAATCTCATGAGTTGCTGGCACAAAAAGTTCAGCTTGAGAATGAAAAACTCAAGCTTGAAGTTGCAAATCTTAAAAAGATTGTGACCTCCTGGTCAAAAGCTTCCAGGTTTCATCATCAGTGTCTAAATGAACAAGTCCCTGCCCAAGTTCAGGCAGTCATTGGCGGTAACTTTGAAGTCGCTACCACTCTCGCTGACTTGTTCAATGACGACGTGAAACCTGAAATCTCCATTCCTCCTTCTGCTGTCATTTCTCCTGAAGAAATGAGAAAATGGTATTTCGTTAGGGGTCGTAACGATTACCATAATGAGATGGAAGCTGGTTCTACTTCTACCACCACCAGCGACCCATCTACCCCTGCCGAGGAAAATGGTGCTAGCACCTCAGCTAGTACTAGGAATCCTTATCCTCATCTTGTTAGAAATATAAATATGGTGTTTAATTGTAAATATAGTTACTTGTGTTAAGTTGTTAAAGTACAAGGGGTTTAGATGAAACTTGTAATGTGTAGGATATAAATACCCCTTGTAACTAATCTTGTAACTAACCCTTGCCATAATAAACATTCAATCTAATCACTTTCTCTCTCCTCCCTATCATCTTCAACCTCCCTTTCACACACAAACACATTTTTCACACACTAACCTAAATCCTCCATTAAACCTTAAGTTAAGCTCAAGTTTATTTCTAACAATTGGTATCAGAGCACAATCAGAGTTGCTGAACGATCCACAAGCTTATTACAAGCTTAATTTGTGCTTAATTTTAGAATTTGAGTAATTTTTCTGAAAGGTTCATTTGCAGAGCTCACTGTTTCAGTGATTCCTGCAAATTAAGTGTGTTTCTGTTCTAATTTTGTTCACCGATCGATTTAATATCAGTATATCTTCCTTCGCTATCATTTTCAGAAGCTAATTTCATCATTTGAGTTGTTTTTGATCGAGCTCTACAAATCGCATGTTCGTGAGGGTTTGATTTCCAGTTGAAATTAGCATCTAATTTGTTTGAGGATTTGTGCGCATTGATTTTCTGAACATTTTGATATAAAATTCGAGTTCTAATTCGCAAAAATGAAGAAGATATCGAAGATTTTCAGTCTTCTCTGCAAATAAGGGTTTGGCTAAACGAAGAAGATAACCTAACCGACTATTTTGTCGTGTTGTGGTTACTCGTATTTGCAGAGGTCGTTGGCTAAGTGGTGTTCTTACTTGTACTATTTGCAGAGCTCCTTGCTCGGCAAATACATGTTTCAGAAATTTGGCTAAGTACTGGAACTTCACTTGTTCTATTTGCAGAGCTTTTTGCTCGGCAAATAGTTATTTCAAGAAATTTGGTTAAGTGTTCTGGTTACTTGTTCTATTTGCAGAGCTCCTTGCTCGGCAAATAGGTGTTTCAAGGATTTGTGGTTAAGGGTTGAGGCTACTTGTTCTATTTGCAGAGCTTTTTGCTCGGCAAATAGTTGTTTTTGAGAATTCTTGATTTGAGTCTGGTGCTACTTGCATTGTTTGCAGAGGTTTAAGCTCGGCAAACAAGTGTTTTTGGTTGGTGTGACTAAGTACAAGTTCTATTTGTGCTCTTTGCAGAGATATTTGCTCGGCAAATAGTTGAAATTGATTCTTCGACCAAGTGACTTTATAAGTTGTACTGTTTGCAGAGATTTAAGCTCGGCATTCAGTTGTTTTTGTGTGTTGATCTAAGTACTTGGGTTGCGACTTGGTCACTTACACCATTTGCAGAGAATTAAGCTCGGCACTTAGTTGTTTTTAAGAATCTCAAATCAAAATTTTTCAAGAAATTTGGTTAAGTGTTCTGGTTACTTGTTCTATTTGCAGAGCTTTTTGCTCGGCAAATAGTTGTTTTTGAGAATTAAATCAAAATTTTGAAATTTCTTACTTGTTCTATTTGCAGAGGTTTAAGCTCTGCATTTAGTTGAAATTGAAAAACCTCTGCAAATAGTACAATTAGAATTTTTTTTTTCTAATTTCAACTGTTTGCAGATCAAAAACCTCTGCAAATAGTACAATTAGAATTTTTTTTTCTAATTTCAACTGTTTGCAGAGCAAAAACCTCTGCAAATAGTTCAATTAGAAAATTTTTCTCACTTCAACTGTTTGCAGAGCAAAAACCTCTGCAAATAGTACAAATTGAAAAAAAAAATTCAAGTTTTTTTCTAAAACCATTTTTATTACTTACCCATTGTTGGAGTGAAATTTGAGAATTTTTTTTTTTTGAAACCCCCATTTGCAGAGATATATGCTCTGCAAATAGCACTTTCTAGCTTCAAGTGTTGTGAATCATGGCTGTGTGGTTGTTGTTGTGATTGCTTGAGTCGTGGTTGTGTGATGTGATGACTTGTGATTTTTCTGATCTAAGTATATTCATTTTTGAGTGATTAATCTGTTGTGATTTCCCATTCAATATTTTTCTAGTATTTTCCATTCTTCATTTCTTAATCATCATGTCTTCGAAAGAAGCATTAGCTCTAGGTTCTGGAAAGAATGATGATCAGGTAATCTCTGTCTCTAAGAATTACTTAAAATATCTTATGAATCAAAGTGAAACAGTGATTATTGAAAAACAAGAACTTGATGCCAAAGTTCTTGAGTTGACCAAGACCGTGAGACAACTGCAAGTTGAGAAAACTAATGAAATGCTAAGAGGAAATGCTTTGGTGTAGGACATTGAGTTATTAAATGTGAAACTGAAAGAGTCGAATCCTGAGTTGAAGGAGCTTGAAGATGAAATTTCTAACCTAAAATATGAGTGTTGTATCAAAGATACTCTTTATCAACAACTTGATAAGAAGTATAAAGAGCTCAAATCTGCTGCAATGGAAAGTCTTCAATCTGAAGTTGACCGAATCAAACCTGAGAACAAAGAGCTCCAGTCTGGAAATACTCTCAATTTGTCTACTATGGTAAGTCTTCGACTTGAAATTGACCAACTCAAATCCGAAATTAAAGAGCTCAAATCTGCAAATGATCTCATTTTGTCCAACATGGAAAGTCTTCAAAAAGAAAATGATCATTTGCATTCAAAGATTTTCAAATTAACAAATGAGTTGGACAATTCTTCCAAAGAGCTCAATAAAATTGTTTTGGACAGTCATTCAAAAGAACTTGTTTCGCAACAAAAGATTTCTGAACTTAACCATGAGTTGCGAAATAAGTCCACAATTTTTGTGAGCAAAGAACAAAGATTTTCGAAAATAATCAAAGATCAACAAGATTACATTTCATCTTTGGAATCCAAATTTTTTGAGAAAGATACTCTTGTTTCGAAATTAAAATCTGATGTGTCAACAATTTCTTTCTCTGATTTAAATGCTTCGGTTACAAAACAACTTGAAAAGATGGAGAACCGAATTGCTTCTTTTAAATCAAAATCGTTGGACACAAAGCTTGAAAAACCCATGAAACAATCGAGTAATTCTACGATTCCAAAGACCGAGGTGTCAAAATGTTTTCCAAAATCTAATTCATCCAAACCAAAAGTTGATGTTCCAAAGAGGGTTTACACGGGTAAATCTTCAAAACCTTTTGAAAGAAAGGTGTCTCAGTTTACTAATTACTCCTTGCAAAAGGGTAAGAAGTACTCTAAGAAACCTATTTTTGATGGAATAACTACTTTTGTCTCTTTTCTATCCTTCGATGATAATTCTAAACATATTTCACAAGCAAAATCTCAGTTGACTAAATCTAAATGGAAACCGATTTCAAAAGATAAGTCAATTGAGTCAAAATCATTCAAATATTCATTTTCGGAACTTTTTGATCTTGCACCAAAACCTGTGAAAGCAGTTGTGCAAAAAGTGAATGATTTTGCTTCGAAAAATCATTTTCCAAATCAATCTCTCAAGATTGGAAGCTTTTCAAAGAAATCAAATGATTTTTCACCGTTGCTTCCACGAAAACTCTTTTCAACTAAACCACCGGGTTTTAGTTCATCGTGGAATGCAACTTCTATTCATCAAATCGATGATACTTACATTTGGACTTTCAAGAATTCAAAAACCATTGGACCCAATTTCAAATGGGTTCCAAAAGTGATTTCCAAGTGATTTGATGAATAGTGGCTTATGCACACTTCAGTGTATAACCCGTTCTAAAACCGTTTTTATAATTTCTTCATTTTTAGAAAAATCCAAAAAGATTTTCATTTTCTTATTTTTGAAAAATCCAAAAATATTTTCTCTTTCTCATCAATTTGTATTTACTTTGTCTTTTAGTTACTCACAATATATTAGGATGAGATGTAAGGCATCAAACGCCTTTGTGTACTGCCTTTGTAGTCTCATTTGTAATATTTGTGAGCAACTTTCAAACTCTTTACTCACCCTTTATATGCAAAACCTTTGTTTATATCATGCATATATTTAGGGGGAGTTTGTTTATTAAACCAAAACATTCAAGTGTTTAAACTCATTTTCTATCTTAAAATACTTTGGAAGATTTTCAAACCATTTTTGATCAAATTCAAAGAAGTTCGGTGTTAGATTTTCACATGAGAGTTTAGGCCACTCATAAATACTCCATGATCTTGTCATCGCCGATGAGATCTATCCCCGGAGTTAAAATTCTCTATTCTAGATTGTGAGGGTTTATGAGTGTGGTCTTGATGTTTGTGCAAATAGGATATGAGGGAGAAGTCGAAAAGTGAGAGGTTAAGGTGAAATGATGTGAGAAAGGGCTAAAAGAAACAAATGCCCTCCCCAACATTCTCAAAAAGTTGGGTCAATACGTTACTATCGGATTTCATTTGTTGATTTCTCGATATTGAAGAAGACTTCATGGACCCAGTAAAGGAATGCACATCTTTACCTAACCACTCAAGTATTTCTTAACAAATACTTGTTTTATTCTCACGGAGATTTTCACATTTCTATCGACTCTTCATTTGGAAGACGTTGATATTGAAAAAGGGAGACACTCTGCTCCGGTCCCCGACTTCATTTGATCACTATTGAGTCTAGAGCGTACTTGATATATCTTTCATTTGACTAGGACACATTGAGTCTTTATATGTCTTTGTGACATTGCATATCTTTGTGATATTGCCGGAACATTCGTAGTGATATCATATTTTTGATATTCCACGATGATCGAATGGAAATCCTACCAATGCTAACATCTTTTCCAACGTTGAACGTAGGTCTCACATTTTCATTTTATGAATTTGTTGAGTAAACGAGAAGTCTATGTGACCTCGGATTTATTTACCCAAAAGTCTTTGAGGATAGTAAGACATGGTTATTGAACGCCTTTGTGACACTGACCATGAATTACATTCTTTAAAGCAATCTATCGGTTGAAAAGCCATAAACCGAACCATTTAGAGATAAGCTTTGTGCATTTCTCGATGATAATGGGAAGTCCTAAAAATAGTAATCGTATTTTTAGGCCACACCATTAATCCTTTTGATTTTTGGATGTGTTAACGGATCATTTTTATCCGGATTTCATTTCTCTTCACACAAACACAAAGAACACAAACACCTTTATAAAATCTTTTTCCAAAAAACGCAACTTTACATTCTAGTTCACCAATAGGTTCATTGGGAATTGGGAATTGGGTTGGGTTAATTTGGTTGACTATTGTTTGTTGTGATCTACTGTTTATGCTATCAATCATTATTGTATGATGAACACGTTTCACATATTCATCATAAGGGGGAGAAATGATTAAAAGATTGATAGATAGAGTTCAAGGTTTAGGTAGAATTTGATTGATGATATTCATTGTGTTTGGTTGTTCAAAGGATCGTTAGTTTAGGTGAAGAGAGTGAATAATTATCGTGATATGTTGAAAGTTGAGAGATTGTTTCGAGAAAGTTAAAGAAAGATTGATTCGAGATCGAGTATATTCAAGATGAAGTACATGGTCGATAATTGAAAGATTTGAAGGAAAATTGACCATCGTTTGATGATTAGAAAAGTTTGAGATTGAATAGAGATTGTCTTTTGTTGATGCTACAAAGAAAATTAAGTTGGATAGTTAAGTTTGTTCTTTATTTGAAGAGATTGTTCATTTGAGGGGGAGCAAGAGTAAACACATGAGTCGTTAAATATGCTCCGAAATGATTGTTTGTTCGAGGGGGAGCAAGAGATTAAAGATTTGTTATTGAATAATGTGCTCCGAGATAGTTGTTTGATTGAGAGGGAGCAAATGTTTATTAATCAAAGAATCAAGTGCTCCAAGATGTTTATTGATTCAGAGACAAGTTAGATCAAGAATTGAAGTTTTAAAGTCAATTCAAATTTCCGCATTCCAAAACCAAGCTTCCGAAATGCCAAGAGATTTCAAAGTCAAAAACCAAGCTTCCGCAAAGCCAAGAGATTTCAAAGTCATAAATCAAGCTTCCGCAAACCAAAAGAATTCATGGAATTCAAAGTCAAAAACCAAGCTTCCGCATGCTACTCAAAGTTCAAGTTACTTCTCCAAGCAACATCAAGTTGAAATCAATATTCAAAAGTTCAAGTTGAGAAAGCTCAAAAGCTACAAAGATTTCAAAGATGCTTCCAAAGTATTCAAAGTTGCAAGAGAAGATCAAGTTTTAGAAAGTCATCGTCATATATATATGTTTGTTGAAAAGATTCAAAGTCAAAAACCAAGCTTCGAAATGCCAAGAGATTTCAAAGTCAAAATCAAGTTTAGAAAGTCATCGTCATATATATATGTTTGTTGAAAAGATTCAAAGTCAAAACCAAGCTTCCGCAAAGCCAAAAGAATTCAAGTTAAATCAAGCTTCCGCTATACCAAAAGAATTCATGGAATTCAAAGTCAAAAACCAAGCTTCCGCATGCTACTCAAAGTTCAAGTTACTTTCTCCAAGCAACATCAAGTTGAAATCAATATTCAAAAGTTCAAGTTGAGAAAGCTCAAAAGCTACAAAGATTTCAAAGATGCTTCCAAAGTATTCAAAGTTGCAAGAGAAGATCAAGTTTTAGAAAGTCATCGTCATATATATATGTTTGTTGAAAAGATTCAAAGTCAAGGCCAAGCTTCCGCAAAGCCAAAAGAATTCAAGTTCAAAGTCAACAAGCTTCCGCAAACCAAAAGAATTCATGAGTTCAAAGTCAAAACCAAGCTTCCGCAAAGCCAAAAGAATTCATAGTTAAATCAAGCTTCCGCTATACCAAAAGAATTCATGGAATTCAAAGTCAAAACCAAGCTTCCGCATGCTACTCAAAGTTCAAGTTACTTTCTCCAAGCAACATCAAGTTGAAATCAATATTCAAAAGTTCAAGTTGAGAAAGCTCAAAAGCTACAAAGATTTCAAAGATGCTTCCAAAGTATTCAAAGTTGCAAGAGAAGATCAAGTTTTAGAAAGTCATCGTCATATATATATGTTTGTTGAAAAGATTCAAAGTCAAGGTTGATACAAGACGTTGAAGACAATGAGAAAGCTTCAAAGTCCATTCAGCATTGAAGATTTTCAACAAATGGGCTCATCATGTTTATTTAAAGACCTAAGACGATGCAACATTTACAATTCAACACCAAGGGGGAGATTGTTAGAAATATAAATATGGTGTTTAATTGTAAATATAGTTACTTGTGTTAAGTTGTTAAAGTACAAGGGGTTTAGATGAAACTTGTAATGTGTAGGATATAAATACCCCTTGTAACTAATCTTGTAACTAACCCTTGCCATAATAAACATTCAATCTAATCACTTTCTCTCTCCTCCCTATCATCTTCAACCTCCCTTTCATACACAAACACACTTTTCACACACTAACCTAAATCCTCCATTAAACCTTCAATTAAGCTCAAGTTTATTTCTAACACATCTTCCCATCATTGGCATGATGCCTAATGAAGGAAGAGTTCAATACCCTTCTGGGGAATCCTTTGAGGGAGATATTGGCAACGATGATTTTAAACAAGTCGCTCCTCGGAAACTTACTCTACAAGCTACTGAACCTTTTAAGAGAAGCACAGTTGTTGTACCTTATGACTACAGCACGCCTCAGCGTGCTAGCTCAGTCAGTCATTAACCACAACAAGTTGCTTCTCAAACCCCTTCTTCCTCTAACTCTCATAAAGCACCTGCACATGCTGACAGTAAATCTGCTCAGCATGATCATCTTATGAAAAGACATGTCAGGTTCGGTGACGCCAGATATCAGCAAGTAGGACCTTCTCAAGTCCGACCTGCTGATAGACAGGTCCACCAGCAGGCACCCCAATCGATGCCTACTTCCATTCTGAGGCATAAAACTCCTCAAAAGGAAAGAATGCCTAATACCCAAAATAGGTCTATCACTCCTCAGAAAGGATACTTGCCCCATCAGCAAGTAAGACCTATCACTCCTCAAAGAGGACACTTGCCTCATCAGCAAGTGAGATCTACTACCCCAAATAGGCAGTACCTACCTCATAGGCAAATGAGGTCAGTTACACCTATTCAGCAACCCAGACCGATGAATCCTAAAAGAGTGCATCAGTCTCTTCAGCAGGGTCCTTCTTCTTCTTCTCACCCTGCTGTTAAACAAGCTTGGAGTGTAGTCAAGGGATCACAAAATCCCTCTACTTCTCAGTCTGAGGATCCAAAAGGAAAGTCCATTTTGGGTCCTGCTCCCAAGATGCCTCAGCTTACACTTAAGCATAAGCAAAAGTCAAAGCAAAAGAAAAGGGCATCTTCCACCTCTGACCCTAAAATTAACGAGCTAGCTCAGCAAGTTAATGATCTTTCCTCTCAACTGAAGGAATTCTTCCTTCAAAATCAAAAAGGCAGCACCTTTGTTAAAAAATGCTACATATGTGGCAGCAGAGGTCATGTTGCTTCTGATTGTGACAACTCCAGGGATGCTCCTGAGGTTGTCATTCAACCTAATCCTCCTTCCTCAGCGGTTGCTTCCTCCTCCACTATGGTCAGTGAAGAAGATACAACTGTTCTCTCTGAGGAAAACATTGCTGACTTCATTGCTGCTCAGCGAAATTCCTTTCCTCTGTCTCAAGAGATTCATTACTAATGCTCATCGTAGCATTCTGGTCGAGTATGGGAACAACAATCAAGTCAGCAACTTGACTGTTCTAGATACTGGAAACACTGTCACTTCTGCTGATCAATACTTCACATATGTGGTTGATCGTGACATGCTTCCTGCTCATCAACTTGTTGATAACTCTCCAAGAGATGAGAATACTGACCCTAGTGCTCCTCTTCCTCTCTCAGCTGATGACACTATCAGTAGAGATGAATCCTCTGAAACTTAAAGCTTTAATCCCGCTGACATGGCTGTCAGTGAGTTTAACAGTCAACCAATCTAAATCCTTCTGTTATATCCATGCAGGGCTCGCTTGGAAAGGGTGTGTGGTACTTGGACAGTGGCTGTTCAAAACACATGACTGGTACTAAGACCCTGCTGGATAACTACGTAGAGGCTGCTGGCCCTACTGTAGTGTTTGGTGATAATTCCACTGGACAAACAGAAGGATATGGTCTTCTCTCCAATGGTCTCATCAAGTTCTCCAAAGTCGCTTATGTAAATGGTTTGAAACATAATCTTATCAGCATAAGCCAACTTTGTGATGCTGACTACAAAGTGATTCTTGATAAACATCAAGGCACTGTTGTAAATGTAAACAAGGAAGTCGTCTTGGTCGCTCCAAGAAAAAGAGATGTATATCTGGTGGACTTCACTCCTATCAAAACTGATAGTGAGACTTGTTTCTTTGCTAAGTCAGCTGCTGAACTCAATTGGTTATGGCACAAGCGTATGTCGCATGTGAATTTCAAAACCATCAACTCACTGGCCAAAAAGAACCTTGTTCGTGGCCTTCCTCATCTCTCTTTTGAAAAGGATAGACTCTGTGGTGCTTGTGAAAAAGGTAAAAGCCACAGAGCCACTTTCAAAACTAAGCAGGCCAATTATGTCTCTGGCTGCTTTCATCTTCTTCACATGGACCTTTTTGGTCCTGTCAATGTCCAAAGTCTAAAGGGTAGCAGATACACTTTAGTAATTGTGGATGAATATTCACGATTTACTTGGACTATTTTTCTTCGTTCTAAGAGTGATGTTGCTGAGGAGATTATCAACTTCATCAAGAAAATGGAGAATCTCAACGGCATAAGGGTTAAAGAACTCAGAAACGATCATGGTACTGAGTTCAGAAACCACACTCTTGAATCCTTTTGTGCTGATCAAGGGATCTCACAAAACTTTTCTTCCACCAGAACTCCTGAGCAAAATGGTGTTGCTGAAAGGAGAAACAGAACTCTAATTGAGGCAACACGTACTATGCTCAGCGAGTACTCCTTGCCTAGTAAATTCTGGGCAGAAGCTGTCAGCACTGCCTGTCACACTCAAAACAGATGTCTTATTGTCAAAAGACATGACAAGACAGCTTATGAGGTTTTGAAAGGTAAGAAACCTTAAATTAAACACTTCCATGTCTTTGGATGTCCTGTCTTTATCTTAAATAATAAGGATCACCTAGGAAAATTTGATCCTAAAGCTGATGATGGCTACTTTCTTGGTTATTCCTCCATCAGCAAGGCTTTCAGAGTATTCAATACTCGCCTTCAGAAGGTGGATGAATCAATCCATGTAACCTTTGATGAAAGCTCATCAGCCCTTAAGGACATCCAAACCTCGTCATCAGAAGTCATTTTCAATGAGCTGGCTGATCCTCTTACTGAGGAAGCTGACTAATTTGTTGATGCATCTTGCTCGCTGCCTGATAATAATCAGCATGACAAACAGGATAGTTCAGCAGATGCTGAACCAGAGCAAGTTGCTGCTCATATATACTCGATTGAGCCAGTTGAGCCTATCTTAAGATAAATCCATGCAGCATCAGCCAAACCTAGATCACTGGCTGATGACGTGCATGCTGATGACTCTACTGAGGAAGAGTTTCATGATGCATCAGCAAATGCTGATGATATGGAGTCAGCTGATGACTCCAATGAGGAAGAGTTTCATGATGCATCCGCAAATGCTGATGATATGGAGTCAGCTGATGACTCTACTGAGGAAGAGTTTCATGATGCATCCGCAAATGCTGATGATATGGAGTCAGCTGATGACTCTACTGAGGAAGAGTTTCATGATGCATCCGCAAATGCTGATGATATGGAGTCTGCTGATGACTCTACTGAGGAAGAGTTTCATGATGCATCAGCAAATGCTGATGATATGGAGTCAGCTGATGACTCTAACATCAATGATAACTCAAATCAGTCGAATGGCTCTACTGATCTTACTTCTGAACCCATTCTTACCATTGACTTCTCTCCTTACAATAATCTCTCTGCTGGACCCATCTCTCTGTCTTCCGCTGACACTCGACTAGGTTCATCAAGTGTTCCTGCACTTAAATGGACTTCTAGTCATCCAGCTCACCAAGTGTTGATGCATGTTGATGTGACAACAGCAACTTAGATTTGATTATGTCTTATTCATTTATATGTAATTGATAGATTATGGACTTCGTGTTTTAGTAATGATTGATTACATGTTTTGGTGTTATTTATATGTTTATATATGATGTTTGTTATGTATATCATACAAGTACAAACATAATATATGTTAGGTTTCTTGTACATAAAGTACTTGGAAAATAACTAAGCATAGATGTTGATGGTATTTAGTACTAACGAAGATAATCTTCGTTAGGAACTAACGAAGATAATCTTCGTTTTATGGGCTGGACTGCTAAGTTCCTAAGAACAAAGCCCAGCAAGCCCAATATCGATCGTGAACATATATAAACGATTGGAAACCCTAAAGTGAGGAATTCTAGTTGATATTACACACACCAAAGGCGACTAAGTTCGTTTCTATGCTATAGAAAACGAAGATAGATTACATAAGGCTGATTATATTGAGATAATTAGCAATATATTCGATAACTAATCAAACTAGTTATCTCGTGAGGATTCCGCACTCACGACATAACAATAGACGATCTCGAGAGCGATCAGTAGCTATCGAGGGACTCACAAGTGGTATCAAAGCTCCTAGGAAGAGAGACATCTATGGCTTAGTTTTAGGTGTTGATAATCCAACGGAGCCCCTCTGTTTGTTGAGCAAAGCAAATGAGTCTGAATCTCTCCTATGGCATCGCAGAATGGGACATATCAACTTTCGGAAGATGAATGAACTTGTTAATCTTGGTTTAGTTGATGGTGTTCCAGTTAAGAAGTTTGGGATGGAAGATAAATGTGTACCATGTCTGAAAGGAAAGCAACACAAGAATCCTCATAAATCAAAGGTGCACAACACTATATCCAAACCATTCGAACTACTTCATATGGATCTCTTTGGTCTGTGAACGTAAGAAGCATTGGAGGGATGTTCTACTGTTTGGTGATCACTGATGATTACTCAAGGTACCCATGGGTATTTTTCTTGAAGACAAAGGACGAGACCGCAAACCGGTTTATGGATTTTGTTAGACAAGTTGAGAATGTCCATGAAGTTAAAGTTAAGAGAATCAGGAGTGACAATGGCACTGAGTTCAAGAACAATACTCTTACGGTTTTTTGCTTGACCAAGGGTATTCAACATCAATTTAGTGCACCGTATGAGCCACAGCAGAATGGAGTAGCTGAGAGGAAAAACAGGACTTTGATAGAAACAGCTAGGACGATGCTTGCTGATTCAGGGCTTCCTGTTACTTTCTGGGGGGAGGCAGTGAATACAGCTTGTCACATTTTAAATCGGGTTTTAACAGTTAAACGGTTCAAGAAAACTTGTTATGAACTTTTGCACAACAAAAAGCCCAATTTGCAAAATGTTGAGCCATTTGGTGTTCCTTGTACTTTTCTTACGGTACTTCTTCCGGGTAAATTTGATCCTAAATCAGAGGAGGGTTTCTTTTTAGGTTATGTACCTAGTACACCAATTCGGCGTGTGTACAATCAGAAAACTGGCAAAGTAAATTTTGGTACAAATGTGGTAATTGTCAGTCATAAACCTGCTGTACACATTGGTCCTGCTAATGACTTCGATTATGATGGTGTTTTCACCTCTTTTCGTGGTCCTGTTTCTTTTACAGGTGTTCCGATAGTGGAAGATGTAGTTACTCTTCATGATCCACTTGAAGGCGGTCCGGTTCCTGTCTCTTCTCCTGTTTCTTCACCATTCATTAAGCCTACTTCTAAATCTGGAGAGTCAAGTGGGACCAAAGAAGCAGACTCTACTTTAGAGACTGCTCCTAAAATCTTACTGATCCTTTACATATACCGCTACCTGATGATCCTTTCTATGATACTGACGACACGGAAGGTGAAAATCAGGAAGAGCCTAAAACTCCAGAACAACATGTCCAGACTAACTTGGGGAATGATCTTATAGTCGACACGGTTCCTCAAACAAGAGTCAACAAGAATCATCCAGTAGATCAAATCATTGGTGATGCTTCTACCTCTGTTCGCACGAGGAATCAGAATAGGAAAAATTTGTCAAGTATGTTTGCTGAAGTTAAGGATTCTGGGGCAATTACTTGGTACTTGTACTTTTGCTTCATCTCTCAGGTTGAGCCTAAAAATGTTGGAATGGCTCTTAAAGATCCGTCATGGGTTGAGGCGATGCAAGACGAATTGGCTCAGTTTCGGAAGCTTGATGTATGGAAGTTAGTTGACTTACCTCATGGTGAATATCCTTTATCTACGCGATGGGTTTTTCGTTGTAAAAAGGATGACAAAGGTGTTGTCACTCGCAATAAGGCTCGGTTGGTAGTTAGAGGATTTGAGCAACAAGAAGGTTTTGATTACGATGAGACTTTTGCACCTGTAGCTAGACTAGAAGCTATTCGATTATTTCTGGCATTTGCTAGTTATCAAGGTATAAAGGTGTATCAACTTGACGTAAAGAGTGCCTTTTTGTATGGAGAAATTAGAGAAGAAGTGTATGTAGATCAACCTCAGGGGTTTGAGGATCCAGATTTCCCCAATAGAGTATATCGTCTTGATAAGGCTCTATATGGTTTACATCAGGCTCCTCGATCATGGTATGAAAAACTGTCTACTCATTTGCATGAAAATGGTTTTACTCGAGGCTCTATTGACAGCACGTTGTTCATCAAATGGAAAGGGAAGGACTACTTGCTTGTACAAGTTTACGTTGATGATATCATTTTTGGTTCATCTGATAAGAACATGTGCAAGGAGTTTGAGCAGAGCATGAAGGCTAAGTTCGAAATGAGTGCTATGGGGGAATTAACTTTCTTCCTTGGATTACAGGTGGATCAACTGAAGGATGGGTTCTTTATTCATCAGAGCAAGTATGTTCAAGATCTTCTTACCAGGTTTCGAATGTCCGATGCTAAATATGCAATTACTCCCATTCAGACTAATCATGGGCTGTGTCCTGATAAGACTAATGATCCAGAAGTCGATGCAACTCAATATCGGGCTATCATTGGTTCCTTGATGTATCTGACGGCTTCACGTCCAGACATTACCTTTGCTGTTTGTATATGTGCTAGATATCAGGCTAATCCGAAAGAGTCACATTTGAAAGCTGCGAAAAGGATTCTTCGTTATGTGAAGGCCAAGCCTCGTCTAGGGCTTTGGTATCCCATGCATGGTTCCTTTGAATTCAAAGCTTATACTGATTCGGATTATGGTGGCTGCAGTTCGGATAGGAAATCAACGTCAGGTGGATGTCAGCTTTTAGGGGGAGAATTATATCGTGGCAGTGCAAGAAGCAGACATCTGTTGCACAGTCTACCTGTGAAGCAGAGTACATAGCTGCTGGTCAATGCTGTTCTCAGGTACTTTGGATACTGCAACAATTGCGCGACTATGGTATGGATATCTCAGACTCTCCTATTTGTATTGATAATAAGTCTGCCATAGATATTACTAAGAATCCAAAAAACTTTAAAGTCACCAAGCACATAGATATAAAGCATCACTTTTTGCGTGACTGTTTTGAGAAAAAGCTTATTCATTTAGAAAAGGTTGTTACTGATGATAACCTTGCTGATCTTTATACTAAAGCTTTTGATAGACCTCGTCATGAGTTGTTATATCAACTCAATGGTATGAAGAATGCCGAGTAGTTTCTCTCAAAGAACTTAAATTTTGCTTTTTGTGTCTTAGTAGTTTAAGTCGTACATAGATAGAGTCAAAAATACAAAAACATCTGAAAAATAGAAAATCCAAAAATATAATAAATAAAGTAAGGTTACTGCACTACATGATTAGACGTGACGATACTTTAGCTTTTAAGTCTACTTAATTGTACTTTAAAATGCTTAGTTCAGTGATACCATTATATGATGTATCGATAGGCACAAAGTACCAAGGTTTCCTTATAATCTGAACTTAAATGTATACAATGTTCTTATGGGAAACGTATTCAGATATATGGCTGAGAATACTTGTTCTTAAAATAGGCAAGTCCTTTAAATCTTATAAAAGATCTTGCATTATAATTATGTATATTTGGTCTTTATAAAGAAGGTCTCGGGTACATATATGTGTATGTATTGCTTTTTTGGATGTATATTTGTGACAAAATATTCAAATTCAAATATCAAATAAATCTGTTGAAAGTATGAAGCTAATGTGGCCTTTGAGATTCGAACAAGTAAGTCCTTGGGGTGTCTTTGTATACCTAGCCTACCTAAAGTTTCCAACTTGGGATAGGTTGTCAGAAAGTTCGCTACACGGGTCTCATAGAAAGTCACGGGTTTTCATAAGTGCTTTAAAGTAAAATTAATGTCACAAATATGCAAGTACTTGGCATTATGCAATGTTAAGTATATTTCCGTACGTGAGTCAAGTTATGTCGCTTTCCGCGTGAGGAATCACCGACCTGTCACCACTGACTTGATTCTTAAAGACTTTCTCACTTTAAACCCTTGTACTGCCACCCTTATATTTTGAGAATTGAGATTTGTGGCCAGTACCAGCTCATCCAGTTTATCAAATACTAACTTTTCATTCCCAGCAAAAAGGTTCATTTCTGACGCTAAATTGTTTGACAGTATTGATTTGAAGTCAGAAATAACCTGGGAAGATGACTGGAGTGATCTCTCCAGGTCCGCCACCTTACTAAGAAGGCCTTGGACCTCGGTTGAAAAGGAAGTGGAGAGACCAGAGGGTTGTTCCAGATGAGAAGTCAATCTGGTCATCATAGGTACTTGTGCCCAGTCCTCTTCAGTTTCAACATTTGAGACTGGCACACTTTGTTCGGTTGGGTTTACTGGGGCTTCAACTGGTGGTGATTGAGTTTGTGTTGGTTGAATGAATGGTGTGAAGTATGGAGTTGATTGAGGAATTGATGGTGGTGGTGGTGGTATGGTGGTGGCATTCTAGGTTCTGGTGGTGGCATTTCTGGTGTAGGAGTTGGTATTTCTGGTGGAGGTGTTGGCATTTCGGTTTCTGGAGGAGGTGGTGGCATTTCTGGTGAACTTTCAACTTGTACATTTTCTTCACCCAAAAAGTCCATATTTACATCAAAATTCTGACCTCCAGACATAGGAGAGTCAGCCTCATCCCAAAACGATGCACCAGCAATATCAACTTGTTCACCAACCTCATCATTGAGATCAATCTGGGCTTCTTGTTCGCCAGATGCTTGTTCTTCAGTCTGAACAACTTGCTCACCAGCTTGAGCCACATCTTGTACAACAGCCTGGACTTCAGTGTCCACTCTCTGTTCAGATTGTACTGTAGAATCAATATTCTCCTCTTCAAAAATAGGAGACCCATCTATATTCATTATATCACCAGGATGGGTTGATGGATTTACCTGGACTCCACCTCTCATCAGACGCCTGGAAGTTCTTGGTTGTCTGGAGGACTCAACATTTTCTGGTCCACCAACTGGAGCCACTTGTCGAATAGGTTGAACTATTTCAACAATTTCAACATCTTCGCTACCAGCAGGTACTTCAACAACTTGGACCCTGCCTGTGCCACATTCTCTTCTATTCTTTGAAGTGACAACATTGCTTGAGGAATATCCACCTCACCATCTCTGGACCTTAAGTTGGTCAGATCTCTCATGTACTCACTCATTGAAAAATGAGTGGTTTCAAAATCGTACTGGGCTCCAAGGGCGTTCTTAAATATGATTGAAAGAAAACGAATGTATGGTACAAAGGGCTTTCTACCTTTTACCTTTAAACGCTCTACCAGATCGTCAAATAATATCTGGGAAAAATCAACCCTTAGCCCAAACCACAAACAGTAGGCAATCTGGAGGTGGGTTTGATTGATCTGGTCTAACCCTCCAGAACTACCTCCAAGGCACTCGACAATGTGTGTGAAGAAATATCTCCACGAATCCGTCAGTCTGCTCATATATATTGTTCCCTTCCTTAGCAACTGACCATGCTCATCCACTATTTCGGTATGCCCCATTAATCTGCATACTTCTCTGAAGTTAATACCAGTTGGGAGTGGCATTGCCAATTCATTCTCATCCAGATAATTTAACTGAAGAGCTGTTCTGAGAGAATGTACAGTAAGAGTCAAGGGTCTGGTCCCTTGCTCAAGAGAATAATCAATATATGAATTTGCTTCATCATATTCGGCTGTGTACCAGAATTCACATAGATAATCGTGATACATTTTTTCTGGGTTTAATGTTAGAGCACCATATAGTGGACATGAGAGAAAAAAGGTATTTAATCTCCCAATGATTGATTGTGGATCATGGACACTGGATAGCGAGAGTTTTGCCATCCAGTTATTCATATTCATCCTTATAGCCTTTGCTTCAAGGGTGATATGAGGTGCTCTAACGACATCTGCAGCCGGAACATATTCAGCAGATAGAAGATTTCTTGGTGAGTTTGATTGTCTAGGTGCCATTTGATTATAGATGAAAGATGAAATTGAATGAATATTTAAGGTTTTATGAAGAATTTAATGAATGAAGTTAATATCAGTTGGGAGTGGCATTGCCAATTCATTCTCATCCAGATAATTTAACTGAAGAGCTGTTCTGAGAGAATGTACAGTAAGAGTCAAGGGTCTGGTCCCTTGCTCAAGAGAATAATCAATATATGAATTTGCTTCATCATATTCGGCTGTGTACCAGAATTCACATAGATAATCGTGATACATTTTTTCTGGGTTTAATGTTAGAGCACCATATAGTGGACATGAGAGAAAAAAGGTATTTAATCTCCCAATGATTGATTGTGGATCATGGACACTGGATAGCGAGAGTTTTGCCATCCAGTTATTCATATTCATCCTTATAGCCTTTGCTTCAAGGGTGATATGAGGTGCTCTAACGACATCTGCAGCCGGAACATATTCAGCAGATAGAAGATTTCTTGGTGAGTTTGATTGTCTAGGTGCCATTTGATTATAGATGAAAGATGAAATTGAATGAATATTTAAGGTTTTATGAAGAATTTAATGAATGAAGTTAATATGAGAGTATTATGATTGGAAAATGAATGAAGAAAGAAATTAATGAAGGAATTTTAAGATTTGGGAGTAAATGTTCGAAGTAAATGAAATTGAAAGTGAAAGTGGGTATATATAGGATAGAGAATGTGGAACTCAAACGTCTTATTTGAATTTATCAAACAAAGTTTTTGATCGGGTTTTGAGATCCGCATTAATTACATCACATCACACATAAATGCATGACGGTTTACAGCCCACAAAACAGTAACAACTTGTACTTTTTGTTTTCCCAAAGTAAAAAGACCATCATTGCGTTTGAAAATTTTACATGCCACGTAGGATTTATAAGATAAATATCTTTGAAAAGATTTGCTTACGTGGCACACACAATGATCAAGTATTTTGAAAATATTATGACTCATTTCAGTGCATCTGGAGGTTGACTAGACACTCCAGTATCACTGGTGAATTAGTCCAGTGAACATGTACTGATGGTACACTGGAGGGACACTCCAGTAAAGTACCAGTGAAAACCATTTTTGAAAGACTGGAAACCTTAAACTTGCACGTCAACTAATACAGACAAATGAGAGGGACACATTTACAAGGAGACAAAAGTCAACTCAAACACGCACTTCAACTTGTCCAGTTACCAGTGAGAGGGACATATTTACAAAGCACCAGTAATATTTTCTGAAGAAGTTGTCCAGTGAGAAAATAAATTCCCCCTGAATTTAAAACACTTTTAATAGGAAAATATTTTTCAAGTCTTCCCTGGAATGTTGCTCCAGAAATCCAATAATGCAAAGATAGTACACAATGGCGTTCAATATCTGAGCAATCACCAGATTTAAGGATTTAACATTCCCAACTCACCAACAAGATATTCAAAAGTTTTGACATCCAGTGGTTTGGTAAAAATGTCAGCGAGTTGTTTGTCAGTGGGAATAAAATGGAGTTCAATGTTGTTTTTCATAATATGATCGCGAATGAAATGGTACCTTAGATCGATGTGTTTGGTTCTGGAGTGCATGACTGGATTGTTGGAGATAGCGATGGCACTGGTATTATCACAAAAGATTGGAGTTTTTGAATATTTAATACCATAATCAAGCAACTGGTTCTTCATCCAGAGTATCTGAGCACAACAACTGGCTGCAGACACGTATTCAGCTTCAGCAGTGGATAATGAAACTGAAGTTTGCTTCTTACTGGTCCAGCTGACCAGTTTGCCACCTAGGAAATGACATCCACCAGTTGTGGATTTCCTATCTATCTTACAACCTGCATGATCTGAATCTGAATAACCCATTAGATCCATGCCTGAGCCTTTGGGGTACCAAAGACCTAGACTGGGGACACCTTTAAGGTACTTCAGTATGCGCTTTACAGCAAGCATATGAGATTCCTTTGGATTAGACTGATATCTGGCACATAAACATGTTGAAAACATAATATCTGGTCTACTGGCCGTTAAATACATCAGTGAACCAACCATGCCTCTATAGACAGTGGTGTTCACTGGTTTGCCATCTGGATCCGAGTCCAGTGTCAGTGGTGCAGAAATTGGAGTTGGTTTAGATGGTGAAGAATTCATATCGAATTTCTTTAAAAGATCTCTAACATATTTTTCCTGATTAATAAAAATTCCATCTTTGTTTTGTTTAATCTGGAGTCCAAGAAAATATGTTAATTCACCCATCAAACTCATTTCATATTCAGTGGACATGATTTTAGAAAATTTCTTGCACATGTTTTCATCAGTAGACCCAAAAATTATATCATCAACATAAATTTGTACCATTAACAGATTACCTTTCTCATGAAGAATGAATAAGGTATTGTCAATTGCACCTCGTTTAAAACCATTTTTGAAAGTGAAAGTGGGTATATATAGGATAGAGAATGTGGAACTCAAACGTCTTATTTGAATTTATCAAACAAAGTTTTTGATCGGGTTTTGAGATCCGCATTAATTACATCACATCACACATAAATGCATGACGGTTTACAGCCCACAAAACAGTAACAACTTGTACTTTTTGTTTTCCCAAAGTAAAAAGACCATCATTGCGTTTGAAAATTTTACATGCCACGTAGGATTTATAAGATAAATATCTTTGAAATGATTTGCTTACGTGGCACACACAATGATCAAGTATTTTGAAAATATTATGACTCATTTCAGTGCATCTGGAGGTTGACTAGACACTCCAGTATCACTGGTGAATTAGTCCAGTGAACATGTACTGATGGTACACTGGAGGGACACTCCAGTAAAGTACCAGTGAAAACCATTTTTGAAAGACTGGAAACCTTAAACTTGCACGTCAACTAATACAGACAAATGAGAGGGACACATTTACAAGGAGACAAAAGTCAACTCAAACACGCACTTCAACTTGTCCAGTTACCAGTGAGAGGGACATATTTACAAAGCACCAGTAATATTTTCTGAAGAAGTTGTCCAGTGAGAAAATAAATTCCCCCTGAATTTAAAACACTTTTAATAGGAAAATATTTTTCAAGTCTTCCCTGGAATGTTGCTCCAGAAATCCAATAATGCAAAGATAGTACACAATGGCGTTCAATATCTGAGCAATCACCAGATTTAAGGATTTAACATTCCCAACTCACCAACAAGATATTCAAAAGTTTTGACATCCAGTGGTTTGGTAAAAATGTCAGCGAGTTGTTTGTCAGTGGGAATAAAATGGAGTTCAATGTTGTTTTTCATAATATGATCGCGAATGAAATGGTACCTTAGATCGATGTGTTTGGTTCTGGAGTGCATGACTGGATTGTTGGAGATAGCGATGGCACTGGTATTATCACAAAAGATTGGAGTTTTTGAATATTTAATACCATAATCAAGCAACTGGTTCTTCATCCAGAGTATCTGAGCACAACAACTGGCTGCAGACACGTATTCAGCTTCAGCAGTGGATAATGAAACTGAAGTTTGCTTCTTACTGGTCCAGCTGACCAGTTTGCCACCTAGGAAATGACATCCACCAGTTGTGGATTTCCTATCTATCTTACAACCTGCATGATCTGAATCTGAATAACCCATTAGATCCATGCCTGAGCCTTTGGGGTACCAAAGACCTAGACTGGGGACACCTTTAAGGTACTTCAGTATGCGCTTTACAGCAAGCATATGAGATTCCTTTGGATTAGACTGATATCTGGCACATAAACATGTTGAAAACATAATATCTGGTCTACTGGCCGTTAAATACATCAGTGAACCAACCATGCCTCTATAGACAGTGGTGTTCACTGGTTTGCCATCTGGATCCGAGTCCAGTGTCAGTGGTGCAGAAATTGGAGTTGGTTTAGATGGTGAAGAATTCATATCGAATTTCTTTAAAAGATCTCTAACATATTTTTCCTGATTAATAAAAATTCCATCTTTGTTTTGCTTAATCTGGAGTCCAAGAAAATATGTTAATTCACCCATCAAACTCATTTCATATTCAGTGGACATGATTTTAGAAAATTTCTTGCACATGTTTTCATCAGTAGACCCAAAAATTATATCATCAACATAAATTTGTACCATTAACAGATTACCTTTCTCATGAAGAATGAATAAGGTATTGTCAATTGCACCTCGTTTAAAACCATTTTTCAACAAATGTTTAGTCAGAGTATCATACCAGGCACGTGGGGCTTGTCTGAGGCCATATAGCGCTTTGTCCAGACGATATACCCAATGTGGATGCTTGTCATCAACGAAACCTGGAGGTTGTCTGACGTAAACTTCTTCTTCAAGCTTCCCATTCAAGAAAGCACTCTTTACATCCATCTGGTAGACTTTGAACTGATGATTAGCAGCGAATGCTAAGAAAATTCTGATCGCTTCAAGTCTAGCCACTGGAGCAAAAGATTCATCAAAGTCGACATCTGACTGGCAGTAGCCTTGTGCTACCAGTCTGGCCTTGTTTCTTATTACGTGGCCATCTTCATCTACTTTGTTTCTGAAGACCCATCTTGTTCCAATTGGTTCTTTCTTTCCAACTGGGAAAGGAACCAAATACCATACCTTGTTCCTTTCAAACTGGTGAAGCTCTTCTTGCATAGCAGTCACCCAGTTTGGATCTTCCAGAGCCTCGTCAATCTTCTTTGGTTCTATCAAAGATAGAAAACTGACGTATAAGCATTGATTACTGGAGGCTCTTCTGGTCTGAACACCACGACTGGGGACACCTTTAAGGTACTTCAGTATGCGCTTTACAGCAAGCATATGAGATTCCTTTGGATTAGACTGATATCTGGCACATAAACATGTTGAAAACATAATATCTGGTCTACTGGCCGTTAAATACATCAGTGAACCAACCATGCCTCTATAGACAGTGGTGTTCACTGGTTTGCCATCTGGATCCGAGTCCAGTGTCAGTGGTGCAGAAATTGGAGTTGGTTTAGATGGTGAAGAATTCATATCGAATTTCTTTAAAAGATCTCTAACATATTTTTCCTGATTAATAAAAATTCCATCTTTGTTTTGCTTAATCTGGAGTCCAAGAAAATATGTTAATTCACCCATCAAACTCATTTCATATTCAGTGGACATGATTTTAGAAAATTTCTTGCACATGTTTTCATCAGTAGACCCAAAAATTATATCATCAACATAAATTTGTACCATTAACAGATTACCTTTCTCATGAAGAATGAATAAGGTATTGTCAATTGCACCTCGTTTAAAACCATTTTTCAACAAATGTTTAGTCAGAGTATCATACCAGGCACGTGGGGCTTGTCTGAGGCCATATAGCGCTTTGTCCAGACGATATACCCAATGTGGATGCTTGTCATCAACGAAACCTGGAGGTTGTCTGACGTAAACTTCTTCTTCAAGCTTCCCATTCAAGAAAGCACTCTTTACATCCATCTGGTAGACTTTGAACTGATGATTAGCAGCGAATGCTAAGAAAATTCTGATCGCTTCAAGTCTAGCCACTGGAGCAAAAGATTCATCAAAGTCGACATCTGACTGGCAGTAGCCTTGTGCTACCAGTCTGGCCTTGTTTCTTATTACGTGGCCATCTTCATCTACTTTGTTTCTGAAGACCCATCTTGTTCCAATTGGTTCTTTCTTTCCAACTGGGAAAGGAACCAAATACCATACCTTGTTCCTTTCAAACTGGTGAAGCTCTTCTTGCATAGCAGTCACCCAGTTTGGATCTTCCAGAGCCTCGTCAATCTTCTTTGGTTCTATCAAAGATAGAAAACTGACGTATAAGCATTGATTACTGGAGGCTCTTCTGGTCTGAACACCACGACTGGAGTCACCTAAGATCTGATCAATAGGGTGAGCTTTTGTCCATCTGGAGTACTGACCAGGATTGTTACTGACAACAATATCAGTGCAAGAATTCAGTTGAGTCTCCTCTGAAGTTGCTTCAGGAGGAGGTTCTTCATAGACTACTTCAACATCTTCATCTGATTCATTTAAATCACGATTTGCATCATGAAATTCTTCATATGAAGGCATTTCTTGTAGTACTGGTTCAGTTTGGTCACCAGAAGACATTTCTGGTAAATTCTCAACTGATACTGATACTGGAGGAGTAGTACGCACATCTGAACCAATATTAATTTCAGAGGGTAGTTTGAAAATAATAGAGGGATAGAATGGAGTACTACTGGAGAGTTTCTTTTTCTGAACAGGTTCCAGATCAGGATGACTGGAAGCTGAGTCTGGTGAATCTTCATTTTTGTCGTTTATTGGATCAGATTCACAAAAGACAATTTGTGTTACTGGGGGTGTGTCAGGGACTGGCTTCTTGTTGATTGCAACATTTGATTCATCAAATGTGACATGAATTGACTCATGGACCTTCTCCAGTCTCTTGTTATAGACTCTGAAGGCCTTGCGAATGGCTGAATAGCCTAAGAAATACCCTTCATCAGCTTTGGCATCAAATTTGCCTAGCTGACTGGAGTCGTTCAGGATGTAAACTGGACATCCAAAAACGTGAAAATAACCAATATTTGGTTTTCTATTTCTTAAGACTTCATAGGCTGTCTTTTTGTGTCTCTTGATGTACACTGATCGATTCTGGGTGTGGCAAGCAGTTGCAATTGCTTCCGCCCAGAAACTGGTAGACAGTCCAGATTCAGCAAGCATACTCCTGGCAGCTTCTATCAGCGTTCTATTTTTCCTTTCCACAACTCCATTTTGTTCTGGAGAGCGGGCTGAAGAGAAGTTCTGGGAGATGCCAGTGTCAGTACAGAATGACTCCAGAGTTGCATTCTGGAATTCTGTTCCATTGTCACTTCTTAACTGACACACTTTTCGACTGTACTTGAGCTCAATTTGCTTGATAAGACTGATGATTTCAGCAGCAGCTTCACTTTTGGACCTCAGAAAGATCACCCAACAATATCTGGAGAACTCATCTATGATCACCAGGGTGTATCTTTTACCAGCACGAGTCTGAACGTTCACTGGACCAAAAAGGTCCATATGAAGCATGTGAAGAGGTTCAGTAATGCTGAAATTCTGTCTGGTCTTGAAACTGGTACGCTTTTGCTTACCCATCTCACATCCTGGACATGGTCTTTCCTTTTTGAAGGAGACTGAAGGTATCCCATCTGCAAGTTGTTTTCTGGACAACTTGTTAATGTTTTTGAAGTTTAAATGGGATAACCTTTTGTGCCATAACCAGTTTGTGTCTTCATCAGCTTTGGCATCAAATTTGCCTAGCTGACTGGAGTCGTTCAGGATGTAAACTGGACATCCAAAAACGTGAAAATAACCAATATTTGGTTTTCTATTTCTTAAGACTTCATAGGCTGTCTTTTTGTGTCTCTTGATGTACACTGATCGATTCTGGGTGTGGCAAGCAGTTGCAATTGCTTCCGCCCAGAAACTGGTAGACAGTCCAGATTCAGCAAGCATACTCCTGGCAGCTTCTATCAGCGTTCTATTTTTCCTTTCCACAACTCCATTTTGTTCTGGAGAGCGGGCTGAAGAGAAGTTCTGGGAGATGCCAGTGTCAGTACAGAATGACTCCAGAGTTGCATTCTGGAATTCTGTTCCATTGTCACTTCTTAACTGACACACTTTTCGACTGTACTTGAGCTCAATTTGCTTGATAAGACTGATGATTTCAGCAGCAGCTTCACTTTTGGACCTCAGAAAGATCACCCAACAATATCTGGAGAACTCATCTATGATCACCAGGGTGTATCTTTTACCAGCACGAGTCTGAACGTTCACTGGACCAAAAAGGTCCATATGAAGCATGTGAAGAGGTTCAGTAATGCTGAAATTCTGTCTGGTCTTGAAACTGGTACGCTTTTGCTTACCCATCTCACATCCTGGACATGGTCTTTCCTTTTTGAAGGAGACTGAAGGTATCCCATCTGCAAGTTGTTTTCTGGACAACTTGTTAATGTTTTTGAAGTTTAAATGGGATAACCTTTTGTGCCATAACCAGTTTGTGTCTTCATCAGCTTGAGTATAGAAACACTGCTCTGAAGGAGAGCTTTCCATATCCATCACGTACACATTCCCTTTTCTGGGAGCAATCAACACTACCTTCCAGTCCTTGTTGAATACGATGCCCTGAGCAACATTGAATAAGACTTGATAGCCATCGTCACACAGTTGACTTACACTGATCAAGTTATATTTCAAACCATTCACAAATGCAACTCGTCTGAACTTGACTTGTCCATTGTTCAGAACACCATATCCCTCAGTCTTCCCACAACCATCATTTCCAAACGTGATGGAGGGTCCATCAGAAATGGTGAACTCCTCCAGTAGGGTCTTACATCCGGTCATCGTCCTGCCAGCTGCACTGTCAAGATACCAGATAAGCTTCTTTCGATCGCCCTACACATACACCAGATATTGATCAGTTAGATTTGGGAACCCATCGACTGATGGGTTCACTGGACCCTCCCTTATAGGTCCCTGGGGCAATCTGGTCTAGTTCACTTTGTTCAATAGTGGTCTTAGAAGAAAAGACCACTGGGGTTGATGGTTTTAAAACCTTTTTCATTTTCTCAACTGGAGAAATAAGTTTGTCTTTCTTAGCAAAAGGTTTCATATTTTGTCTAGGGCCAGATGAAGTACCCTCAAGAAAGTTTAATCTTGCATTAACACTTTGTGATTGACGAGTCAGAATTTGAATCTGGCTCTCTAACCTGGACAAAATATTTTCTTCAGATGTTACCTTAGCCTTTCCAGTCCAAGGCTTTGGTAGGGGATTGGTCTGAGGCAAAGGTCTATTCTGCTTCACCTTTTTGACTGGAGCAGCCATCTGGAGCTCTCCAGTCTTAACCTCTGGGGATTGAACTGGGTCTAAATTGGTCTTAGGAGTTGCAGGCTCATCATAAACAGTGATAGGCCTGAACACCTCTGGTAACCGATCGATTACTGGTATTAATGATGCTACATTAGTATTTCCATCTAAATATGCACGTTTTTGAGCAGGAAATTGTTTAACTGAAGCATCATATGGCTTTTTGGTTTCTAGCCATGACTTTATTACCAGTTTTTCTTTCTCTAAAATGATCTCAAGATCTTGCTTTTCTTGAATCAATTGTTCAGTTACCAGAACCTGGGCTTGAAATGCCAGTTCAATGTCTTGAAGCTCTTTTAATTTTGATTTTAAAGCATTTATTTCAGAAGAATCTGTTTCTAGACCATTTACACAATCAGATCTAACAGTTTCTACAAAAATCAAATCAGAATTTAAAGCTTCAGCAATGTCCAATTTTAGTTCTTGGTCAGTTGCATTATCATAATCACTAACCTTTTTAATAACAATGTCCACCCATCGTCCAGATGTGACATCTTCCTTCACCAGGTGCTCATCAACTTCCAGAGCCATGTAACAGCAATCTCTTTCCTCTTCTTCATCAGCAGATGATTCATCAGAAGGAACCCACTTCTCTTCAGTTGTTGCAATCATGCACTTATTATTGGTTTCCATTTGTTGTGCCATGAGAGCAATTTGGGCCTTAAGCTTTTTATATTTCAAACCATTCACAAATGCAACTCGTCTGAACTTGACTTGTCCATTGTTCAGAACACCATATCCCTCAGTCTTCCCACAACCATCATTTCCAAACGTGATGGAGGGTCCATCAGAAATGGTGAACTCCTCCAGTAGGGTCTTACATCCGGTCATCGTCCTGCCAGCTGCACTGTCAAGATACCAGATAAGCTTCTTTCGATCGCCCTACACATACACCAGATATTGATCAGTTAGATTTGGGAACCCATCGACTGATGGGTTCACTGGACCCTCCCTTATAGGTCCCTGGGGCAATCTGGTCTAGTTCACTTTGTTCAATAGTGGTCTTAGAAGAAAAGACCACTGGGGTTGATGGTTTTAAAACCTTTTTCATTTTCTCAACTGGAGAAATAAGTTTGTCTTTCTTAGCAAAAGGTTTCATATTTTGTCTAGGGCCAGATGAAGTACCCTCAAGAAAGTTTAATCTTGCATTAACACTTTGTGATTGACGAGTCAGAATTTGAATCTGGCTCTCTAACCTGGACAAAATATTTTCTTCAGATGTTACCTTAGCCTTTCCAGTCCAAGGCTTTGGTAGGGGATTGGTCTGAGGCAAAGGTCTATTCTGCTTCACCTTTTTGACTGGAGCAGCCATCTGGAGCTCTCCAGTCTTAACCTCTGGGGATTGAACTGGGTCTAAATTGGTCTTAGGAGTTGCAGGCTCATCATAAACAGTGATAGGCCTGAACACCTCTGGTAACCGATCGATTACTGGTATTAATGATGCTACATTAGTATTTCCATCTAAATATGCACGTTTTTGAGCAGGAAATTGTTTAACTGAAGCATCATATGGCTTTTTGGTTTCTAGCCATGACTTTATTACCAGTTTTTCTTTCTCTAAAATGATCTCAAGATCTTGCTTTTCTTGAATCAATTGTTCAGTTACCAGAACCTGGGCTTGAAATGCCAGTTCAATGTCTTGAAGCTCTTTTAATTTTGATTTTAAAGCATTTATTTCAGAAGAATCTGTTTCTAGACCATTTACACAATCAGATCTAACAGTTTCTACAAAAATCAAATCAGAATTTAAAGCTTCAGCAATGTCCAATTTTAGTTCTTGGTCAGTTGCATTATCATAATCACTAACCTTTTTAATAACAATGTCCACCCATCGTCCAGATGTGACATCTTCCTTCACCAGGTGCTCATCAACTTCCAGAGCCATGTAACAGCAATCTCTTTCCTCTTCTTCATCAGCAGATGATTCATCAGAAGGAACCCACTTCTCTTCAGTTGTTGCAATCATGCACTTATTATTGGTTTCCATTTGTTGTGCCATGAGAGCAATTTGGGCCTTAAGCTTTTTATATTTCAATTTATAGCTATCATCAGGCTTATTATTTGAAGAGAATGGACCAGGCTTGGATACAAACTGGTTGGACCTGCACTCTTTCATGAAATGACCCTTTTTGCCACACTTAAAGCATGTCAAATTGGTCTTGTCAGTGGAAGAACTGGATGCAAATTGTCCAGATGGCTTATTTGCTCTTGCTTTGAAACGGTTAAACGTTTTAGCAATCATTGCAATAAGGTCATCATCTTCAGTTTCATCACAACAGTCTGGAGAGACTTGACTGGACTCTCCAGAATCCATAAGTTCAGACACCATCTTCTTCATAGAAAATACATTCTCAGAAGATATCAGTGCTGTATTTTGTGGTTCAGAATAACTAACCACTTTAGGAGTACTGGAGGCATGGTTAAAAGCATCTTGTTCTGCAACCACTCTCTGAGCTTGATTTTCTTCAGTGTACCTGAAGGCTCCATATAGAGTTGAGAGAGTGTGTGTGTGCAGAGTTTTACCTTGTCGTAAGACAAGTATCATGTGAGACCATTTGGTGGGTAGAATGTCACAAAATTTCTCCAGAAGTATATCCTTGTCCTTCTCAACCCCAAGACCTCTCAATTGGTTTATGATACTCATAAATCTGGTGTAAGTACCAGTGAGAGACTCGTTAGGTTGAGCAAAAAATGACTCTTTCCTCTTCTTCATCAGCAGATGATTCATCAGAAGGAACCCACTTCTCTTCAGTTGTTGCAATCATGCACTTATTATTGGTTTCCATTTGTTGTGCCATGAGAGCAATTTGGGCCTTAAGCTTTTTATATTTCAATTTATAGCTATCATCAGGCTTATTATTTGAAGAGAATGGACCAGGCTTGGATACAAACTGGTTGGACCTGCACTCTTTCATGAAATGACCCTTTTTGCCACACTTAAAGCATGTCAAATTGGTCTTGTCAGTGGAAGAACTGGATGCAAATTGTCCAGATGGCTTATTTGCTCTTGCTTTGAAACGGTTAAACGTTTTAGCAATCATTGCAATAAGGTCATCATCTTCAGTTTCATCACAACAGTCTGGAGAGACTTGACTGGACTCTCCAGAATCCATAAGTTCAGACACCATCTTCTTCATAGAAAATACATTCTCAGAAGATATCAGTGCTGTATTTTGTGGTTCAGAATAACTAACCACTTTAGGAGTACTGGAGGCATGGTTAAAAGCATCTTGTTCTGCAACCACTCTCTGAGCTTGATTTTCTTCAGTGTACCTGAAGGCTCCATATAGAGTTGAGAGAGTGTGTGTGTGCAGAGTTTTACCTTGTCGTAAGACAAGTATCATGTGAGACCATTTGGTGGGTAGAATGTCACAAAATTTCTCCAGAAGTATATCCTTGTCCTTCTCAACCCCAAGACCTCTCAATTGGTTTATGATACTCATAAATCTGGTGTAAGTACCAGTGAGAGACTCGTTAGGTTGAGCAAAAAATGACTCATACCTCTTGTTTAAGGAGACCTTTCTGGTGACAATGGTGTCATCTCCTCCTTCATGTTGGTTAAGAAGTTCATCCCACATGGATTTGGCACTAGGAAAAAGAACTAGTGTGGGAATTAGGGTTTCTGGAACGGCCCCGAGGATCATGTTTTTGAGAAGGGTGTCTAAATTCACCAATCTCCTCTCCTCTTCTGACCAATGTTCCTCCCTCTTTTCCCTTCCTCTTCTAGATCCAGAAGGATCAAGAAGTGGATTGAGAGGTGATGTAGGTACATAAGGACCTTCGTTTAAAATCTTCATCATGTTCCTCTCAATACCAGTGACATGCAAAACCATCCTAGCCTTCCACGTACCAAATTCATCACTGTTCCCACTGAATTTAGGAACAGGATTATTTGAGTAGTGCACATGCACGTGTGGAGAAGCAGGAGTAGGAGGAGGAGGTGGAGGATTAGTGTTATTAACATTTTGTGGTTCATTTTGATCATGAATATTTACATTAGGATCGGGACCAAGACTAAAACCTTGTGTATTTTCTTGGTTAGCCATCAAGAACAGATCTAGGCAATGATTAGCCTTCTGCTCTGATACCAAATGTGAGTCCCTTTAATTACGAGATGGTTAACCAATGAAAGTGTAAAATACAACAAGTCTAATAATCACTAGATTGGACTAGTATTACTTGTAAATAAAGATGCAAGATATATAAACAAAGTAATACAAGACTTAAAGCAATAAACAAATAAAGTGGACCATTATGTATGTTTCATGGGTATTTCATTTATTGATGTTTAAATAAAATACAAGGTTGTTGCGGAATCAAGATAACACAATTAAGTGTGTATCCTAACAACCTATGAGTTACAATATGATCTATATTTGTCAAATAACTCTTTAGGATCGAGATACTTAAAGTTGTGAAGTATCCCTGTTTAAGATCGAGAGTATTTGGACAAATTCACTTTCATGCAAAGTGTTATGCTAAAAAGTATTTTTCTCAAGGATATGACTTTGTATTTATAGGCAACAAAATTCACCAGTGAATTTTGTGCCGTACAAATATGGTTGTATACATTTAATGATCCGACAAGAACATTAAATGTATTGGATAAGGAATAAGGATAAAGTCACATCAAGTGCAAGTGTATCCTTTTATCCAACCACCTTAACACACGTATACTTTGTTAAAGAACAAGTGGATTGTTCTTTGGAAAGTGTGTTAAAGGCATAAGTCAAACCTCGATATCAGTGTTCAGACTTGTAGTATCTAGAACACTGACAATCCTCCAGTGGGCAGATCTGGTAAGACTTTCCAGTGGAATCCGCCATTTGTTAAGTCTTCTTCCTTCAGACTTCAGTCTTTGACTTCAGTCAGAATGTCTTCAGTAGAGTAGATCTGGACTGGGGTGAAGTCTTCAGTGAGCTAATCTGGAGAATGCTCCAGATTACCTATACAAGTAAATGCTCACTAGTCTTCAATTATTTCTGGACAAATCTTTAGAGGGACTCCAGATTCCAAGTCTGGAGTAGGTCCAGTAGAGAAACGTTTTCTGGTCAGATCTTCAAGTGAGGCTCCAGTAGTCGGGTCTGGAGCGAGACCAGCAAAACAAGTTTTCTTAACAAACCTAAATAAGGTTCCAGTAGTCCAGTCTGGAGCCAGTCCAGTAAGTCTGGACTAAATCTGAACCTAACAGTTCTTCAGACTCGTGTTGATACGTTAGAGTCTGATCTTACAACTGTTCGAGGTACTTTGACCTTTTTGATCAACTGGGTCAAGAATCAAGGGGGAGATGTTCCTGAAGAAGTCTGCAGATTATCAGCAGTTCAGCCAAGACGTGAGAATGAAGATGATGATGCTGATAATGCTGGTAATAGGAGTGATTCTCGCCCAGTTTCTGACAAAGGAAAAGGGGTTGAGACTCAGGGGGAGATAGAAAGAGATACTACCCAGACTGGTACTTCTGGTGCGGGTGGTTCAAGTGCTCCTCGAGAGGCTGAAGTTATTGAAGCACTTGATTAAGGTAATTCTTCAAAATCGGTTGATTATTTAAGTGATGATCAAGTTGAAGCTGAAACTGAACGATTAAAGCGTGAAGTTAAGGCAAAATTTAGACATGACTATAATACCGAAGAAAATGCTTTTCATTCTGTATTTGATAACTTATTAGATAAACAGCAAGAAGCAGAAACTGAAAGAGAAAAAGAATTACAGATTCAAAGGCAAACAGCCTTGGAATCTGATTCTGATTCTGATTCAACTTATGATTTTGATAAAGATTGATAAAGTGTATATTAGGTTGCATGTAATAAGTTTACGACATGTGAATGTAATTTATCTTATTTCAATGCAATTATATTTCATCTTTATTATTATTATTATCATGATTATTCATTGTATTCCGGTGTTCATTTTGTGTAATCTTAATAGATGATACAGATGATACAGAATTACTCTTCGATGGTGATGAACTTGAGGAGGGTGAGCTTGTTCCTGAACCGGATATGAATATATTCAAGAAACCTTATGGGTTTGATGATGTTTGGGACTCAACTCCTGAAGACTCATCTGTGGAAGAAAGAAAAGAGTTGGAGATAAAGAGGAAAGAAGTTAAGGAAAGAATGCTTCAAACTTCAATTAGTAGCTCCGCTAAAGTTTTAAACTTCGTGGTATATGCTAGGATTGATGATGCATTGATTCCTTTTCACTGGGAAATAAATTTGACAAGACCTTTTAATCCAAATAATTATCCTGTACCTCTCAGAGAAGATGATCCACTACATGAGATTGATAGACTTGTGCCTGGTCAAAGAATAAATGATTATATAGTCACATGGGATACTATGAAACCCATCATGTATTGGACTCATATCTCAGATAAAGATGCTGCAAGATATAAGACAATAATCTGGAGTTGGTTTTATGATGAAGAACTGAAGCTGTTTGTTCTTAAAAGACCAGAAGGTTGTCAATATCTAGCATGGCGTGAGAGACATTTCAGAAGTTTGTGTGAAGAAGACTTACATGAACTAGGAAATAACAGAATTATCAATCCAAGTAGTTATGGTCTTGCAGATGTGATTGGTAAGAATCTTCATGAAGATTTCAAGTTGAGATCGAATATGAAAGACTCTGAAAAACCAAAGTTTCATATTGAACCAAGACGAAAGAAGAAGGTGGTGAAACCAGATAAAAGTGTTGAGTTTATTCAACGTGATATCAAATGTATGATCAAAGTTCCTGCCAAGAAATGGGCACAAGATGTATTGGATAAACTGGATAATTGGGAGATTGATCGAAATTCTGGTGAAGCTAAGATGTATGCAGACTCAAAGAAGAAGATATTGTTGAGAAGGATGTATGATCCAATGCAGTTGGTGAACTTCTCAAGAAATGATCAGAGAAAATTATACGACACTGAATGCTCATTTTTACCATTTTGGAAGAATGAAGAAGATCGATATCGTAAGATTCTCCAAGTCTGCTTACATGAAAATATCCATGCAAATAGCAAACGATTGTTATTTGATGGATGATGAAGATTTTTGAAGACTGAAGAAATCGAAGATGCTGCTGTCAAGAGGGAGTTTGTTGATGCATGTTGATGTGACAACAGCAACTTAGATTTGATTATGTCTTATTCATTTATATGTAATTGATAGATTATGGACTTCGTGTTTTAGTAATGATTGATTACATGTTTTGGTGTTATTTATATGTTTATATATGATGTTTGTTATGTATATCATACAAGTACAAAACATAATATATGTTAGGTTTCTTGTACATAAAGTACTTGGAAAATAACTAAGCATAGATGTTGATGGTATTTAGTACTAACGAAGATAATCTTCGTTAGGAACTAACGAAGATAATCTTCGTTTTATGGGCTGGACTGCTAAGTTCCTAAGAACAAAGCCCAGCAAGCCCAATATCGATCGTGAACATATATAAACGATTGGAAACCCTAAAGTGAGGAATTCTAGTTGATATTACACACACCAAAGGCGACTAAGTTCGTTTCTATGCTATAGAAAACGAAGATAGATTACATAAGGCTGATTATATTGAGATAATTAGCAATATATTCGATAACTAATCAAACTAGTTATCTCGTGAGGATTCCGCACTCACGACATAACAATAGACGATCTCGAGAGCGATCAGTAGCTATCGAGGGACTCACACCAAGTGATTGGTGATCCTTCTCAAGGGGTTGTTACTCGATCAACGACTAGAAACACATGTATGTATGTGAATTTCTTGTCGATGATCACCCCTAAGAATATAGGAGAAGCAATGGCTGATCCTTCTTATGTAGAGGCTATGCAAGAAGAACTTACCCAGTTCAAACGACAGCATGTCTGGTTTCTTGCCCCTCTACCTGCTGACAAAGAACCCATTGGCACAAAATGGGTTTATAGGAACAAAATGGACGAAGATGGTGTTGTTACTCGTAACAAGGCTAGGCTGGTTGCACAAGGATACCTTCAAGAAGAAGGTGTTGATTACGATTAAACCTTTGCACCAGTGGCCCGATTAGAAGCAATTCGCTTATTCTTGGCACATGCTGCTTACAGAAACTTCACAGTATATCAAATGGATGTTAAGAGTGCCTTCCTAAATGGAAAACTCGATGAGGAAGTTTATGTTAAGCAGCCACCTGGTTTTGAGGATCCAGCCAAGCCACACCATGTCTATCGTCTTTATAAGGCTCTATATGGTCTTAAACAAGCTCCCAGAGCTTGGTATGACACTCTTTCTGAATTTCTTTTATCTAACAAGTTTCAGCGAGGGTCCATTGACAGCACTCTTTTTATCTATAGAAAGGGTGCTGATGTTCTTTATGTCCAGATATATGTGGATGACATCATCTTTGGATCCTCCAGCAAGAAACTTTGTACTAAGTTCAGCTCACCGATGTCTTCTCATTTTGAGATGAGCATGATGGGTGAGTTGACTTTCTTTCTTGGTCTACAAATTCGCCAACTCCCAAATGGGATTTTCATTAACCAGGAGAAGTACATTCGAGACATGCTGGCTAAATTCGACTTGTCCAATGTGACCACTAAAGCCACTCCTATGTCTAT
>CM067175.1:18932769-19048808 GCA_034093135.1 Erigeron breviscapus | reverse complement strand
TGATTTTATCCAAGAGACAACGGACAAAGTGGCGATCATTAAAGAAAAGCTTAAAGCCACGAGAGATCGGCAAAAGAGTTATGCGGATAAAAGGAGGAAGCCCCTAGAATTTGAGGTTGGCGACAAGTACTATTAAAGGTGTCGCCATGGAAGGGAACCGTAAGGTTCGGCAAAAGAGGAAAGTTGAGCCCCCGATACATTGGGCCATTCGAAATTATTGCTAGAATAGGCCCTGTAGCCTATAAGTTGAAATTACCCCAAGAATTGGGAGATGTTCATGACACATTCCATGTGTCGAACTTGAAGAAATGTGTGGCGGATGATTCGAAGGTAGTCCCACTGGAAGAGCTACGTGTGGAGGATAGGCTCCAATTTCGTGAGGAGCCAATAGAAGTTCTCGATCGCGATGAGAAACGCCTAAAGAGGAGCAAGATCCCTGTTGTTGTAACACCCCGCTAAAGCGGAATATACGGGATGTACAGACAAGCACAAAAGCACACAGTACAAGTTCCAACACAGCCAATATCATAAAAGAAAAGAAGTATAAGAGTTATTACAGCACTTGGGATATACCCAGAATAGTTAATAATCAAAAGACAGAACAATTGTCTTGAAGTACAGGAGTCTGGACTGAATAAGCAAAGGGAGATCTTCACAGCTTCCGGTCTTGAACGTACGAACAATCGCCAAACGAGGTGAGCTTTAAAGAGGAAGACTCCTATGCTAAGAGATCTACTAACCTAGCCTGAAAAGCATGTAAGTTCAAAGGTCAACTACAAGAGTAGTTGGTGAGATTCACATAAAGTACTAGTACGTATGCATATAATAATATGTAGAGTAAGAACAAGTCATAAGGTCTGTACGTTTAACAAAAGTGCTTTATGACCGTAAGAACAGTACAAGAACATATAATGAACTTTAAATGAGTTGTCACTGCTAACCCGATTGGCCAGAACTGAACAGTAATGAACTTAAGTACATAATAATCAAGTGCTTCACGAAGATCTAAATCAGAACAAGAACAGATAATATGCATCCTCCAGAACTGCGGAGAATGAGGGTGGGCCTACCCTAAACAGCGCTGTCCATAATTATCTACGGTTCAATCCCTGAACTGTGGGATATGAATTGATAGCAGTGAATAAGAACTGAACAAGTACAAGTACGAACTAGAACATGTTAAAGATCAATATAGTAGTATGGAGGTATTTAAGATCCTGCCCATTCAAGACTTAAATACCCTTTTAAATAATTAGGAATCATATCATAAGTACCTCGTAAGATCATAAAATAGTACGTGGAATAGTTCAAGATTATAATATAGTACGTAAAGTAGTTCAAGAACATACGTACAAGTACAAAGTAGTTTTCATGCTTTTCAGTCCCCGATAAAAGAACTTGAACAAAATGTACGAAAGGGGGATTAGTGAACTCACAGTGATCTGGTACAAGCACAGTTTATAGCACAGAGATAGATAAGTTATATCTATCAGGTTCCAAGTACGTCTTGAAGGAAGCCTAAGTACAAGTTATTGATCATAAATATGCACACATATTAGTTCAGATGACTAATTAATTATTGAAATGTCCTTGATGAACTGATGATTTGGTCCCTTTGAAGATCTTTGAACGTTTTGACTCAAAATGAGTTTAAATGAACTTTAAGTACATGAACTGGACTCGAACTGAACGTCTCAGAACTCACACATAGGTACTTATCGTGTTAATGAGTTGAACGTGTCTTTAATGATGAACTTTAGCCTTTAGAATTTGATTTAACTGTTCGTAGAACTCGTACTTTGTTCGTCTAGATAGAACATGTCTTAAATGTACTTAATTAGGGTTTGCACAATGTACGTTGTTTTAGGTCGATTTAAGAACTAGCTTTATTGTCAATAAGTAGCCTCGAATGTGATTGATCATGTGATAATGATGTTATGAACTGGTTTGGTGATTAATGATCAAGTGTGGTATGTTATAGAACAAGTTTAGGTTGTTTTCTAAAGAGTACAAGATCGTCTAGGGTTTTGGAACTTCAAGATCGTCCCACTGGATAGTCAAGATCGTTTCAAGTATTTAGGCTCAAGATCGTTTTAGGTGAATTAAGTCAAGATCGTCTTACTGGACCAGATTCAAGATCGTTTCAAGTTTAAGGCTCAAGATCGTTTCAAGTTTAGCTCAAGATCGTTTTAGGTCAGAATCGTTCTGGGTCAAGATCGTTTTAGAGTTGTACTAGGTCAGGATCGTCCTAGGTTCTCATCAGACCAAGGTCGTCCTAGATGATTAGCACAAGATCGTCTTACAATTCCTAGCTCAAGATCGTTTCAAGATAGGTCAAGATCGTTTCAAGTATTTAGGCTCAAGATCGTTTTAGGTGAATTAAGTCAAGATCGTCTTAGTTATTCAAGGAATCAAGATCGTTTTAATGGTTAATCTGCCAAGATCGTTTTAATGTCTAGCAATTTAGATCGTCTCAAGGTTTATAGCACAAGATCGTTTCAAGGTTTATCTAAGTTAAGATCGTCTTAAGGTTTATGAACTCAAGATCGTTTCAATGATTCAAGGTGCAAGATCGTCCTGGGTTCGGGTTCAAGATCGTTTCAATGATTCAAGGTCAAGAACAAGGCACACGATCATTGCAAGAACAAGTGTTGAGCAAAACCGATCCAAAGGATCAGTTACCCATTAAACGTACCAACAACATCACCACACCATACGCGATCGAACGAATCAAGAACTAAGTACCAAAGGGGTTGCCTAGAACGATCTTGGGGTCAAGATCGTCCCACCCAGGATCGTCCCAGGTCCCAATCGGCTGAACAAAAGCATGAACAAGATATGAAGGTCTAGATCGATTTTAAGACATGTTAGAACGTAGCACTAGTACTTATATGCATAATAACATTATCTCTTAACACTTTTACTGATTTCAAGATCAAATATACATAAACATGTTGTGACTTCAAGAACAAGTTGTGCCTTCATTTTCAAAAGTGGGTTTTGTAGATTAAAGCATGTTATGACCCAAATTTGTTCACACAAATGTTGTTAAACACATTTAAACACAAACCCATTAACATTGAACATGATTTTCGTTCAAGAACTGGACCAAATCATCAAGAACATAAACTTGAAAAGTACACTTTTAATTTGATCAAAAACTCATAATTCGTTGTTGTTACCTGAGATTTGATTCCAGAAATGTGTTTTGATTGTCCCAAGGTTGCTAAAAGTACAAACGATTTTGATTTAACAATCCAAAATCAAAAGGTGACTTTTGTGTGTGTTTTATGGCTGCAGGAGTGTGTTTTAGTGAGAGAAGTGAAGAAAGGAGGAAGATGAACAGTGATGCTTCTCTCACTAGGGTTTCCATCTCTTTCCTTTTTATACCTTTCCCATAATTAATGAACTTCATAAATGCAAGGACTAATTGCGAACATTTTTGAACTAGAACTTTTATGAACACGAACGTTTACGTACTGTACTTTAGTATTTTATCGAACTTAATCATAAATTCGTCATATAAATCATGATTTAAGATCGAATCGACCTTCATATAAGCACAAAATTTTAGGCCTAAAGTACGTCAAGAACCTAAATAAATTGAACTGTCTAGCCGTTCAAATGGCGAAAGTACTTTCTAAAGAACTTATTTAGAACATTTCTAAGACGGTTGTTACAGTTGTTAAAGTTAGATGGGATACGAAACGCGGACCAGAGTTTACCTGGGAGCGCGAGGACTTTATACGCGAGAAATATCCGCACTTACTCCCTAAGCAAATTCAAATTCCGGGACGGAATTCTTCTAAGGGGGTAAGGATGTAACAACCCTACTTTTTAAATATCATATATGAGCTAGTTATGTTGCCTATGATCTCGCAAGCCATAGTTATACTAGAAGCTAGTAGATAATGCCCCTAAACTAGCAATCTAAAGCTTTTGCTCAATTCTAAATGTGGATCATAAAGAACCATTGAACAAAATTTTTATTGATGAGCAATCAAGTTATAAATGACATATTGAGACTCACAAGTTGAGATATCAAGCAAGAATTCTTATAAATGCCCAACAAATCAATCATCAAACCAATGTGAGTAAATATAATGTGAGAATTAAGATTTCTATCTCGAAGAATGTCTATAAACTAAAATGTACGTAAAAGTGCTTAAGTAACAATAAGAATGTATATATATGCTTAAAATAAATACAAGTTTACAACTAAAGGATTATGTAACAAATCAAAAACACAAAAATATGTACATACACACACCTATACATGATATATATACATATATACACATGCTAGAATAAACATTAACTTATAACTACAAACTAATACAATTTACCTTACAATACATACACAAATACTTATACACATACACCTAACATATATACACCTTATATACACAAATTATACACACAAAAAAAAAGAGTAAACCCTTCATTTTCCCCCCCATAAGGCCGGCCCCCCTTCCCCCCATTTCACACTCCACACTTCATTTCAAACACACTTTTCTCTCTTGGAACTCACCACTCCAACACACACTCTTCACATACACTCTTATTCTCTCAAGAAAACTCTTCTTTTCTCTCTTTTTCTCATTATTTTCGGCCACCATCAAGAACAAGGAAAAACACCATCAAAAATCAAGTAAACACTTACTAATAATAAGGGTTTTAAGTTAGATTAATAAAGGGTTAATACAAGCAAGGTTCAAGGGTTATTTGAGGCTTAGATTAAGGGTTATTTGAGGGTTCAAGGGCCACGAAAATCTGCCCAAAATCTTCATCCAAAACCAAGTTCAAGAGGGTATAATCTTCACCCTTTTTACTAGATCTAATCTTGTTTTGTTTATATTCAAAGGTTTTATCAAAAACTCATACTTTCTTCTTGTTTTCTTTGTGATATACACTTAATGAGGGCAAAGTTGATAGGATCTTCTCTTTCCATGCTCATGCATGTCGAATCTAATAAGAAAGATCCAAGGATTCAACAAGTTTAAGACCCAAAAGTGTGGTTATAGATTAGTAGCTTTTAAAGTGACTTTCTTGTTGATAGATCTATATGTTTTTGTATATTTTTGAAGAGTATATTCTGAGATTTTTCACATAAAATATGTTTTTATATTGTTGAAAGTTAGATCTATAAAAGTTGATAGTGAAAAGTGTTGATTTGAATGCATATATGCTAGATTTAAGAAAGTTGGATCTTTTGTTGGATTATGAGATGGATATGGACTTGTTATAAGTGAAAAATATGTTAATATGAATGTTAATATTCTGGAAAAATTGATAAAATATCAAAGGTATAAAGCTTGAATCAAAACATGTTAAAATAAGCTTGAAATCATAAACCGAAAACACGCAAAAATGCATTTTGAGCACACACATGCACCATAATCTTATGAACAAGAAAATATGATAAACCTACTGGAAATAAGTTGAAATAAAAGTACAAAACTCAGATCTATTGGTCCATGACAACAATAAGCTCAAAAAATCACCTTTTCGGGTCAAATAATCACTAACCGAAAGCACTAAATTGCACATATCACACCACCACCACTATCACGATTTTGGACACCAAAATATGATTAACTTTCTGGAAATAATGAAACAAGAATGAAAATCCATTTTGAAGCACTTTAATTGCTCAAGAAATGAGGCTAAAATCACTATTTCGGTAAACGATTTTTAATCATAAAACCCTCAAAATAAGCAAGGCACAAGAGAGGTTGAATTGATATGATTTTGTATGGATAAAAGTTGCCTAAAAGGCCTGAGATTTTTGGCCAAAATGTTTAGTGGTGATTTCTATGAATTTTCATGAATTATTGAATTTAAATAGTAATTAAAAGACATAAAAATCCATAAATAAATTATGTAAATCAAGAATGAAGTTAAATCAACTTAACCATTGGTAAAAATAATTAAAACCTACTGGGGAAAAATAGTCAAAAGACAAGAGACATGTGTTACATAATTTTGAGATAAATAATTAAGTAAAAACAATTAATTAAATATAATCATTAAAATAAATGGAAAATACATAAATAAAAGTATAAATCATGAAATTATAAACTTAGAAGCATATATATCAGGAGATAATTCAAATGAAATTATTCATAATTTATAAAGGCAATTATAACACTTAAAAGTATTTTTAAGGAATTATTTAGTAAATAAATCAATAAAGTGAATAAATAAGTAATTAAATATTATTTAATTAAATAAATAATTACAAATCAGAGAAAATACATAAGTATTAATATTACAAGTCCACTGATGTTAAACATTATTATTAAGCAAAATATACAATAGAGATCATATAAATCAAAGCCAAAACTACCGAAATTCCAATAAACGTACAAAAACGTATAATGAGGAAACAACTCTTACCACCAAATCTCTTATACCCAAACAATGAGAACATCATAATGCACTTAAATTCCATAATCTAATAACAACCAAAGATGGGCAAGTCTACTAGTATACATCTCATGATCTAGCTCACTAGTTCATGTCACGCGAACTTACGTCGTGAATATATACGTTATGGTTTAGGCTTGTGATGTGCTAAATCGAGTTTATTATTTTTAAAACTAGAATCACCTAAAAACTCACTACTACGCACTCACGGGCAGTGGACCCGATCGTTTGTAATATAGTTAACAGGTAAGACCGTGTTCGTTCGCAGGGATTGGTTGAACTAGTTGTTTCATAAAATGGTTTGGAAAAAGGGTATTACTTCAATCTCTTTTTAACAGAAAATTAAAAACATAAAATGAAATGAAACTTCAGTCAATAATATTAAAATTCATCCACCTTGACTTCCCTCGACTTCAAATGTGATTGCTTTAAATTAAGATCAAATTCATTAAGTTGAATAGATAATCATGTAAGGATAAAGATGCTTACGTGGTACCACCAACCGCTTGCAAATTACCCAAACACCTAGTTTGCTAGTTCAATTACCCAAGCCGGTACCACCAATGCTTAAGAAAATATCCCTAGTAATTAGTTTGTTTGATTAACAATTATCAATCATATCTATGTGAATAAATACGTGGTACCACCAACCGTATCTAAACACGTTTACCAATTAATACCTATTATTCTAATGACATTCACCGTGGTACCACCAACCGGAGACAATCAATCGTAGACAATTAATTGAAATAAAATACCTATTCACCTAGTACCACTAACGATGAACAAATAAATTATTAATATCACAAAGAATAAAGAATAAGGAATTAATCAATAAAGATCTCAATATAACGATAATAGAATCAACTCTTGAATTAAAACATAGCAATCACATTATCCGTCTAGTTTCATCAAGGTGGATGATAATAGATCTAGCCAATCATGCTAAATTGAAATTGATAAAAGAAATAATAATAAAACATATTGTACCAATCGTTTGAGTAAATAGAAAATTGCAAGACAATAAGTAGATACGATCCAGATGGGTGCTCGTGAATCTTCAGTGGATCCGCCTAAGAAATCTTGCTTGGAAACCTGATAGAACCCTAATAGAGCAGCTCCTGGAAAGAATAAAGCTCTCAAAAAACCCTAAGGAAAAATCCTCCAAATTTTCCGTCCGTGGTACAGAAACTTGACCAGCTATTTATATGATTATGCCGCGTAACGCCCGTAACCCTTTGTAACGCCCGTCACGATCCATCGACACCTGTAACGGCCGTCACATATGTGACACCCGTAACACCTTCTTTGAAAAGCATACGGCCGTTAGGGACCCGTCACAGTAACTTGCCAATTTTGATTCATAACGGCCGTCACACTTTGAACACCCGTTTCACTTTGACCTAGGTGCCTAACGCCCGTCACACTAGTGACGGCCGTTACACCTTCCAGACTCCGTTTTCTTCATCTTTCACTTGGTTTCAACCGAATCTTTCTCCCGAGTTTTCCATAAGTCATCAAAATCGACCAATTCATCCGCATAATCATTTTGCAACCTGAAAACACTTAACATACCTCAAAGCATCGAAAGTTGGAAATAAGACTATATAAATAACGAATAAATGGTCCTAAATTCGCGTGGGAAATGGTATAAAATATGACACATCAAATCCCCCCACACTTGAGCATTGCTTGCCCTCAAGCAAATCAAACTTTATCAATCTTAATAACCCAATTCAAAATGTCACAAAACGATACATGGTTATATGGGAAGATTCCAACCAAGCGGTGTTGAATACCAAAAGCAAATGCATTTAAAAACTAATGAGCAAAGTTTTAGACGAAATCAGAAAATTCTACTAATCTATAACAAAACCATCTTTCAGTTACAATTAGAATCCTCCCTATGCTTGTGTTCACCTCTTTAACATTTCTATCATTCTAATTGACCTTAAGCTCGTTCTTACTAAGCTATAATCTACTAGCAAGCTTCACAATTATTATTGGCAACATAAGCAACATTCCACAATGATTATTGGTATATTTGTCCACCTAAACACTCACGCCATTGGTTTTCCATTAGGTTTTCATTACGGTATACTTGTGAGTCCCTTGACAAAACATACTCCTACGGTCTAGAATTGCAACTCTATCCACACATCGGGTGATCATACGAAAGTGTACTCTAAGCGTCAGGCCAGCGGTTCGCTACGGATACGTGAGTATCGTTAAGAGACTTACGCCATAACTCAAGGTTGGGTTGCATATCCAGAGGCCATGCTCTAAACACAAACACATGCGAGAATAAAAAGTTTTATAATTTAATACCCGTGATTTTCGATGAGACCCGTGTAGCGAACTTTCTGACAACCCATCCCAAGTTGGAAGCTTTAGGTGAGCTAGGTAAAACGAAGTTACCCCAAGGACTTACTTATTCGAATCTCAAAGACCACATTAGCATTAGACTATTAAAAAGAAGTTTTGCGCGTGTCCCCGCTTGTGCCACCCGTTTGATGCCGAAGCACCCCAGACACCCCGATATAAAGACCAAACATAATGACTAGAGCCACAACCTATAACATAAGAATTAAGGACCGGACATCCGGTGTGCAAACCATATGTTAAGTCAAATTACCACAAGCATGTTAAACACATTTCAAGCACTTTACGCACACAAGTTGCAAAATTCAAATGGAAAACCTCAAGCGGTGCCTACCAATACATCATCTAGTGAAGCTATTATTCACATTAGGTTCATTATTAAGGTACAATTCGCAAGCAACCTAGATTATTTGAAGTTCGGAACAAGCTTATGACCCCTTGGAACGATGAAATGCCACAAGCACTAGGAAAGGAAAGCAAAAAGTAACCAATCTCAAGTTCTATCCTAGATTAGCAAAATTTTGGGTTCACTTCATTTCTCGTCTTTGCACAAAACCTATAGCCTCAAAAATTTAAAAATTTAACCAAAATGCTAGTAAAGGAAGGAAACTTCAAACTTTCTCACTTTTTAACCAACCCGGCTTTTTCTATTTGCCTCGAATCCCCCCACACTTAAGATGGACAATGCCCTCAATGTCCATATCGGTCAAAACTAAGGTAAATAGGGGTAAGCGACAATAGACAAAAAGAATTAGAGCACATACCGGATGTGTGTGAAACAGTATCAAGAAAGATGCCAATCAAAAATAATGCACTGAACTTACTGCCAACATATGCACCTGACATCACACAATTAATCAATTGATTCCATAGAATAGAGGTTAGGAGAGAATCCAGTGGGTTCCCCCCCACACTTGAGCTTCACTATAGCCATCAACAATCCTCAATCCCATTCACACCAAAATTTCACCTGCACTTTCTTGACAATAAAACATCAAATCTAACTACAAAAATGAAAATAAAATGCAAGAAAATAACACGAGTTGCCTCCCGAGAAGCGCTTAATTTATTTACGAGTCTTTAGCTAGACTCGAACCTCTCATAATCACCAACATTGGGACCCCGACGCCCCCACACTTGAAGTGTTGGGCGGTCTACTTTTAAAAGGAGAGAAACAGTTACCTTTAACCTTGTTACATATCCAATCATTTGCTTCGTCAGAAATATCAACAACCATCATTAACTCAGCTTTCTCATTTGTTGATAAATTAGAGCACAGTTCTTCGGATAACTTAATATTCCCATGAGAAATAGCGGACCTCACACGACTATAAAGCTTACGGATTTTAGCACAAGGGCCATCTGTTGGTTTAAAAACATGTACCGCTGTTGACTTCAATTCTAGCTCTCTTTCCTCTAGCTTATCATCCAACCATTTATCAATCTGTGAATCCAAAGAACTAACACAGACAGTTTCAACATAATTAGCAGCATTAGGCAAAGAAACAGAGCATGTGTTTGAAAATGTTACAGATTCATCCCCGGCTCTCAATGTCAACTTACCACGACCAACTTCAAGTTTGGCATCGGCCGTGGCAAGGAATGGTCTCCCTAAGATAAGAGGCACATTTAATGCCTCTTCAGCTTCAATAATCACAAAATCTACAGGAAAAATCAAACCTCCCACCTGAATTAACACATCTTCTAAAATTCCAATAGGTCTTATTTCAGACTTATCGGCCAAATTGATTTTCATGTTAATAGGTTTAGGTGTTCCTAAGTTCAGCTTGGAGTAAAGAGAAGAAGGCATAAGGTTAATACTTGCACCCGAATCATTTAAAGCCTTTTTTACCGTTAAGTTACCTATCTTACAAGGAATAGTAAACTACCTGGATCTCCTCGTTTTTCGGGCAACTTACCTGTTACAGCTGCTGAGCAAACATCCTCTAAAACTGCAGTAGTCACTTCTTCCAGATGCTTCTTATTCATCAAAATCTGCTTCAAGCACTTTGCATATCCGGGCATCTGCACAATTGCATCTAAAAATGGAATATTAATATGCAATTTACGGAGGTGACTTACAAATTTGTCCATTTGTTCCTTCAGCTTATTTTTCTCCAATCGCTGGGGAAATGGAGCCTTCGGTTTATATGGTTTAACAGTTGGTTCCTCAGCGGGCTTCTCAACAGGTTTAGCAACGGGTTCGGATGGAACGGCCGGTATCGGCACGGCTGGTTCCGGTTCCATTTCAATCTCATCGTCAACTCGCTCCTCATCTTCATCAACCTGCACGGATTGAAACAAATTATTAGGTGAAGATTTAGCTGAATCATAAGTGTTACCTGCCCTCGTGGTGATAGCATTCACGTGCTCATTTCTGACATTGGGCTGGGCATCCTTTCTCCATGATCCTTGATTACTCGACTGAGGCTTTGGATTCTGTTGGGTATTGCTCGGTAGAGTCCCCGTAGGCCTAGCTAAAGCTGCCATCCTACTCTCGAGATCCTTAAAGTTCAACCCTGCATTCTTGGCATTCATCTCAACTTTACCACTTAGTCTTTCTAGCCTCTCATTCAGCTCCTTGGTATCCTTCCTGATATTCTGAATACTTGTATTTGTTTCAATCTGATTGCTCATCATTTGCTTCATCATCTCCCTCAACTCGTCACTTGGATCGGTGTTAGAAGATCCAGATCCTTGGCCTTGGTGTATCTGCTGCTGAGGCTGATTCGGATAATGATCTTCTTGCCACCTGTTACCTGAAAAACGAGCATTATTAGTAGGAAAGGAAGAGTTGTACGAAGTATTACCTGAGGGCCGGTTTTGGAAACCGGTGTTGCGCTGGAAACCCCCTTGTTGCTGGTTCTGAATGTAGTTGACATCTTCACGTCCCCGATTGGGACAATCCTCAGAATAATGCATTTCTCCACAATAGTCACAACCGTCAGCAATAGTCTTCACATCCTTTTCAAGAGCTCCAAACCTAGCCTCTTGAGATGCAAATCCCTTATCCATGCGCGAAGCTAATGCCTTAATCTCTCCAACAATCCCAGAATCATCTTTCTCAACTCTTGCAACTCTCCCTTCCTTGGCTCCCTTCTTCATCCTTTTCTCATTCTTAAGAAACCTTTCATCATCCATTGTTGCGTTATCCTTCACCATTTGTTCCAAAATATCATATCCTTCATTCGGTGTAATCTTGGTGAAACTTCCCCCAAAGGCATAACCCAACTCTCTTTTAGATTGCTTAGACAAGCCATCAAAGAATAACTCAACATACTTCTCCTTTGTCAACTCATGGCCTGGACAATTCCTTAGCATATCCTTAAAGCGAATCCATGCATCGACAATATCCTCATCAGCATCTTGCTCAAATGACCTTATCAAATTTTCCAACTTCCTTTGAGTTCGAAGAGAATAAAACTCATCAATAAAAGCTTGTCTAAGTTGGTTCCAAGTAGTAATGGAATTCTCGGGAAGATCATTAAACCAATCTTCAGCATCTCCGGTGATTGAAATGGGAAATGTTTCGAGTTTCACGGCATCCATTTGATTTTGACCATATTGATACAACCGTGCCAACTTCTCAAATCTCTCCAAATGCTTATATGGATCCCATGATCTAGCTCACTAGTTCATGTCACGCGAACTTACGTCGTGAATATATACGTTATGGTTTAGGCTTGTGATGTGCTAAATCGAGTTTATTATTTTTAAAACTAGAATCACCTAAAAACTCACTACTACGCACTCACGGGCAGTGGACCCGATCGTTTGTAATATAGTTAACAGGTAAGACCGTGTTCGTTCGCAGGGATTGGTTGAACTAGTTGTTTCATAAAATGGTTTGGAAAAAGGGTATTACTTCAATCTCTTTTTAACAGAAAATTAAAAACATAAAATGAAATGAAACTTCAGTCAATAATATTAAAATTCATCCACCTTGACTTCCCTCGACTTCAAATGTGATTGCTTTAAATTAAGATCAAACTCATTAAGTTGAATAGATAATCGTGTAAGGATAAAGATGCTTACGTGGTACCACCAACCGCTTGCAAATTACCCAAACACCTAGTTTGCTAGTTCAATTACCCAAGCCGGTACCACCAATGCTTAAGAAAATATCCCTAGTAATTAGTTTGTTTGATTAACAATTATCAATCATATCTATGTGAATAAATACGTGGTACCACCAACCGTATCTAAACACGTTTACCAATTAATACCTATTATTCTAATGACATTCACCGTGGTACCACCAACCGGAGACAATCAATCGTAGACAATTAATTGAAATAAAATACCTATTCACCTAGTACCACTAACGATGAACAAATAAATTATTAATATCACAAAGAATAAAGAATAAGGAATTAATCAATAAAGATCTCAATATAACGATAATAGAATCAACTCTTGAATTAAAACATAGCAATCACATTATCCGTCTAGTTTCATCAAGGTGGATGATAATAGATCTAGCCAATCATGCTAAATTGAAATTGATAAAAGAAATAATAATAAAACATATTGTACCAATCGTTTGAGTAAATAGAAAATTGCAAGACAATAAGTAGATACGATCCAGATGGGTGCTCGTGAATCTTCAGTGGATCCGCCTAAGAAATCTTGCTTGGAAACCTGATAGAACCCTAATAGAGCAGCTCCTGGAAAGAATAAAGCTCTCAAAAAACCCTAAGGAAAAATCCTCCAAATTTTCCGTCCGTGGTACAGAAACTTGACCAGCTATTTATATGATTATGCCGCGTAACGCCCGTAACCCTTTGTAACGCCCGTCACGATCCATCGACACCTGTAACGGCCGTCACATATGTGACACCCGTAACACCTTCTTTGAAAAGCATACGGCCGTTAGGGACCCGTCACAGTAACTTGCCAATTTTGATTCATAACGGCCGTCACACTTTGAACACCCGTTTCACTTTGACCTAGGTGCCTAACGCCCGTCACACTAGTGACGGCCGTTACACCTTCCAGACTCCGTTTTCTTCATCTTTCACTTGGTTTCAACCGAATCTTTCTCCCGAGTTTTCCATAAGTCATCAAAATCGACCAATTCATCCGCATAATCATTTTGCAACCTGAAAACACTTAACATACCTCAAAGCATCGAAAGTTGGAAATAAGACTATATAAATAACGAATAAATGGTCCTAAATTCGCGTGGGAAATGGTATAAAATATGACACATCAGCTTGCTTGAGGCGCAACAAGTCTAGGCGAAGGAATCACTTTTGATCAGCCCCCTTGCACTCTATAATCAAGTGAGTCATAGCCCCCTTTCAAACTCTTTTATATGTTTACTTACGGGGTGAAAAGCATGATTAATTAAAATGACTTTCTATTATGAAATGATTCTTTGAAACAATGATAATGATATGGGAATTGTATTGTATGTTCAACGTGGTATATGTTATATGATGAGCTTGAGTACTGTCAAACGGTGGTCCCCTGTACACTACTATTAACTCATTTGAGGCCTGTAGTTAGAGGGTTGCGCAACTAGGACTTGTCCCCTCATCCATTATTATAGGTAACGGTGGGATGTTTGGTCTGCCTTTGTGGTCACCTTCATCGCCAGTCTGGCCTCGCGGTGCTCTAACTACTATATATTTATGGGCGTCTCCATGGCACGACCCTTGGTTATCTTTATGCACGTGATTGACAGCATGTGCTTATCATTATCTTATCATTTGGGACATTATATATTGATTATTGGGACATAACCGGTCTTAGTAGTGGCTCAAGAACAATATCATCGAATTATGTCATGGTAGTCTTACCATTGACCCAGAGGTATTGATATTATATTATGGATGGAAATTATTGATTGAACATACGGTTTGGGTGTGGACAGTATGATGAAATTCTTGGAAATTTATGACTTATTCCTTACTGAATTGGATTAAATATATGTGTGTTGTTAGCATAATCCTATGAACTCACTCAACTCTCGTAGTTGACACTTTTTCTCATGCTTTTCAGGTCTAGGGCAATAAGTTAGCTTTTGGACCGCTTCATGGATGATGTGTTTACTTGTTGTATGTGGACTAGTAACGCAAACATTTGATCTTTTGGTTATGGATTTGATTATGTAATGATTATTAAACGTCAACTTGAACTTGTTACCTTTTTAATTTGAATGGCATTTGAAACTTTATGTTGATGTTTATTACTTAAATCTTTTGTACCATGTCGTTCTGTGGCATCTCGTGTTTCCGCTATAGTCGGGGTGTTACATAGTATACTCTTCGATTGTGCTTCCATGTACTTTGACTTATACACCACAAATCTTCTCCGCCCTACTTTATGTACATGATTCAATAACATCTTCTATGCTACATAGTTATCCCAAGTATTTCACTTATGGACGGCCGATGTCTCACGTCTTTCGTATCCTTTGATGTCGCAGCAAGGGCAGGGTTCTAGTTACTCGATTTCGCCGTTGCGGAGAGCCGCGTAAGTGAGTCGTGTGTTGTTAGGTGACTGACCTTTGAAGAGAAACGGTGATGATCATTACTTTGAATAATCAAAAATATAGAGTTCGGTTTCGAATGAATGAAATAGGAATATAAAAACAAAAGGATCATTAGGGCTCGAATCAGACTCCATGCGCGGTTTAAAGAAATCACTTTTATGTCTTTCGTTGCCCAATGGACTCCAACTTTTGATGATGTCAATATATGTCGCGCCGGCTTAGAATATAGATAGTTGTTTGCGTACACGCGTTAGAATAGAAATATCGCACCAAATTTCAGGGTTACCATTCTCAGGACGTGTCGTCTAGAATATATATGGGGATGCGTCCTATCAGTGTCGTTGTATCGTCATATGGCTTTAATACCGCTCGTCTTTAATAAGTCTCCAACTTCATTCGGCGTTTCCATATGTTTCGCACCATCTCAGATCGAATACAAAGGTTATGCGTAGTATCTGAGGGGATAGAGTCGCGTCATATCCTGGGGATACAATTCTTAGAGTATATCGTCCAACATTCGTGGGAAGATGTTCCACCAATGATATCGCGGTGTCATATGTCCATAATGAATAGTGGTGTCGTAAGAAATAGGATGTGGGATAATTTCAAAAGAGCACGAGTGAACGAATATTGGCTTGAAGGGGTACTTAAATGACAACTTCCATACTTAGGAAATTTCTAATTCATTTTGCATTTCTCAGGGACAATTACTAGTTCTCAAGCGGTCATATCTCATCACGCAATATATATCTCAGTAGTACGGACTAACCACATTATAATCACATCTAGCAGGTGCCAATTCTCAATAGTCAAATCTTAGAGCATAATAACTATCTCAATAATAAGGCACAACTATATAATCATTAAATCGTTCACGCACTAGTCCTTAATTAGCTCAACCTCAGGGTGCAATAATTATCTTACTAGTAAGGCATGACTACATAATCGTCGCAATATTCACGCGCTAGTTTCAAATAGCTCAAACTTAGAGAGTAAAGGCTCTTATATCCACATCGTCCATGAAATTTCATAACTCGTCAGGCCTATATTTTCTTTCTAAATCGATCATAAATAGTCAATGTCATTACTCAATAAATTGAACAAGTCATACCCCAAAATGATTTCGTGCCTTATAATAATCTCATTATTTTAAAGTGCATGGGCAACTTAAAGTTCAACATCATGAATCATAAGGCTTTTACGCATGCATTCCTCACATAATTTCCACATTGCACATTCCAAACTTTCACATTGCATATTACAAACTTTCACATTGCACATTACAACTTTCACATTGCACATTCAAACTTTCACATTGCACATTACAACTTTCACATTGCACATTACAACTTTCACATTGCACATTCAAACTTTCACATTGCACATTACAACTTTCACATTGCACATTACAACTTTCACATTGCACATTCAAACTTTCACATTGCACATTACAACTTTCACATTGCACATTACAACTTTCACATTGCACATTACAACTTTCACATTGCACACTACAACTTTCACATTGCACATTACAACTTTCACATTGCACATTACAACTTTCACATTGCATATTTCAAACTTTCACATTGCACATTACAACTTTCACATTGCACATTACAACTTTCACATTGCACATTACAACTTTCACATTGCACATTACAACTTTCAAATTGCACATTAAACTTTCACATTGCATATTCCAAACTTTCACATTGCACATTCCTAATTTCCACATTGCACATTCCAAACTTTCACATTGCATATTACAAACTTTCACATTGCACATTACAACTTTCACATTGTACACTATAAGCTTTCACATTGCAATCAAATCATGCCCAAATTCACATGTTATAGCATAGAGTAGCATGTATCATCGAATATCTTTCAATCTTATTCATTTCACTTCTAATGTGCAGAGGGGAATCCTACTAAACTAGCATAATCCTCAAGTAAGGCAAGTCTCGAATCGCTATATATATGCTTAGGTGAATGTCTAAATGCAACACGTATTCTCATTAAGACGAGTTTAATAATGATTTATTTTTTATTTTTTTTAAATGGAATCCTTTTGAACATAAGTCCAAGTGGCCGTTTGAGTTTTACATGGTCCTCTCATAATTAAACGTAGATTCATGACTTTACGTTTAATTATGGTCCTACCATGTAAAGCTCAAACTAAACCGCTCAACCTTATGCTCGACTCGACTATAAAAATTCGTTTTGAAAAGTGGCTATAGTTTTGGAATTCCCGGAGGAACCCCAATGTTCTCTATAACCTTAGTCTCTGATACCATTTTCTGTAATACCCCAACTAAGGCGGAACGTTGAGATGTACAGAAAGTCGAGTATTCAAAACAGAGGATAATAGATAACATTCACCATAGCTTTATTGGATAAAAATAATTGTACAATGCACAAGCATGTGAACCAATTCCCAAGTACAATACGTCTACTATACTTGGATATTGAGTCCACGAAACAAATAACATATACATGAGATGGTATACTACAATGATCAGGGCGGATTCCATTGCCCGTCACAAGGTTTGATCTTTGACTCCAGAGTGCAATGCAAGTAATCATGATGCATATAATTCCTCGAAGCTTACGCTAATTCCTGAAAAGCATGAAGAAAAAGTGTCAACTACGAAAACGTAGTTGGTGAGTGCATAGGTTTGCAAGTGAATCTCGTTACATATCCATTTCAAAATAGTTTGAGAAATCCATGGTAAATTATAAAGTTCTCATTTGTCACACTTATCGTGACAGAAAAATATATCAATCGATTGATCATTCATCATACCAAAACCATTCGGTCATCAATGTTTCAATATCGTCAATTTCAACAACTTTCAAGATTCCATATGAGGTCCAATACCCAAACCGTATGTTCAATCCACAATTTCCGTCCAATATAATATCAATACCTCTTGGTCAATGGTAAGACTACCATGACATAATTTGATGAGATTGTTCTTGAGCCACTACTAAGACCGGTTATGTCCCAATAATCAATATATAATGTCCCAAATGATAAGATAATGATAAGCACATGCTGTCAATCACGTGCATAAAGATAACCAAGGGTCGTGCCATGGAGACGCCCATAAATATATAGTAGTTAGAGCACCGCGAGGCCAGACTGGCGATGAAGGTGGCCACCAAGGCAGACCAAACATCCCACCGTTACCTATAATAGTGGATGAGGGGACAAGTCCTAGTTGCGCAACCCTCTAACTACAGGCCTCAAATGAGTTAATAGTAGTGTACAGGGGACCACCGTTAGACAGTACTCAAGCTCATCATATAACATATAACACGTTGAACATACAATATAATTCCCATATCATTATCATTATTTCAAAGAATCATTTCATAAGAGAAAGTCATTTTAATTAATCATGCTTTTCACCCCGTAAGTAAACATATAAAAGAGTTTGAAAGGGGGCTATGACTCACCTTGATATGCCGCATATTATATTCACTCATCCAAAATGGGTACTTCCCATCTATCGCTTCCTTGACCATATATCCGTCATATTCCTCACTCACACTTCAAGCCAAGACTATCCCTACGATAGGACTAATATACGTAAGTTCCTATCTTAAGCCATCACTAAGGAATGCCACTTTCATTATGTTGTCATAAATTTTGGGATCCAAGTATATTGTTAATATTTGCATCTTTTTGGTTGAAGAGAGTGTTGGTGTAAAAAGGGTCACTTTCACTATATATGTAGTTATAAGTTGTTAGAATTTCGGTAACTTGCCTTTGATTATCATGGTTCCCATTGTGTGCTTTGCTTAATTATAATATTTGACATTAGTAACTTCATAATATTAGTATTTATGAATACTTCCTGATTTATGACTATGTATTTAATTTAATATTATTTAATTAATTATTTCTAAATTATATGACATTTGTTCTTTGACTTGAAATGATTTTACTCCAGTAGGTTTTAGTCACTTTTATCATTGGTTGTGATTATTTAACCAATTTCATGATTTATATAATTTATTTATTTATTTATTTCTTTTTAATTATCATTTAAATTTAATAATTATAGAAATTCTTTATTTATTTTTATGACTCTAGCTATTTATTTATTTATTTATTTATTTATTTATTTATTTATTTATTTATTTATTTATTTATTTATTTATTTATTTATTTATTTATTTATTTATTTATTTATTTATTTATTTATTTATTTATTTATTTATTTATTTATTTATTTATTTATTTATTTATTTATTTATTTATTTATTTATTTATTTATTTATTTATTTATTTATTTATTTATTTATTTATTTATTTATTTATTTATTTATTTATTTATTTATTTATTTATTTATTTATTTATTTATTTATTTATTTATTTATTTATTTATTTATTTATTTATTTATTTATTTATTTATTTATTTATTTATTTATTTATTTATTTATTTATTTATTTATTTATTTATTTATTTATTTATTTATTTATTTATTTATTTATTTATTTATTTATTTATTTATTTATTTATTTATTTATTTATTTATTTATTTATTTATTTATTTATTTATTTATTTATTTATTTATTTATTTATTTATTTATTTATTTATTTATTTATTTATTTATTTATTTATTTATTTATTTATTTATTTGATTTATTTAAAATTTATTTTTCCAGTAGGTTTTTAGTCACTTTCATCATTGGTTGTGATTATTTAACCAATTTCATGATTTATATATTTATTTATTTATTTATTTACCTTTTTAATTATCATTTAAATTTAATAATTAATAGAAACTCTTAGAAATCGCTACATAACTTTTTGGCTAAAAACTCAGGCCTTTTAGGCAACTTTTATCATGGGAAAAATCATATCAATTCAACCTCTCTTGAGTCTTGCTCATTTTGAGGATTATAAGCTTATAAACCGTTTACCGAAATAGTGATTTTAGCCTCATTTTCCAAGCAATTCAAATGCGTCAATATGGATTTCCATCCTTATTTCTTTATTTCCAGAATGTTCATTATATTTTGGTGTCTTAAGTCGGGATAGTGGTGGTGGTGTGATAAGTGCAAATTAAAGCTTTCGGTTAGTGCTTATATGAACCGAATCAGTGATTTGTAGGCTTGTCCTTGCCATTTAATAACCAAGTTAAGTTTTATAACTTTTATTTGACATATTCTCAGTAGGTTTATAATACTTTTTGTTACGAGATTGTTGGAGTTGGTTAGAGTTGCAATCTAGTGACTTTTAGCTTATTTGTTGTGAAGAACTTTTACTTGGAATTTTCTGTTTTAACACCTATTTTCATAAAATGTTGAGTAGTCATTCTTGGTTAAGTTGAATTATTTGGACGTTGGTGATTTTTATACAGAGACATATATGTGTCCTATATTTATGTGAATTTTTGCTAAATTTTTAGACATTGTTTACTACCTCTAAAAATTACAAAACCAAAGTTGGTCAGAAAGCTTGCTGCTGTGCGACTCAATATATTTTATAAAAGATTTCTATGATGGACATTTAAGAAAAATCTCCCAATTTTATTTTAAGTTAGGGACACTTTGAACTCAGTTCACACCAAGTTTAAACTTCTGAAACCTATTAGTTAAGAAATTAAAAATCGTCAAAGTTGACTCAACATTAAGACAAAATCCAGTTTTGACCACTTTTGGTAGAAAAATCATATCTTTGGTTTGGTTTAGTGTTTTTGAGTGATTCCAGTTGGAGGTTAAACTTAACTCTTTTATCTACAACTTTTATTTTGAAAGTTTTTCTTGAAACGGCCCTCACATGCCCAGTGTATCCGTCCAAGGACAGAAGAATAATTCTGTCAGAAGCATTTGGGTCCAAACAACACACCAATGACCATTCTTGCTTTATTAACACTTGAGTTCATCATTTACAAGATTAATACTTTATTTTTATACCTCTTAACATCAAATTTCTAGATTATTATACCTCTTTTAACATATTTTTCACTTAATACAAGTCCATCCATCTCATAATCCAACAACAAGATTCAACTTTCTTAGATCTAACATGTATTCATTCGAATCAACACTTTTCAATACCAATCTTTATAGATCTAACTTTCAACAACATAAAAACATCTTTTTAATGAAAAATCTCAGAAATATATTCTTCAAAATATACAAAAACATATAGATCTATGAAAAGGAAAATCACTTTAAAAGCTACTAATCTATAACAACACTTTTGGGTCTTAAACTTGTTGAATCCTTGGATCTTTCTCATAGATTTCGACATGCATATGCATGAGGAGAAGGATCCTATCAACTTGCCTTCATCAAGTGTATAATACAAAGAAAACAAGAAGAAAACATAAACTTTTGGTAGAACCTTTGAATATAAACAAGAACAAGATTAAATCTAGTAAAAAGATGAAGATTTATACCCTTGAAGAACTTGGTTTGAAGATGATTTTGGGCAGATTTTTCGTGACCTTTATGGCTCCAAACAACCCTTATTTCGAGCTTAAAATAACTCTTAAACCTTACTTGAATCAACCCTTGTTTATTCTAGCATAAACCCTTATTATTGTTGTTGTTTAGATTTGATTTGTCTTGCCTTTTTCTTTGTTATTTTGGGCCGAACCAAGGAGAAGAAAAGGAGGAAGAGAGAGTTCTTGGATGAGAGAAAATGTGTGTGTGAAAAGTGTGTAGAGTGTGTGTGTTTGTGGTGAGTTCCAAGACTATAGATACATGCAAAAATTTGAAAGGAAAAGAGTGTGTGTGAGGGTATGGGGGCCGGCCTCATGGGGGGGATTTGGAAGGGTTGTGTCTTTTTTTTTTTGTAGAATACTTATGTAAGTATATGTGTGTGTAGGTATAATTAAGTGGGTATTTGTTTTCTATATGTAACATGCTTATTTATTCATATAAGCTAATTAGTTGTCCAAGTATATGTATATGTATGTGTCGTGTGTGTATGTGTATGCATATACACACTTTTTGTGTTTTTAATTTAACTACTTAAGTCATTTTAGGTATATTTTGTATTTGTATTCGACATACATATACCTATTATTATTATTCAAGCACTTTTATGTGCACATTAGTTTGTAAACATATTTTTTTGAGTTAGGCATGTTATTTTGATGTCATGTTTACTCAAATTGACTTGATGGTTAAATTGTTGGACGTTTATAAGAGTTCTCGGTCGTTATCTCAACTTGTGAGACTCACATTATTATTTATATAACTTAACTTCTCGAAATAATGTTTTTGGTTTGTTGACCTTTCGTCAAGTTCAATTAGAACTAGTTTATAGCTTGAGATTGTGTTGAATGATTATAGTTATTGTTCATGGCATTTCTAAGGCAACTAGCTATCTTTGGAAATTCTACTGAACTAGATGGCAAGTATCACTATGCCTAAATGTCTGGAAGGCAAAATCTCTTAAGAAACTTCTAGGAATAGATATCTAGATAAATAGAAGTAAATTGTCCTAGTCGGAAATTGAGGGTTGTTACACCAGGGGTGTGTGTATCCCCTTTTCAAGGTTTCTCTCTCTCTGTTTTCAACAAATTCTGGGCCATGAAGAGTATAAAAGTACAGATTCACCGTACACAAGGCCAGATATGTTGAGGAATCTAGACTCTCTGGTATCTGAAGCTGGAGAGGTCGAAGTTCCAGAGCGAATGCTACTGGCATTTGCTAAAACTGATGCACCTTTGGAAAGTGAATCAGAAAGACAATTGGGCGGGCCTCAAAATAATGAGGGACCCTCCAGTTCGTCTCAAGTTGTGGTTGAGGATAGAGCAACCATAACTGAAGCAACTCCAATCACGTCTATCCCTGGTGAAGATACTTCGGTATCTGATCCTCCAACAGATGTACCCATCCAGGAAACTGGGGAAGGTCATCTGGAGACTGTCCAGGTAACTGAACAGCCCTCTGTCACATTCATGGATCTGGACATGAGTGTTAATGACGAGGAAATCCTTATAGAATCTTCGGATTCTGAAGGTACTGAAACTGACCAGGAGATTCTTGATGCTTCTGTACAAGCTCAAGACCCTTCATCTCTAGTCTTACCTCCAGACGCATCAATTTCATTTTCACCACCACAAATAAATGTGCCTATAGATATATCTTTACCAATATATTCCGCTCCTTTACCAACTGGGCAATTCTCACTTGCTCGAGAAATGCCCCCACCACCGTTGCCGTTGTTCACACCTGAGCATTCTCAGCATGAACAACATATTGAATTTCCAGTCCTTTCTTCTTCCACCACTCCTTCTATATATTCAACTGCTGGCCTGACAACTGGGGAGACTTCCATTAGTTTGCCTCCTCCAGTTGCTCCAGTAGTAACTGCAAGTGGTCCAGTGACACCTTCTCCTTTGTCACTAGACAGCCAAGTTGTCTCACTACAAGCCGATCTCCAAAACCTTCTTACCAGGGTGGAGGAGATTCAGAAGACACTTGACAAGAATACCAAGTCTTTCTCCAGATACCACAAGGACTCTTTGACAAATATTAAGGTGGTCGATCTGGGGATAAACAAGTTTTCTTCTAATGAAGACTTGGTGTTTGGAAAGCTTAATGAGTTGGTCACTGGCTGCAACAATCTGGCTGGTACTCTAAAAGAAGCCTTTGACCTAACTTACTCCAAGGTCACCAGTTCAATCTCCAACCTGCTAGGAAATACTGTCAGAACTTCAGAGGTTGACTTGAGAGAGATTAAAAGGCAGGTCAAAGAACTTATTGAAAGACCTGGCCTAGATGTAACTGGCCTTGGGGAGCAGTTGATTTCTTCAGTTGGTCAGAAGATAGAAGATACGTTGGGTGCTAGAGAAGAACGTTTGATTGAAAGGGTGATGTCTGAGATCACCAAGCTGGCCACTCCTCAGGTTGATCTGGCCCCACTTACCAGTGAGATCAACCAGTTGAGGGGCAGCATTGAAAATTTGAACACCCAAGTATCTCTACATGCTGAATCATTAAATAAACTGACCACTGAAGTAGAGAATATGAAGAAGAGTGATGAGGATGTGAAGGAAAGGGTTGTCTCTGGGTTGGATGAAGACTCCAAAATTTTGAATGAATTGAAAACTGGTCAAGACCAAGTTGTTGCAAATGTCTTGACCCAGTCCAAGGAGACGAACCACTTATGGAGGTCCTTCAGGATGATGTGTGGCATATTCAAAGAGTGTAAGGACTTGCAATCATGGCAGCCTCTTGACCGGTTGCCATCTCACCCCTCTGAATGGGAAGCAATTAGGGCAGGTCTAGATGCTGCCAAGGGGGAAAGAAGTTCAGTCCTTACACGACCAGTTGCACCTGGAAGGACTCCATCTGGATCTGGAAGGGAATTGGTTGTAGCTACCAGTACTGAAGCTGGTGAGCAAAGGGTAGGTGGATCTGGTGGTAATGGAGATAGTGGGAATGTTGTGATGGATAAGGGTAAAGGATTGGCTGTTGAAGCATCTGCCCAGCCGGCCACTGATGAAATGTTGGAAACTGGAAATACTGACATACTTCCTCCAGTTTCAGATAGTGATAGCAGAAGACTGGCCAGACTTGGAAATGACATTAAAGAAAAGAAGAAAATGAAACAAAGAAACCAAGTGGAAGCCAGGGCACATCTTGCTCAAATCAAGTTGCTTGATATGAGTGATGCCAATCTGTTGGGTATCACTAAGAAGGAGTATCTTAGGGTTAAAAATGATCCCAGGATAGTTGACCAGTTGAATGAAATGCTAGATGTAGAACTGGATAGACACTATGCTGAGGATGAGGCAGAATTTGATGCCAGAAGTTTAAACATTTCAGTGGAGAAGGCTAAAGAAATGAGGGCCAGTGGGATTCTGAAGAGAATTGCAAATGTCAAAAAGGTTGTGAAGGATGTTTTGAATCCACCAAGGAGAAGGATTCCACAACCAAGAAGACCACTGACAAAAGATGCAAGGGATGCTGACCTTAGCACATTCGTTGAACCAACTGGCGAAGTTTCAAATGAAGACATTAAGTCCGCTGTACTGGCTGCTGGTGCTGGGAGTATAAAAATCACAAATGAATCTGAAGCAAGAAACTACTACTCCTAGATCATGTCAACCAGAAGACATAGTGGTACTATTAATAGTGTCAATGTTACAATCAAGCCAGGCACCAAGGTCTTTCAAATTGAAGTTAAGTATGCTGGTGGGCCACTGGTTAAAACTGACAATCCTGGTGCCATGCAATATGGGTTCAGCGAATGGGTGGAGATGGTGAATGTTTTGGATGCTAAGGCACAAAAGAATAGGTTCGAGAAAGCATGGGTTAACTTTCTAAGGGGGAAGATTCAACATAAAGAAAATCTTGAGCAAAAGTTGAATATTGACCCTGAAGATACTCAGCCTATCTCTTCAGTTGCCAAGAGAAGAAGAACTGGCGAAGGGCCATCTCATTAAGTTCTTTCTTCAGTTTATCTACTTGTAATTTGTATTTACATTCTGTAACTTGTATAAATTTCATTCCCTTGTATAAATGAGTTACCAGTTTGTAACCACAAGGTAGATAAAAGATTAAAATCTAACAAACCTAAAAGAAAAACCTAAGGCATTTATTGATCTATAAAAATGCCTTAGATAACTTAAATAGATTTAAATCGAACAAGTCTCTCCAGTTCACACTTGTACAGATACAAGAACTAGAAAAGACTTAGACTATATTTCTAGACAAATAGGGGGAATTTGTTAGGACCAGTTCACCTGGAACTGGCCAGTCACCAGTTCACACTGACCAGTCACCAGTTGCATCTGGTGACCCAGTAAACTGGTGACCAAGATGATTTGTCGAGAAATATATTGAAGTCCAGTTGCACCGTACAGTCAACGCAACTGAAGACTTCCTCCAGTTGAGAACTGACCAAGTTGAAGAAGCATTGCAGTTGAAGTCGAAGACAACAAATGGAAGATAGAGAATGGCAATGGCAGCGAAGCCCAGTTGGCATTCTAGTCAGTTACAAACTGGAGACCATCAGTGGAAAGCCCTTACAAAGCTTTACACTGATTACGAGGAATTGACTTGTATGCTTTATGTACCTTTACCCGGATAATAAGCCTTATCTTATTATTTAAGTATTAAAAGGTACATAAAGGTGGTTATGTAAAGTCACTTTAACATGCGACTTTACAATGCTTTTTAAGGAATTAAATGTTATTCCTTAAATGCTCCCAACCACATTTGTACGGCTAAAGTTAACATCCCAATGTTAACTTTGCCTATAAATACAAGTCATTGCACAACCAAGAATTCAAGTATTCGAACTCACAAGATAAATACTTCACACTTTGCAAACCTGCAATATTCTTGGTGAACTTGTGCAATCTTCTCTCAATCGCTAAAAGGAACATTTCACAACTTTAAGTGTTTCGATTGTCTTGAGAAATTCCGAATATAGATCAATTGTATTTCATAGGTTGTTAGGATATTTACATTTGTGTATTATCTTGGTTCCGCATCAACCTTGTAATTTGTTTAATATCAATAAATAAATTACACATTGAAAAATACATATTGTCTCATCAAGTTATCTTACAAGTTATTTGTATTATTGCATTGTTCTTTACTTATTGTCTTTTATATAAGTAATCTATCTAGAACTTGGTATATACACACTGCAACTGGTCGTCTCCAGTTCAGTGCATATATTGCAAAGTAACTCCACCATCGACATAGAGGTGTCTTCAGTAGTACCATCTAACGAGTTGGGACTTACATCTGTACTGTCTTCAGAGAATGCAAGGACATGCAATCATGGAAGAGTCTTGAACGATTGCCTCATAGCAATGCTGATTGGGAGGCAATTCGTGCAGGATTAGACTCTTCCAAGGGGAAAAAATCTATTGTCCTTGCACAAAAATCAAGTGATAAGGAAACAACTGTTGTTGCTGCTAGTACTGATGCTAGTCAGCAGGTGATTGAACAGTTTGAGGATGCTGGTGATAAGGGCAAGGGCAAAGCTATTGAAGAAACTGCCACTGCCACTGGTGACAAAGAAACTGAAGCAACTGCCACTGAAGATAGTGTGCTTGAAACTGGTAACAAGGACAAGCTTCCTCCAGTCACTGAACAAGATCATAGAAGTCTTACTACAGCCGGTGAAGACATAAAAGAAAGAAGAAAAACAAGGAAAGAATTGAAAAGATTAGCCAGGCTGCAAATGACTGATCTGAATGTTCTTGATGCCCATGATGCTGTTCTTTTGGGTTTGACACTAGAACAATTTAGAAAAATCAAAAGTTACCCAAAGATAGCCAAGGCAGTAAATGAAATGTTGGAGATTGAACTGGACAAAGACTATCCAGATGATGAAGCTGCCTTTGATGCCAGAACCATTAATGTCACAGTTGAGAAGGCAAAGGAGTTAAGGGCTGAAGGCATTAAGAAAAGAATTGCCAAGGTTGCCCAGGTGGTGAAAAGTGTAATGAACCCACCTAAGTCCAAAGGTACAAAAAGAATATATAAGTCCCAACTTGATAGATGGTACTACTGAAGACACCTCTATGTCGATGGTGGAGTTACTTTGCAATATATGCACTGAACTGGAGACGACCAGTTGCAGTGTGTATATACCAAGTTCTAGATAGATTACTTATTTAAATGACAACAAGTAAAGAACAATGCAATAATACAAATAACTTGTAAGATAACTTGATGAGACAATATGTAGTTTTCAATGTGTAATTTATTTATTGATGTTAAATAAATTACAAGGTTGTTGCGGAACCAAGATAATACAAGAATGTAAATATCCTAACAACCTATGAAATACAATTGATCTACACTCGGAATTTCTCAAGACAATCGAAACACTTAAAGTTGTGAAATGTTCCTTTTAGCGATTAAGAGAATATTGCACAAGTTCACCAAGAATATTGCAGGTTTGCAAAGTGTGAAGTGATGTATGTTTTTCACTTTGTGAATTCACTTAATATTCTTGTTGTGCAATGACTTGTATTTATAGGCAAAGTTAACATTGGGATGTTAACTTTGGCCGTACAAATGTGGTTGAGATCATTTAAGGAATAGCATTTAATTCCTTAAAAGGCAGTGTAAAGTCGCATGTTAAAGCAACTTTACTCAACCACCTTTATGTACCTTTTATTACTTAAATAATAAGATAAGGCTTATTATCCGGGTAAAGGTACATAAAGCATAAAAGTCAATTCCTCGTAATCAGTGTAAAGCTTTGTAAGAGCTTTCCACTGATGGTCTCCAGTTTGTAACTGACTAGAATGTCAACTGGGCTTCGCTGCCATTGCCATTCTCTATCTTCCATTTGTTGTCTTCGACTTCAACTGGAATGATTCTTCAACTTGGTCAGTTCTCAACTGGAGGAAGTCTTCAGTTGCGTTGACTGTATGGTGCAACTGGACTTCAATATATTTCTCGACAAATCATCTAGGTCTCCAGTTTCACTGGACAGTTTCACTGGGTTCTCTGGACAGTTCACTGGACAGTCACTGGACAGTTCACTGGACAGTTCACTGGACAGTTTCACTGGACAGTTCACTGGACAGTTCACTGGACAGTTTCACTGGACAGTTCACTGGACAGTTTCACTGGACAGTTTCACTGGACAGTTCACTGGACAGTTCACTGGACAGTTTCACTGGACAGTTCACTGGACAGTTCACTGGACAGTTTCACTGGACAGTTCACTGGACAGTTCACTGGACAGTTTCACTGGACAGTTCACTGGACAGTTCACTGGACAGTTTCACTGGACAGTTTCACTGGACATCACTGGCCAGTTTCACTGGACAGTTTCACTGGATCTCCAGATGCAACTGGAGACTGGCCAGTTTACCAGGTGAACTGGTCCTAACAAATTCCTCCTATTTGTCTAGAAATATTGCAGGTTTGCAAAGTGTGAAGTGATGTATGTTTTTCACTTTGTGAATTCACTTAATATTCTTGTTGTGCAATGACTTGTATTTATAGGCAAAGTTAACATTGGGATGTTAACTTTGGCCGTACAAATGTGGTTGAGATCATTTAAGGAATAGCATTTAATTCCTTAAAAGGCAGTGTAAAGTCGCATGTTAAAGCAACTTTACTCAACCACCTTTATGTACCTTTTATTACTTAAATAATAAGATAAGGCTTATTATCCGGGTAAAGGTACATAAAGCATAAAAGTCAATTCCTCGTAATCAGTGTAAAGCTTTGTAAGAGCTTTCCACTGATGGTCTCCAGTTTGTAACTGACTAGAATGTCAACTGGGCTTCGCTGCCATTGCCATTCTCTATCTTCCATTTGTTGTCTTCGACTTCAACTGGAATGATTCTTCAACTTGGTCAGTTCTCAACTGGAGGAAGTCTTCAGTTGCGTTGACTGTATGGTGCAACTGGACTTCAATATATTTCTCGACAAATCATCTAGGTCTCCAGTTTCACTGGACAGTTTCACTGGACAGTTTCACTGGATCTCCAGATGCAACTGGAGACTGGCCAGTTTACCAGGTGAACTGGTCCTAACAAATTCCTCCTATTTGTCTAGAAATATTGGCAAGTCTTTTTCTAGTTCTTGTATCTATACAAGTGTGAACTGAAGAGACTTGTTCGATTTAAATCTATCTAAGTTTCCAAGGCATTTTTATAGATCAATAAATGCCTTACGTTTTTCTTTTAGGTTTGTTAGATTATAATCTATTATCTACCTTGTGGTTACAAACTGGTAACTTCATTTATACAAGGAAATGAAATTTATACAAGTTACAGAATGTAAAACAAAATACAAGTAGATAACTGGAAAAAGAACTTAATGAGATGGCCCTTTGCCAGTTCTTCTTCTCTTGGTCACTGAAGAGATAGGCTGAGAGTCTTCAGGATCAATATTCAACTTTTGCTCAAGATTTTCTTAATGTTGAATTTTGCCTCTTAGAAAGTTCACCCATGCTTTCTCAAACCTATTCTTTTGTGCCTTCGCATCCAACACATTCACCATTTCCACCCATTCGCTGAACCCATATTGCATAGCACCAGGATTGTCAGTTTTAACCAGTGGCCCTCTGGTATAACTAATTTCAACTTGAAAGACTTTGGTGCCTAGCTTGATTGTTACATTGACACCATTGATAGTACCACTATGTCTTCTGGTTGACATGATCTGGGAGTAATAGCTTCTTGCTTCAGATTCATTTGTTATTTTTATACTCCCAGCACCAGCAGCCAGTACAGCGGACTTGATGTCTTCATTGGATACCTCGCCAGTTGGTTCAACAAATGTGCTATGGTCAGCATCTCTTGACAGTGGTCTTCTTGGTTGTGGAATCCTTCTTGGTGGATTCAAAACCTTCTTCACAACCTTCTTAACATTTGCAATTCGTTTAAGAATCCCACTGGCCCTATTCTCCTTAGCCTTCTCCACTGAAATGTTCAAACTCTTGGCATCGAATTCAGCTTCATCCTCAGGATAGTGTCTGTCCAGTTCTACATCCAGCATTTCTTTCAACTGGTCAACTATCCTGGGATCATTCTTAACCCTGGCATACTCCTCCTTAGTGATACCCAAAAGATTGGCATCACTGATATCAAGCAACTTGATCTGTGCAAGATGTGCCCTGGCTTCAGCTTGGTTTCTTTGTTTCATCTTCTTTCTTTCTTTAATATCATTACCAAGTCTGGCCAGTCTTCTGCTATCACTATCTGAAACTGGAGGAAGTATATCAGCATTGCCAGTTTCTAACATTACATCAGTGGCCGGCTGGGCAGATGCTTCAACAGCTAAACCTTTTCCCTTATCCAACACATTCCCTCTAACATCATGCTCACCAGCTTCAGTACTGGTAGCTACAACCATTTCCAAACCAGCTTGTCTTCCAGATGAAGATCTTCCAGGTGCAACTGGTGGAAGGACTGCACTTCTTTCCCCTTGGCAGCATCTAGACCTGCCCTAATACCTTCCCATTCAGAGGGGTGAGATGGCAACCGGTCAAGAGGCTGCCATGACTGCATGTACTTACACTCTTTGAAAATTCCACACATCATTCTGAAAGACCTCCATAAATGGTTGGTCTCCTTTGACTGGGTCAAAACATTGGCAGTAACTTGTTCTTGACCAGTTTTTAATTCATTTAGAATCTTGGAGTCTTCATCCAAACCAGAGACAACCTTTTCCTTCACTTCATCATCCTTCTTCTTCAAATTCTCTACTTCAGTTGTCAGTTTTTCTAAAGATTGAGCATGTAGAGATACCTGGGTGTTCAAATTCTCAATGCTGCCTCTCAACTGGTTGATCTCACTGGTGAGTGGGGCCAGATCAACCTGAGGAGTGAGGCCAGCTTGGTGATCTCAGACATCACCCTTTCAATCAATTGTGCTTCACTGGCACCCAGCGTATCCTCTATCTTCTGACCAACTGAAGTCATCAACTGCTCTCCAAGGTCAGTCACCTTTAGGCCAGGTTTTTCAACTAATTCCTTTACCTGCCTTTCAATCTCAAATCTACTTCAGAAGTTCTTACAGTGTTGCCAAGCAGATTGGAGATTGAACTGGTGACCTTGGACTGAGTAAGGTCAAAGGCTTCCTTTAAAGTACCAGCCAGATTATTGCAGCCAGTGGCCAACTTATTCAGCTTATTAAACACCAAGTCTTCATTTGATGAAAACTTGTTAATCCCCAGATCAACCACTTTGATGTTGGTTAAGTGATCCTTGTGGTATCTGGAGAAGGACTTGGTGTTTTTGTCAAGTGTCTTCTGAATCTCCTCCACCCTGGTTAGAAGGTTTTGGAGATCGGCTTGAATTGAGACAACTTAACTGTCCAGTGACGAAGGAGAAGGTGTCACTGGACCAGCAGCAGTTACTACTGGAGCAACTGGAGGAGGCAAACTGAAAGAAGTCTCCCCAGTTGTCATGCCAGCAGTTGAAGATATAATAGGAGTGGTGGTAGAAGAAAGGACTGGAAAATCAAAGTGTTGTTCATGCTGAGAATGCTCAGGTGTGAACAACGGCGACGGTGGGGGTGGCATTTCTCAAGCAAATGAGAATTGCCCAGTTGGTGAAGGAGCGGTATAAGTTTGGAAAGATATATCAGTAGGCACATTTTGGGAGGGTGAAAGTGAAATTGATGCGTCTGGAAGTGAGACTGGAGATGAAGGGTTTTGATCTGGTACAGCAGAGTCAAAATTCTCCAGGTCTGTTTCAGTACCTTCAGAATCCGAAGATTCTATAAGGATTTCCTCGTCATTAACATTCATGTCCAGATCCATGAATGTAACTGAGGGCTGACCAGAAGGGTTAGTCTCCAGATGACCTTCCACAGTTTCCTGGATGGGTGCATCTGTTGGTGGATCAGATACCGAAGTATCTTCACCAGGGATAGATGTAATTGGAGTTTCTTCAGTTATGGTTGCTCTATCCTCAACCACAACATTAGATGAACTGGAGGGTCCCTCATTATTTTGAGGCCCGCCCAGTTGCCTTTCTGACTCACCTTCAATAGGTGCATCAGTTGAAGCGAATGCCAGTTGCATTCGTTCTGGAATCTCGACCTCTCTAACTTCAGATACCAGAGAGTCTAAATTCCTTAACATATCTGGAGCAGTGTACGGTGAATCTGTACTTAAATATGCTTCTCTGCCCAGAATATGTTTAAAACAGAGAGAGAGGAACCTTGAAAAGGGGATACACACACCCCTGGTGCCCTTCAGCTTTTGAACTAGGCTTCTAAATAGAATATCTGCAAAGTCACTCTCAATCCATTCCACAAGCAGTAAGCCATTTCTGCTTGTGAGGAGTTGATCTGGTCAAGTCCACCAGAACTCCCACCCATACTCTCCACCAGGTGGATGAAAAAATACCTCCATGAAGGTGTAAGACCCTTCATGGTCATCGCACCTTTAGTCTTCAACACCCCATTCTCCAAACACTCCGTGTGTCCCATTTCAAGAAGGACTTGGCGAAAATCGCACCTCTAGTCTTCAACACCCCATTCTCCAAACACTCCGTGTGTCCCATTTCAAGAAGGACTTGGCGAAAATTAATATTTGGGGGCAAGACGACTGGAGATTCACCCTCTCCAGTAATTGAGGTGTAAGGCATCCCTCAATACGTCAGTGGACAAGGTACACTGGATTGTTCCATCCTTTAATGTGAAACTGATGGAGGAACAATCGGAAGAAAGAACGGCAGTGTACCAAAACTCACACAAGTAGTTGTGAAACAACTTGCGTGGGTTTAGAGAGAATGAGGGTCCTATTGGAGAATCCTTCAAAAATTTCTGGATTCTACCAATAAGGGTATTGGACCCTTGAGATCCTCGTAAGCTTGCCATCGGATTATTAGGATTTAATTTGATGACCGAAGCATTACTAGGAGCACCAGATGCCGGTTTGACATCTGGTGAAGGAGCATATGGAACAGTCAAGAGATTTACATCTCTTGAACGAGATGATCTAGGTGCCATTGAAAATGAAATTGAAAATTTGGGAATTAGGGTTCTTGATTTGTGAAGCAGAGAGAGAAATGAAGCAATTTTGATGATTGGAAGTAAATGAAAGAATGTAGAAGAGAAGTAAATGAGTTCGGAGTAAATAAGGGTATTTATAAGGGATTCAAGATCCCAATGAAATACCAAAAATTATATTTTAATAAACAAAATCCTTTTGAAGATATTTTCACAAAGTTAGTTTGAATTTTGAACTAAAATAATAATTTGCCATGTCAACATTAAATGCTACCATGTCAGCATTAAATGCTACGACGGCTTATCTTACCCATGCGCCCACTCACTTTTTATTTTTCCAATACAAACAGTTTTCAAGTACTAAAATGGCTCTAAACACGTCAGATCACGATATTAAGTGGTTTAAAACACTCGAGTATCATCACGTGTCACAAATATTGACCAAGTATTTCTAACGTTATAAAAACAAGACAAGACTGAACCTGGTCACTGGAGGATCAGTCCAGTGCCAGTTTCCAACTGAAGAGTTCTCTAGTTGCCATTTTCAAACAAAAAACGAATTTTAGTCAGAAAATTATTTTGAGTCTTTCCCCCTAAAATGATGATCCAGAAATCAATTATTGCCAAGATAGTATCACAAAGGCGTTCGATAGCCTGGCGAGCAAAGATTATCTGGACCTCCTCAACTAGAGAACTTCATCAGTGTCACTGACGCGTTCAATAACAAAGAAAGCTCCAGTTTTAAGGATTTAACATTCGCAGTTCGCTGATGAGATGTTTAAAGGTTTTCTCATCGAGAGGTTTTGTAAAAACATCAGATAACTGTTTGTCAGTGGGGATGAAATGAATTTCAATGTCTCCTTTCATAACATGATCACGAATGAAATGATACCTGATGTCAATATGCTTTGTCTTGGAGTGCATCACTGGGTTGTGAGATATAGCAATTGCACTGGTGTTGTCACAAAAGATTGGGGTCCTTATATACTTTTGACCATAATCTAGTAACTGGTTCTTGATCCAGAGAATCTGGGCACAGCAACTGGCCGCAGAAATGTACTCTGCCTCGGAAGTGGACATAGAGACTGAAGTCTGCTTCTTGCTGGTCCAACTTACCAGTTTTCCTCCAAGGAAATGACAACCACCAGTTGTTGATTTTCTATCTATCTTACAACCTGCATGATCAGAATCTGAATAACCCATTAGATCTAATCCTGAGCCTTTGGGGTACCAAAGACCAAGATTAGGACACCCTTTCAGGTATCTAATGATACGCTTTACAGCGTGCAAATGTGATTCTTTAGGGTTAACCTGAAACCTGGCACATAAACATGTTGCAAACATTATATCTGGTCGACTGGCAGTTAAGTACATCAGTGAACCAACCATACCTCTATAGTCAGTTATGTTAACTGGTTTGCCAGTTGGGTCAGAGTCCAAATTTAATGGTGCTGCAATAGGTGTGTTTTTCGATGGGATTGAATCGTATTTGTATTTTCTTAACAAATCTCTGACATATTTTCCTTGGTTTATGAAAATTCCATTTTCAGTTTGCTTAATCTGAAGACCTAAGAAAAATGTTAATTCACCCATTAAACTCATCTCATACTCAGATGACATGATTTTAGAAAACTTTTTACACATTGCATCATCAGTTGAACCGAAAATAATGTCATCAACATAAATTTGTACCAATAAGATAATACCTCTTTCTTTCAAGATAAACAAGGTATTATCTATTGCACCTCTTTGAAAGCCATTTTTAAGAAGATGTTTAGTTAAAGTATCATACCAGGCTCTTGGGGCTTGTCTTAGACCATACAATGCTTTGTTCAGTCTATAAACCCAATGAGGATGCTTCTCATCAATGAAACCTGGAGTCTGCTTAACATAAACTTCTTCTTCCAATGTTCCATTAAGGAACGCACTTTTGACATCCATCTGGAAGACCTTGAACTGCAGATGGGCTGCATAAGCCAAAAATATTCTAATGGCTTCAAGTCTTGCAACTGGAGCAAAAGTTTCATCAAAGTCAACGCCTTCTGCTTGACAATAACCCTGGGCAACTAATCTGGCCTTGTTTCTTACAACATGGCCATCTTCATCCATTTTGTTTCGGTAGACCCATCTTGTACCAATAGATTCTTTCTTTAACCCTGGTGGACAAGGAACAAGCTCCCAAACATTGTTCCTTTCAAACTGGAGGAGCTCTTCTTGCATAGCTTCCACCCAGCTTGGGTCTGCCATAGCCTCGTCAATCTTCTTTGGTTCAATTAGAGATAAGAAGGTGACATTTAAGCATTGCTCACTGGTGCTCTTCTAGTCTGAACCCCACTATTTGGATCACCCACAATTTGTTCAATTGGATGGGCTCGAGTCCATTTAGTGTATTGACTAGGCTGGTGCACAACAATATCAGTGCAAGTCACCTGGCGATCTTCTTCAGTTGCAATAGCTTCTGGAGAAGGATCAGTCCAAATTACTTCTACATCCTCATCAGAGTCAATGAGGTCTCGATTAGCATCATGAAATTCCTCATTAGAAGGCATTTCTTGAAGAAGTGGAGAGATAGGAGTTTGAACTGGTGCTAATATTAGGGCGGCACGTACATCAGATCCAATCACCAATTCTTGTGGTAAGTTGAAATTGATGGAGGGATAAAATGATGTGTCACTGGTGCTTTTCTTCTTCTTAACTGGTTCCAATTTGTTGTAACTGGAAACATCTTTTGGTGAAACAACTGACGGATGAACTTGGTCAGTTTCACCAAAATTGATTGGAATGACTGGAGAAATATCAAGGCTTGGTCTCTTGTTGATTGCTTCAGTTGATTCATCGAATGTGACATGAATTGTCTCATGAACCTTTTGGAGTCTATAATTATAAACTCTAAAGGCCTTTCGAATATCTGAATAACCTAAAAATACTCCTTCATCAGCTTTTGCATCAAACTTTCCAAGCTGACTGGAATCGCTTAAGATATAAACTGGACAACCAAATACATGGAAGTATCCAATATTTGGTTTACGATTCCTGAGTACTTCAAGGCAGTCTTCTTATGTCTCTTGATGTAGACTGACCGGTTTTGGGTGTGACAAGCAGTTGCAACTACCTCAGCCCAAAAACTGGTGGGAAGACCAGATTCAGATAGCATACTTCTGGCTGCTTCTATCAGTGTGCGATTCTTTCTTTCCACAACTCCATTTTGTTCTGGAGAGTGAACTGATGAGAAGTTTTGAGAGATGCCAATGTCATTGCAAAATGTTTCAAGTACCTTATTTTGGAATTCAGTACCATTATCACTTCGCAACTGACAAACTTTTCGAGTATACTTGAGCTCAATTCTTTTGATGAGAGAGATGATTTCAGCAGGTGCATCACTTTTGGATCTGATGAATACCAACCAGCAGTATCTGGTGAATTCATCAACCACAACTAGAGTGTACTTCTCTCCAGCTCTAGTTTGAACATTCACTGGACCAAAGAGATCCATATGTAGCATGTGAAGAGGTTCAGTGATGCTAAAATTTTGCCTAGTTTTGAAACTGACTCTTTTCTGCTTGCCCATCTCACACCCTGGACATGGCTTTTCTTTATTGAAAGAAATTTGAGGTATCCCCTCAACCAGTTGTTTGCGAGACAACTTGTTGATATTCTTAAAATTAAGATGGGATAATCTTTTATGCCATAGCCAGTTGGTGTCCTCATCAGCCTTGGTATAGAAACATTGCTCTTTTGGAGCTGGTTCCATATCCATGATGTACACATTTCCTTTTCTTGGTGCAACCATCACCACTTTCCAATCCTTGTTAAATGTGGTGCCTTGAGCAATATCGAACAAAACTCTGAAGCCATCATCACAAAGTTGGCTGACACTGATCAGGTTGTATTTCAAACCATTCACTAATGCAACTCTTTTGAATTCGACTAGTCCATTATTGAGCACACCATATCCTTCATTACCAAACGTCACTGTCGGTCCATCTTGGACAGTGAACTCTTCAAGCAGGGGCTTACATCCGGTCATAGTCCGGCCAGCAGCGCTGTCCAGATACCAGATATTCTTCTTTCGATCGCCCTGCACACCCACAAAAATCATTAATTATTTTTGTGAACCCATCTTTTCTTGATGGGTTCACTGGACTTCTCTACAGAAGTCACAGTTGATTGTTGTGGTGTTGAACTGGAGGCTGCATCTGGACCTTTTTCACCAGATCCAGGTGCAGGAGTAAAAACGATTGGTATTAGATACTTACTCCCCTTATTTTTACCCGATTTTGTTCCAGATAGAACAAACTTTTGTTTTTATTTTAAAGGGAGGTTAATATTTTGTTTGAAAACTGGAGGTAATGAACCTCCTTCCAGATTTTTAATCCGGGCAGTACAACTCTGAACCTGTCAAGACAAAAGTTAGTTGACTTTCCAGATTAACCAAAATATTATTTTATCAGGCAGTTGAACCTTGGACCTTGGTTCAACTGGAGCTTTAGTCTGTCGGGTCTTGGGCACCTTAGACTTTTGAGGTAAAGGCTTGTTACCAGTGGCTTTTTTGACTGGAGCTTTAGCCTGATTGGCTCCAGTTTTAACCTCAATGGGGGTGGTCTCAATGGGTTCAGTTTCAACAGCTTCAGGTTGATCATAAGGTGTTTCAACCTTGAGAGCTGGAGGCAATGCATGAAGGTCTGGTATGAGAGTTGCCATCTCCAGATCTCCAGATTTCCATGCATTCTTCTGGGCATCGATAGTTCTTGAAAATGCATCATAGTTTTTACCAGATGCTTTTACCCATGACTTGATAATCTTTTATTCTTTTTCAAGATTAGAAAATAGTTTTTGATTATCAAGTTCCAAAGCCTCAATCTTTAAAACTGACTCCTTGAGAGCCAACTGGACACTTTGTAAATCATTCAGTTGTGGTTTAACATTGTTCAGTTCAATTAAGATAGTGTCAAGATATCTTTCACTATCAACTCTTATAGTTTTCACAAAAGCTAAATCACCACTTAATGATTCAGCCAGGTCCAGTTTTAGTTCTGGTCAATTTGGTGGTCATAATCACATACCTTTTTCAAGATGATGTCCACCCATCTTCCAGTGATGACATCTTCTTTTGCCACGTGCTGCTGTTGATCTTCCAAGGCCATGAAACACATGTCCCTTTCCTCTTCTTCATCAGCTGATGAGTCATCAGAGTACTCCCATTTTCCCTCAGTTTGTGCCATTAAGCACTGATCCTTTTCCTTTTCCATGGACAGGAGGGTAATCTGGGCCTTAAGCTTCTTGTATTTAGCTTTGTAGCTATCATCAGGCCGATTGAAATTAGGGACAGGGGGGCCAGTTTGGTTGTTCAACTGACTAGATCTGCATTCCTTCATGAAATGACCTTTCTTGCCACACTTATAGCATGTAAGATTGGTCTTATCCAGAGAGCTGGAGCTGGAAGCATTGTTTGGGCCATTAAATCTTTTAGATTTATGCTTAAACCTGTTAAAGGTTTTAGCAATCTTGGCTACCAGATCATCATCGTCAGTTTCATTACAACCATCACTGTTTTCAGTGGTCAGGCCAGAGTTCAAGAAACTATTTAACATCTCCTTCATTGAGTGTGCCTGGACACTCTCTGCAGACATTAAGGCAGCACCAGGTCGCTCAGGTACACTAGCAACCTTGGAACTCTGGGCATGGTTCATGGCATCTTGCTCAGCCACCAGTCTTGCAGCATTATTATCTTCAGTGAATCTGAAGGCTCCATAGAGCGATACAAGAGTATGGCTGTGAAAGGTTTTACCTTGTCTCAAGACAAGAACCATGTTTTCCCATTTGGAAGGAAGAATATCACAAAACTTCTCAAGAAGAATATCCTTATCCTTCTCTACACCCAAGCCTCTCAGCTGATTAATGAGGCTAGAAAATCTGGTGTATGTACCAGTTAGACTTTCATTGGGCAAGGCAAAGAAGGATTCATACTTCTTGTTCAAGGCAACTTTTCTGGTGACAATAGTGTCATCACCTCCTTCAAACTGAATAACTAATTCATCCCACATTGACTTTGCACTGGGAAACAACACAAGTGTTGGAATTAGATCTTCAGGAACAGCCCCAAGGATCATGTTCTTGAGTCTGGTGTCCAGATCAACAAGTCTACAATCCTCATCAGACCAATGGTCTTCGGACTTTTCTCTTGAACCTCTTCTTCCAGTTGGATCTAGAAGAGGACTCACCCCAAGAGACATGGGTATATATGGTCCATCCTTAAGGATTTTCAACATATACCTCTCAATCCCACCAAAATGCAAAAGCATTCTAGCCTTCCATGTACCAAAAGTCTCACTGTTTCCATCGAATTTGGGAACAGGAGTGTTAGAATAATGTACATGGACGTGGTTTGGGGTAGTAGGAGGAGGAGGGTTAGTATTAACATTTTGAAAAGGTTGTGCATTAGTATTCATAGGGATTTCACCTTGACCAGAACCATCTCCACCTTCAGTAGTGTTCATCTTAGCAGATCTAGGCAAGTTTATTAGCCTTCTGCTCTGATACCACTTATAAGTCCCAACTTGATAGATGGTACTACTGAAGACACCTCTATGTCGATGGTGGAGTTACTTTGCAATATATGCACTGAACTGGAGACGACCAGTTGCAGTGTTTATATACCAAGTTCTAGATAGATTACTTATTTAAATGACAACAAGTAAAGAACAATGCAATAATACAAATAACTTGTAAGATAACTTGATGAGACAATATGTAGTTTTCAATGTGTAATTTATTTATTGATGTTAAATAAATTACAAGGTTGTTGCGGAACCAAGATAATACAAGAATGTAAATATCCTAACAACCTATGAAATACAATTGATCTACACTCGGAATTTCTCAAGACAATCGAAACACTTAAAGTTATGAAATGTTCCTTTTAGCGATTGAGAGAATATTGCACAAGTTCACCAAGAATATTGCAGGTTTGCAAAGTGTGAAGTGATGTATGTTTTTCACTTTGTGAATTCACTTAATATTCTTGTTGTGCAATGACTTGTATTTATAGGCAAAGTTAACATTGGGATGTTAACTTTGGCCGTACAAATGTGGTTGAGATCATTTAAGGAATATCATTTAATTCCTTAAAAGGCAGTGTAAAGTCGCATGTTAAAGCAACTTTACTCAACCACCTTTATGTACCTTTTATTACTTAAATAATAAGATAAGGCTTATTATCCGGGTAAAGGTACATAAAGCATAAAAGTCAATTCCTCGTAATCAGTGTAAAGCTTTGTAAGAGCTTTCCACTGATGGTCTCCAGTTTGTAACTGACTAGAATGTCAACTGGGCTTCGCTTCCATTGCCATTCTCTATCTTCCATTTGTTGTCTTCGACTTCAACTGGAATGATTCTTCAACTTGGTCAGTTCTCAACTGGAGGAAGTCTTCAGTTGCGTTGACTGTACGGTGCAACTGGACTTCAATATATTTCTCGATAAATCATCTAGGTCTCCAGTTTCACTGGACAGTTTCACTGGGTCTCCAGATGCAACTGGAGACTGGCCAGTTTACCAGATGAACTGGTCCTAACAGAAATGAAATCCCAAGGGATGTAAACTTGAAGACTTGGGGTGAACCAACAGGTGGATCTGATAGTGATATCAAGGCTGTAGTACAAAGACTGAGCAGGCCAGATAAAACTGGCAAATGAAACTGAAGCCAGAGCCTTTTATGAAGAACTAATGCAGCGTAGATATAATCCTGGCAAGATCACTGAGGTTCGGGAGAATATCAAACTAGGAACTAAGTGTTTTAGTGTTAGGGTCAAATACACAAATGGGCCAATGTGTATTACTGAAGACCCAGATATTCATATATATGGGCATGCTGAACATGTGGAAATGATGAATGTTTTGGAGGCTAAGCCAGTGAAAAGTAGGTTTGAGAAATGCTGGATTCACATCCTTCAAAATCTTATTAAGTTCAAGGAGAAGGTTGAATCCAGGCTACAGTTTGATGTTGAGGACACTCAACCTATTACTTCACTGACCAAGAAAAGAAGAACTAGTCCTGGACCATCTGCTTAAGTTCTTCTTGTTTATCACTTGTATTTTTTATTTTACTTTCTTGTAACTTGATGTAAATTTTCTTTCCAGTATATATACAAGTTGCCAGATTGTATCCCACAAGTTAGATAACTGATTAAATCTAAAAAGCAACAAAAGAAAAACCCAAGGCATTTGATGATCTATAAAAATGCCTTGGAAAATTAGATAGATTTAGTCAAACAAGTCTTTCAAGTATGTATATTGTATAGATAGAAAACTTGAAAAGACTTGGTAATATTTCAGGACAAATAGAGGGAATTTGTTAGGTCCAGTTTTACTGAAGAAACTGGAGCGTCTCCAGTTGCATCTGGAGACAAGAAGATTTGTCCAAGAATATATGAAGTCCAGTGGCCAGTGTACAGTTGATGCCACTGGAGCTTCTCTCCAGTCGAGATCTGACCACCACCACTAATTTCACAAAAAAACAAACTCTGTATATTATGAATACATGCAACATATATATGTATATGCGAAATAAATGAAAAGGGGGTAAAAATTAGTAACCTCAAGAACACCTAGAATCTCGATCACCGGAATTGTATCACCCATAAACTGAAACAGATTACAAACCAAGACCTCCTAAAGAATGAAAGCACCTGTTGAGATAAAAAAAGAAACATATGAATATCATTAATAAACAGGAAAAGGGAAAATGGATGATGAGGATGAAGATGAAAATCAATATTTTGAAACTGATAGAAAGCCCAATAATCTTCCTTTCATAACCGATATCCATGGTATTCTATTCCATTTTAGTTTTTATTATCCTTCAATCCTCGATTACTTTTGATGCCTGCAATTAAGAAAGAAACTGTTGGTGTGGATTAGATGAACCTAACTATGGACTATCAATGCCTTCGATAGGATGCTAAAATTTAATAAACCCCACATCAAACTCATTAAGAAGAGAGAGGGGAAAGATTTATAATTGATTGCAAAAAGTTAATTTTTATATCGGATAATAATAATAATAATAATAATAATAACAATAATAATAAAAATAATATAGATGAGAAGCTAAAAGGCCAAAAAACTTTAATAAACAACACCAGAATCATAATGAACATACAAACATACATACATACATACTGCACGCACTATAAAACTTCAATTGCCCAAAATACAACATATACATATATATCTCAATCTATATCACTAACTAATAACAATTGCAAAATCTAAAATAACACTCAATAATTCACAAATCATTCATAAAGAAGAAAGATTAACACATTAAATAACAATTCAATTACATCTAATACATACATCTACATACATACACTGATACACATAATAACAATTTAATTTACTGCAACACACTCCGATTAACCCTTACAAAGCAGTAAAATCATAAATTCCAATTAATTAATTTAAACCCTAATCAATTCTTAATCCTCCAGCATTGATTTCTTGCTTACAACTTTAGAATATATGTAAAGATAACAATTGTATTTATCTCTATTGTAATTATCTAGAGAAATTTTTGGTCGACATACATAAATTAAATTTAATTAATTGAATTAAGTCACATGTTTAATTTGATAAATTAAAGAAATCAAGAGTTTTAATTGGTCAATTGAGATTTAGTCAGTTGCCTTTTAGTATATAAAAAAAATAAAGAATCATGGTAAAGAAATATATTTGAATACAAATACACATTAAATACGAAGCTCGAGTTTCAGTTAAATGTTAATTTGAATTTCTAAATTTGCCAATTAATAATATCATATCTATAATATAACTAAAAGAGGAGGTTGGGGGTACACTTGGCACCCCTAATTCTCCATCCTAATTAATCCTCTATTTTTCTATACTTTTATAAATTTTCTAGGCCGACCTATATTCTATTAAAAATAAAAAACAAATCTTTTTATCCTTAAAACTCTCCCAAAAATTATTATATATATACAACCTAGGAAAAAACACTCACGAATTCTCAACAAAAAAAAGGTTCGACTACCTCACGAATTCTCAAAAAAAAAAGTTCGACTTACTCAACAAACAAAAAGGGGTTTTTTTATATATATTTTGTTCATGTTTAATCATTATTATTTGACATAAAAAAAGTTCGACTTACTCAACAAACAAAAAGGGTTTTTTTTTATATATTTTGCTCATATTTAATCATTATTATTTGACATTGAATTCTTATGTTATTATTATTATTCATCTCTTTTAATTTAGTTCTAGGAAAAAACCCTCACGAATTCTCAACAAAAAAAAAAGTTCGACTACCTCACGAATTCTCAACAAAAAAAAATTCGACTTACTCAACAAAAAAAAAGTTTTTTTTATATATTTTGTTCATGTTTAATCATTATTATTTGACATTGAATTCTTATGTTATTATTATTATTCATCTCTTTTAATTTAGTTTGTTGTCCATTATAGGTTTATCATGGCTTCTTCTTGAACTACAAAAAATAAGACCACGTTAGTTTAACTTGAAGATCTTAACCCAACACATGTTAACCATCATATACGACTCCGTGTTGTGCATGTATAGACTGTTTCGGATTGGAACAACCCGAAGAAAATCAAAGCATTCGAGATGGTCTTTGTTGATGAATTGATATGTATTTTTATAATTTTTTAAAATTTCTACTATATCTGCATATTTGTTTTTGTTTTTTTCTAAACATGTTGCATATTTGTTTTTGGGTTTCTTTTCTTTCTTTGGACACACATATAAATATATAACCTAAGAAAAATGGATAAGAATTTGTATTTGGTTACAACTTCAGGAGATCGAAAGATCCAACTGCTTTTCTTCACCTCTTTCATCATCTGACATTTTTTCTTCTTTCTTTTTTCAAACTTCAAATTTTTTATTTAACTAATTGTTACAATTTAATAAACAAAAGTAATGAATTTGTCAATAAAAAAGAAGTTGAAAAAAAGGGGTTAACTGGAATCGATATTGATATGGAATTAATCTTCATATGTTTCGTTCTTTAATTTGAATTTTATTTAGTTTTTATTTAACATACTTTGATTATTTTTAAAAACTTTGATTTATATATTTTGAGACTACCCGTCCAATGGACGGGCCTGAAGACTAATAAATTAAAATATAAAAAAGTTTATTTATTTGCCATGTAAGATTAATGACATTTAAATAAAGGCTATTTTATTTATAAGTTGATAAATAAGCAAAAATCATACTTGTAAGCTAAATAAAGATGTCACATAAGTTTTTTCATATCCTTACTAAGCTATATATAAAGAAAATATGATTTGTCAAAACAAAAGGATAACCACATAAACACTAACATATCCTCTCTTAGTTAGATAGATAGATTAGAGTAGAAAGTGATTTTGTTCACATATTGTGATCCATATGTGAAAATGAGCATTAGTTGTATACGGTGTACGTCATGTGTACCAAGACAAATTTACATCAAATTCTCATATGACTATGTAAATTTAGAGATATGAAATAATTTTGATAAAAATGAAAACCATTTGAATTTTAAAAAGAATACTAAAATTTGGTTAGAGTTGAGTAGACCCACATCATTACTATTACTATTACTATTACTATTACTATATATATTAAAGGACGTGGCTATGAATACTTCCATGCCCTTTAATCTTCCTCCACATGTCACCAATCAATGTCCACCACGTGTCACTTGATCAATGGTTGATTTTACACCCCGTATCACTATTCAGATTTTGTCATATCGGATTCCGTTTGAGTTTTTTCTCTTTTTTTATTCTTGATTTTTTCCACAGATTTTTTTGCATAGTAACCCGCCTACGTGGCGAGTTGCTATTTGTTGATGTCACACCCCATACCACTATTCACACTTTGCAAAATCGCACCCCATACGGATTGTCTACTACAAGTTACTTTTTGGTTTTTTTCAACATGATTTTCCTTTTGAGTCATCCAACCCTTTTGTGTCACACGTCGTACCACTATTTACATTTTATTACATCTCAACTAATATCTTGATGTTTTTGCTATATCATATCCCGTTCGGTTTCTACTACGAATTACTTTTTGATTTCTTGCACATTTTTAAACAAACATATTCATGACAGAATGATTTTTAATTAATAAGTGGTTGAAGGTTCAACGCAAATACACCAAATTATATATCTCTATATATAGTAAAGCACACTTAAGGTTGCATCACTAAATCTGATGTGGCAATCAGTTAAGATGTCAACGTCGATTTATACACACAATCGCCTATGTCATGTGTGTTTTTCCGTATACATCCGTTTCAAATATATATATTATTATTCTTTATTTCTCTCTCCTTTTCTCTTATATATATAGCTTCTAAAACTGAAATGTAATCAAATCTTTTTGCTCTTTCTCTCTCCTTTTATCTGTTTCTACAACTTTTAAATCTGCTCATATTTTTTGATCATGATTAGTTATTTCTTCGTTCTTACCTTTTTTATGTATGGAGATGATTAGCTGCATTATATTGTTGCTTGTAAACTGATTCTTCATATTCTTATTTTTTCCTTTTAATTGTTTTATTATTGTATATGTTATTATTATAATTATTATTCTTATTGTTATTCGATTTAATCCCATTTTTTTTTATCATGATTAGTTATTTCTTCGTTCTTGCCTTTTTTATGTTCTTATAATTTTTCAGGTATAATAATAAGGATGATGATAATCTTGATGTATGGAGATGATTAGCTGCAGTATATTGTTGCTTGTAAACTGATTCTTCATATTCTTTTTTTTTCCTTTTATATGTTATTATTATAATTATTAGTGTTATTGTTATTCGATTTAATCCCATTTTTTGATCATGATTAGTTATTTCTTCGTTCTTACCTTCTTTATGTTTTTATAATTTTCCAGGTATAATAAGGATGATGATAATCTTGATGTATGGAGATGATTAGCTGCAGTATATTGTTGCTTGTAAACTGATTCTTCATATTATTTTTTTCCTTTTAATTGTTTTATTATTGTATATGTGTAACATCCGTGAGTTTTGACCCGTTGACTTTACGTGTAATTTGACTAACAATCTAAGTTAATGAAATATTTGGGTTCATTTTGTGATTAAATGACTATGTGGTATGTTTGAAGGGTCGATAGTATAATTTAACCGAAGATTAAATGTATAACGATATGTAATTTGGCTTGAAGGGAGAAACGGGTCGACCCGTGGGTTACCCATGACCCACCATCCATGTTGACCCAACCCTATCCCTCCTTAACCCTTTTCCTCATCCATTCATTTCTTACAAACTCTCCATCTCTCTTGAATGCTTGCAAGGAAACTCTCTCTCACACACACACACACACACTCTCTATCTCATTTACTTCTTGCATTTATTTTTGTTCTTGGGTTGATACTGTGTAAGAAACATCATCTTTAATATCATTACTACATCATATTCCAATTTGGGCTCTTCAAGTTGCAAGAATTATCCAAGTGGGTTGATTTTCGGGTTTGAGCTTTGTGGTAACCTTTGGTAAGTAAAACTTCACTCAAATTAATCATTTCATGTTTATTATCTTGTTTCTAAGCTAAGCTATCGAGTTTTAAGTCGAAAATCAGGTCTTTGGCTCATTAGGGTTTTACTTTGACTTTTTAGGTCAAACCCGAATTTAATGCAAATTTCATGTTAAGAACAAGATTTTGGTATGGGTATTGTTACTACTAGTTAGAATATGATAAAATGAGTATGCAAGACCATTTGAGTCGGGTCAAAACCCAACGGGTCGGATTTTAGGGTTTCTTGGGTAAAAATTAGGGTTCTTGGGCAAGAATGGGTCAAGAATCGAATGTGATGATTTCTGGATGTTATGGGATGGAAAATGTAATCGAGTTGAGTGTATTTATGCATTAGAACATCTAATCTCGCTTCAAATCTGGTCCTTAAACCTGTTTGGTTCGATTAGGGTTTTGGTTTACAAAGAAATAGGGTTTTGGGTTTGGTTTCCTGCACTTTTGCTCCTGCTGCTGCTCGTGCCCTGCACCTACCGTTTGAGACGCTCCAGCCACCGTCTGAGACGGTGGCCTGCATCTTCCAAATGGGTGAGACGGTGAAAGTTGCTGCTGCACGGTGGAGTACACGGTGAAAGTTTGGAATCCAAGCCACCGTCTTACACGGTGGCATGGACCGTGTGGGACGCTAACCAGGGCTGGCTGACCGTCTGACATGGTGGGCTGCACCGCCCTGCACGGTGGCTCAGTGGTGAACATTTCTAGTTTTTCTTGTTTCCCCCCTTTCTTATTTGAATCGAGTCTAGTCTTTCTTAAACCCTCTTTTGGTTATTCTAGCGGACCTTTTGCGTCATGAAAAACCTTTTATAGTTAGATGGATCATTTGAAACACAATTAGGTTTATTATTAACCTAAGTTGAATATTATGTATGTATATGTATGTTAATGTGTACGAATATTATCGATATATAGGTGGCGGACGCGTGGCAAACGTTGAACGATTATAGTCTCGTTTTATCTCGATAATAACATCTTATTGCCGATCAAGGTGAGTTCCGTAGCTCCCTACTCGTTTGAGATTCGGGCTGAAAAGTGTAAAAATTGTGTGTTTACTTGCGTTGTTGATTGATTGATTGATTGGTTTGTTGTTGATTGATTGATTGATTGGTTTAAATGTTGGATTGATGAGTTGGTTTATACGTTTGATTGACTTGTTTTATGTTTATAAAATATTTCATTAATATTAGGATAGACGTACATACATGGAAGTCGGTTATGCTTTCAATGGGTTTTAGATGTGGTGGGAAGGCTGCGGGTGACCCTATATATAAGCATCTAGGACTCGAAGAAAATAGAATCCTCCTAAGTGTATGTACGTATAGTTTAGTTTGGTTGATGATTGATGGTTTATGATTGACGAATGGTGATTGATGGTTATAATTGATGAATTGTGATTGATGGTCGATAATTGGCGAATTTGTGATTGATACATATACGATTGAGTTAATCATGCATATGTAGTTATATAAATCCCTCGATTGAGGACGCAAACATTCAAGTGTATAGATGTATACACTTAATTGATGGATGTTGAGGACATGACTCCGAGTATATAGACATATATAGCTCGATGATTTTGAGATGCCGCCTTGTTCATTGTGATGACAGGCGAGTATTGTTGCATAGGTGACTTGAAGTTCACACATATGATATGCATTATGACTGTTTATGCATTTGGCACTTGTATTGATATTTACATCATTTGTGCACTCCTATTACACGCTTACTTGTTTTGTGTAATCTTGTTGTTGGACGATATTGTGTTACTTAGAGGCTCACTGTAAGTCATGTTTCGCCTCTACCTGTATATTGTGATTATTGACGATGGTTCCTTATGGACCATTACTACGAACTCACCAACCTTGTGTTGACTATGCTTAGTACACTTTTCAGGTAATCAGGTTAATCCAGGGCGTGAAGTTTGATTGTTTGCTTGCTGTTGAACCCGGGCTTTGGACTTATATGGATCAAGGATTCATTTGCCTTCTTTTGCATTATACTTAGGATCGTTAGCCATCTTTGGATGTTCTTTTGTAAACTTTGATGGTGACTTGCTCCTTATGTATTTTGGTACTTGTTTATCTTCTTGTAATGGATTCACTGAATCTTTTGTTTGCATTTAGATCATGTTCTACATTAATCCCACCTTGTGCTATATGATTTCCGTAATATTTCAAGCCTCGGCTTGGGGTGTTACAGAATGGTGGCCCATGCGTGGTCGTAGAGAATTAGGCGGTTTGACCTAGACTACGGCTTAACTTAAAACTCTTCATATAGCATGCATGGTTAGGAAATTCGTGTGCAATGTGAATTATGTGAATCCCCGTGTGAGTTCGTAGTTAAGACCACTTGTGTGATAGCTTGAATTCAATGTGATGAATGTGGAATGCGGGTAATATGGTTTATTGTTGTTATTAGTTGAAGCTAATTTGATGATTTAGAGCAAAATGAAGTTATGTTATTAACTTAGTATAATATTGTGGCAACCCTAAAAGAACCCGATCAACTCTTTTATGGTTACCCAACATTATAACAAGTTAATGACATCGTGGATTGCGCACGTGTGGCTTAAAGTATAATAAGAACCGATATGCTTAATGGAAGTTGATTAGGTGGAGGGTTAGCCATTGGTACACCCTGTATACATACCCGGTCAATAACTAGGAACATATCGAATTCGGATTATACTTGAGTCATTCGTGTTAGTTGTTTAAATGCATGATGTATTGAGCATGATTACTTGAGTTAATGATAGACAATTGTAATGAATTTGACATGATGATATGCTAAGTAACAATCCCATAGGATTCTAGCACTCTTGCCTTAGCATAATGATATGAAATGAGCATGTTACACCGATATGAGGGTATTGACTACTTGTGTGACTAACATGTGAGCATTTGAGACTAACTCTCGGGTCAACGTGTCACTTGTTTTATAGAAATGGTGAGACCAAGGAGAGCCAGAACGGACTATAGGGCTGAACCGGAAGAACCTCAACCGGAAGTACAAGGAGGTAGAGGTAGGGGCCGTGGTAGAGGTCGTGGTAGAGGCCAAGGAAGGGGTCGTGGTGAAGCTCCCGTGCCAAACTTGGCTGAGGTGATCGCTCAAACGGTCACCAATATCATGCCGACCATTATTGCTCAAGTCACGACAAGTCTTGGGGGAAACAATGCGGCTCCAAACAATGGGCCTCAAAACAATGAAGCCCCGATTAATATGAATAATGAAAATGCTCAACCTCATGCTGTGGAAGAGGAAGAAGAGGAACCAGTGGGAGTTGATAACCGTATGCCCATGTATAATCAACATGGAGGATACCGACAGGGCTGTATATTTAAAGACTTCAAAAGTTGTGGGGCACCGGAGTTTGATGGAAGAGGCGGTCCCACAGAGTGTATAAGGTGGTTTGAGGAGATCGAGGCAGTGATTGAAAGAAGTCATTGCACATATGACGACCGGATTTCTTATGCATCCGACATGTTTAAAAATGACGCCTTGAGTTGGTGGAACCAAGAGATAACTTTGGGGCGGACTTATAACTTGGAATGGATCGATTTCAAGAACAAGGTGAAGGCGAAGTTTTGTCCTCCCTATGAACTACAAAACTTGACCATTGAGTTTGTTAATCTCAAAATGGACGGAGCCGATTACAAGAGCTACGTTAGACGATTTCAAGAGTTGTCTACCCTTATTCCTCATTTGGTGGATTCCGAGTCGCGGGCCATCGAAAAATTTGTGTTGGGCTTGAATCCTCAAGTCTGATCTTATGTAAACTCTAACATGCCTACTTCTTTGGCCGATGCGGTTAACCGAGCCAGTAGTGTGACTGAAGACTTGTTGAGGAGCGGTGTTTTGAGTAACTCAACAAACAAGAGAAAGGAAGTGGGAGAGTCAAGTGGGTCGAAGAAAATGGGACGGTTTGATCCAAAAAATGAAAATAGGGGTAGAGTGATGGCGGCGGTGGAACTGGCTAGGAAGGCTTATGCAGGACCCCATCCTTTATGTGGAAGGTGCATCAAACACCACCCCGCCAACGTTCAATGTGGGGCGTGTTTTAATTGTAACCAAACGGGGCACATATCCAAAAATTGTAGGGCTCCGAGAACGGGCCCAATGAATGTGGCTCCTATTCAAGCCGTTCCTCCCAAGGTAATCAACGAAGGGGTGAGTGTTTTGAATGTGGTAGTCGTACCCACTACCGCAACAATTGTCCTCGATGGGTGGGACAACAAGTTCAAGTAGCCGTTCACCCCAACCAACTTCAAATGGTCGGGCCTAATCAGAACCGGGGACAACAAGGTCATCAAGTGCAACCCCGCGGCCGAGCCTTTGCGGTCAATGCAAATGAAGCCCTCAATGATCCCAACGTGGTGGCAGGTACCTTTCTCTTTAATGGCCACTATGCAACAATTTTATTTGATTCCGGAGCCGATTATAGCCTCGTGTCCTCTAACTTTGTTCCTTTGATTGATGTGCATCCTTGTGCCCTAAACTATGTGATTGACATTGAAATGGTAAACGGGTCACTAACTAAACTTAGTCAAATAATACGTGATTGTGTCTTGGCCCTAGATGATGTTGAATTCTTCATAGACCTTATGCCTTTCGATATTGGGAGTTTTGATGTCATTATGGGTATGGATTGGTTGCGGCGGTAAATGCGACTATTGATTATGGTGAGAGAGTTGTTAAGATACCTTTGTCTAACGGTCAGATTCTTAGATTTCAAGGCGAAATCTCCGATTCCTCAAATTCTAAAGTCTTTAGTGCTACCGTCACAAAGGTAGAATTGAAGACCGTTCTGATTGTTTGTGAATTTCCCGACGTTTTTCCGGATGACTTACCGGGATTACCTCCAACTCGTGAACTTGACTTTCGTATTAATCTTATCCCCGAAGCCGCGCCCATAGCAAAAGCTCCGTATAGACTAGCTCTAACCGAAATGCAAGAGTTACAAACTCAACTCAAGGAACTCCAAGAGAAGGGTTTCATTCGCCCTAGTCAATCTTCTTGGGGTGCTCCTGTTCTCTTCGTCAAAAAGAAAGACGGTCCTTTAGAATGTGTATCGACTACCGAGAATTAAACAAGCTCACAGTGAAGAACCGGTATCCCCTCCCTAGAATCGATGACTTATTTGATCAACTTCAAGGTGCTAAACACTTCTCTAAAATCGATCTTCGCTTGGGTTATCATCAACTCCGGGTACATGAAGATGATATCCCCAAGACGGCTTTTCGCACAAGGTATGGTCACTTTGAATTCACCGTGATTCCTTTTGGGTTGACTAATGCACCGGCGGTGTTCATGGACTTGATGAACCGGGTGTGTCAACCATACTTAGACAAGTCTATCATTGTGTTCATTGATGACATACTTGTATACACGAAGACAAAGAAAGAGCATGTTGAGCACTTGCGCGAGGTGCTCGAACTACTAAGGAAGGAGAAGTTGTATGCCAAATTCTCCAAGTGTGAATTTTGGTTGGAAGAGGTCCACTTTCTTGGTCATGTAGTGAGCAAGGATGGTATTCACGTGGACCCAAGCAAGATTGAAGTGGTCAAGAATTGGAGAAGACCCGAAACGCCATCCGAGATCCGTCAATTTCTTGGATTGGCGGGTTACTATAAGAGATTCATCGAAAATTTCTCCTGTATTGCACAACCACTCACTCTCTTGACTCAAAAGGAGAGAAACTTTGAATGGGGTGAAAGACAAGAAAACGCCTTCCAAACTCTTAAAGAGATGCTATGTGCCGCTCCTATTTTAACGCTACCGGATGGAATTGAAGATTTTGTTGTTTATTGTGATGCCTCGGGACAAGGTTTGGGTTGTGTTCTTATGCAAAGGGGCAAAGTCATTGCTTATGCCTCTCGTCAATTGAAGGTGCATGAGAAGAACTACCCGACACATGACTTGGAATTGGGAGCGGTTGTGTTTGCTTTGAAGTGTTGGAGACATTATCTCTATGGCACCAAATGTGTGATTTATACTGACCACAAAAGTCTTCAACACATCTTTAACCAAAGTGAGATGAATATGAGGCAAAGGCGTTGGCTTGAATTATTTAGTGATTATGATTGTGACATCCGTTATCATCCGGGCAAGGCAAATGTAGTAGCCGATGTCTTGAGTAGAAAGGAGAGAGTGAAGCCAAGATGGGCTATAGCTATGAGCCTCACGGTGGGGCCAAATATTCGTGATGGGATCATTGAAGCCCAAATTCAAGCCACCCTACCGGAACATTTTGGAAATGAGAACCTAGATGGAATGGAGCAACAATTTGATAGAAAGAGGGATAACAAGCTATACTTGGTCGAAAGGCTTTGGGTTCCCATTTTCGGTAACCTAAAAACACTTCTTATGGATGAAGCTCATCGATCGCCTTATTCGGTCCATCCCGGATTGGATAAAATGTATTTTGATTTGAAAAACTTTTATTGGTGGCCGGGCATGAAGCGTGACGTGGCTAGGTATGTAAGTGAGTGTCTTACTTGCTTACAAGTGAAAGCCGATCACAAGAAGCCACCCGAATTGTTGGTACAACCAGTGATGCCCGAGTGGAAGTGGGAGCATATTGCAATGGACTTCATTACTAAGTTACCAAAGACAAGAAGTGGTTGTGACACGATTTGGGTGATAGTAGATCAGTTAACTAAGTCGGATCACTTCTTGGCCATTCGTGAAACCGATAAATTTGACACCTTGGCTCGTTTGTATATTAAGGAAGTGATATCTAAGCCTGGGGTGCCGATTTCTATCATTTCGGATAGAGATGCCCGTTTCAAATCAAACTTTTGGAAAGCTTTTCAACGAGCAATGGGTACTCGACTTGACATGAGCACGGCGTTTCATCCTCAAACGGATGGACAAACCGAGAGAACCATTCAAACACTCGAAGACATGTTGAGGGCTTGTGCAATTGATTATGGTGGAAGTTGGGAAGATCATTTACCACTAGTTGAGTTTTCGTACAACAATAGTTACCATGCTACCATTCAAATGGCGCCTTTTAGAGCATTGTATGGTAGGGTATGTCGTTCTCCTCTAGCTTGGGCGGAAATTGGTGAGAGTCAACTCATCGGGCCGGAAATTGTAGTTGAAACGACAAAAGTGCTTTCTCAAATTAAGGAGAAGTTTCAATTGGCCCGTGAACGTCAAAAGAAGTATGCCGATGTGAGACGGAGACCGTTAGAGTTTGAAGTGGGTGATTACGTACTCTTGAAAGTATCACCGTGGAAAGGCGTTGTCTGATTCGTGAAGCGAGGAAAGCTCGGGCCAAGGTATATTGGTCCTTTCAAGATTCTTGAACGGGTTGGAAAAGTTGCTTATCGATTAGAATTACCATAAGAGCTTAGCGGTGTACATGATGTGTTTCATATTTGCAACTTACGCAAGTGTTTGGCGGACCCTACGCATCATGTGCCTATGGACGAGATTCGGGTGGATTCGAAGCTTAATTTTGTTGAAGAGCCGGTAGAGATCTTGGACGTCAAGTCAAGAAGCTAAAGAATAAACGCTACACGATTGTTAAGGTTAGATGGAATGCTAGATGTGGAGCCGAGTTCCCTTGGGAGCGAGAGGATCATATGAAGTCTAAGTATCCGCATTTATTTAGTAATTAGTGTTTTGTTGAATTTCGGGACGAAATTCTTTTAACGGGGGAATAATGTAACATCCGTGAGTTTTGACCCGTTGACTTTACGTGTAATTTGACTAACAATCTAAGTTAATGAAATATTTGGGTTCATTTTGTGATTAAATGACTATGTGGTATGTTTGAAGGGTCGATAGTATAATTTAACCGAAGATTAAATGTATAACGATATGTAATTTGGCTTGAAGGGAGAAACGGGTCGACCCGTGGGTTACCCATGACCCACCAGCCATGTTGACCCAACCCTATCCCTCCTTAACCCTTTTCCTCATCCATTCATTTCTTACAAACTCTCTATCTCTCTTGAATGCTTGCAAGGAAACTCACACACACACACACACACTCTCTATCTCATTTACTTCTTGCATTTATTTTTGTTCTTGGGTTGATACTGTGTAAGAAACATCATCTTTAATATCATTACTACATCATATTCCAATTTGGGCTCTTCAAGTTGCAAGAATTATCCAAGTGGGTTGATTTTCGGGTTTGAGCTTTGTGGTAACCTTTGGTAAGTAAAACTTCACTCAAATTACTCATTTCATGTTTATTATCTTGTTTCTAAGCTAAGCTATCGAGTTTTAAGTCGAAAATCAGGTCTTTGGCTCATTAGGGTTTTACTTTGACTTTTTAGGTCAAACCCAAATTTAATGCAAATTTCATGTAAAGAACAAGATTTTCGTATGAGTATTGTTACTACTAGTTAGAATATGATAAAATGAGTATGCAAGACCATTTGGGTCGGGTCAAAACCCAACGGGTCGGATTTTAGTGTTTCTTGGGTAAAAATTAGGGTTCTTGGGCAAGAATGGGTCAAGAATCGAATGTGATGATTTCTGGATGTTATGGGATGGAAAATGTAATCGAGTTGAGTGTATTTATGCATTAGAACATCTAATCTCGCTTCAAATCTGGTCCTTAAACCTGTTTGGTTCGATTAGGGTTTTGGTTTACAAAGAAATAGGGTTTTGGGTTTGGTTTCCTGCACTTTTGCTCGTGCCCTGCACCTACCGTTGGAGACGCTCCAGCCACCGTCTGAGACGGTGGCCTGCATCTTCCAAATGGGTGAGACGGTGAAAGTTGCTGCTGCACGGTGGAGTACACGGTGAAAGTTTGGAATCCAAGCCACCGTCTTACACGGTGGCATGGACCGTGTGGGACGCTAACCAGGGCTGGCTGACCGTCTGACATGGTGGGCTGCACCGCCCTGCACGGTGGCTCAGTGGTGAACATTTCTAGTTTTTCTTGTTTCCCCCCTTTCATATTTGAATCGAGTCTAGTCTTTCTTAAACCCTCTTTTGGTTATTCTAGCGGACCTTTTGCGTCATGAAAAACCTTTTGTAGTTGGATGAATCATTTGAAACATAATTAGGTTTATTATTAACCTAAATTGAATATTATGTATGTATATGTATGTTAATGTGTACGAATATTATCGATATATAGGTGGCGGACGCGTGGCAAACGTTGAACGATTATAGTCTCGTTTTATCTCGATAATAACATTTTATTGCCGATCAAGGTGAGTTTCGTAGCTCCCTACTCGTTTGAGATTCGGGCTGAAACGTGTAAAAATTGTGTGTTTACTTGCGTTGTTGATTGATTGATTGATTGGTTTAAATGTTGGATTGATGAGTTGGTTTATACGTTTGATTGACTTGTTTTATGTTTATAAAATATTTCATTAATATTAGGATAGACGTACATACATGGAAGTCGGTTATGCTTTCAATGGGTTTTAGATGTGGTGGGAAGACTGCGGGTGACCCTATATATAAGCATCTAGGACTCGAAGAAAATAGAATCCTCCTAAGTGTATGTACGTATAGTTTAGTTTGGTTAATGATTGATGGTTTATGATTGACGAATGGTGATTGATGGTTATAATTGATGAATTGTGATTGATGGTCGATAATTGGCGAATTTGTGATTGATACATATACGATTGAGTTAATCATGCATATGTAGTTATAAAAATCCCTCGATTGAGGACGCAAACATTCAAGTGTATAGATGTATACACTTAATTGATGGATGTTGAGGACATGACTCCGAGTATATAGACATATATAGCTCGATGATTTTGAGATGCCGCCTTGTTCATTGTGATGACAGGCGAGTATCGTTGCATAGGTGACTTGAAGTTCACACATATGATATGCATTATGACTGTTTATGCATTTGGCACTTGTATTGATATTTACATCATTTGTGCACTCCTATTACACGCTTACTTGTTTTGTGTAATCTTGTTGTTGGACGATATTGTGTTACTTAGAGGCTCACTGTAAGTCATGTTTCGCCTCTACCTGTATATTGTGATTATTGACGATGGTTCCTTATGGACCATTACTACGAACTCACCAACCTTGTGTTGACTATGCTTAGTACACTTTTCAGGTAATCAGGTTAATCCAGGGCATGGAGTTTGATTGTTTGCTTGCTGTTGAACCCGGGCTTTGGACTTATATGGATCAAGGATTCATTTGCCTTCTTTTGCATTATACTTAGGATCGTTAGCCATCTTTGGATGTTCTTTTGTAAACTTTGATGGTGACTTGCTCCTTATGTATTTTGGTACTTGTTTATCTTCTTGTAATGGATTCACTGAATCTTTTGTTTGCATTTAGATCATGTTCTACATTAATCCCACCTTGTGCTATATGATTTCCGTAATATTTCGAGCCTCGGCTTGGGGTGTTACAATATGTTATTATTATAATTATTATTTTTAATCGGATTAAATCATATATCATGATTACTTATTTCTTCGTTTATGATTACTTATTTCTTCGTTTTCACTTTTTTTTTCTTATAATTTTTCAGGTATTATAAGTTTGATGAAATACTCCGTCTGCAGTTTACAATAATCAAAGAAAAAAGTATTTCCTGCTTCGTCTACTATTTATCTGCAGTTCACTTGATATAGAAGATATTGAAAATTATGATGTTTTATCTTGTACACACTTTAAAGATATTGAATAACAAAGTTTGTTTACATCTTGATGAAATACTCCGTATAATGTTTGCTTATTGTTTGTACGCTGATCAAAAGCTTATTATACAAACCTGTTACCAAATTCGTAATACGAATTACCACCCTAAATTTTATAAAAAACTTGTTTGTATCGAACTGACTTCATCAATCAGCCTGGCATTGTCACTTGTCATCCAATTCGATTCAGTTGAATTCGATCAGATTCAAATTTAATATATATATTATTATTCTTTATTTCTCTCTCCTTTTCTCTTATATATATAGCTTCTAAAACTGAAATGTAATCAAATCTGCAGTTCACTTGATATAGAAGATATTGAAAATTATGATGTTTTATCTTGTACACACTTTAAAGATATTGAATAACAAAGTTTGTTTACATCTTGATGAAATACTCCGTATAATGTTTGCTTATTGTTTGTACGCTGATCAAAAGCTTATTATACAAACCTGTTACCAAATTCGTAATACGAATTACCACCCTAAATTTTATAAAAAACTTGTTTGTATCGAACTGACTTCATCAATCAGCCTGGCATTGTCACTTGTCATCCAATTCGATTCAGTTGAATTCGATCAGATTCAAATTTAATCTACGCATGTAAACCTTGAAATCTTTTATTAATTTTAAATTATGTTAGTGAATATTCCAAGATCTTTTTTGTTTTTTATATTATGTTAGAGATTCTGGTAAATCTTATAATCTAATTTAAAATTTGAATGTAATACCTCAAACTGACTTCACCAATCAGCCTGTCATTCTCTATTGTCATTCTATTAGTACCACTTGAATGCGATCAGTTTGTAATTGGTGATATATTCTTTTTGTGAGTCCCTTAATTCGATGGTTAACCCTGAAAGTGTAAAATACAACAAGTCTAATAATCACTAGAATGGACTAGTATTACTTAAATATAAATGCAAGTATATAAATAAAGTAATACATGACTTAAAGCAATAAACAAGTAAAGTGGAACATAATGTATTTTTCAAGGTGTATTTTATTTATGATGTTAAATAAAATACAAGGTTGTGCGGAATCAAGATAATACAAATAAGTATGTATCCTAACAACCTATGAATTACAAATGATCTATATTTGTCAAATAACTCTTTTGGATCGAGATACTTAAAGTTGTGAAGTATCCCTGTTTAAGATCGAGAGTATTTAGACAAATTCACTCTAATGCAAAGTGTATGCTTAAAAGTATTTTTCTCAAGGAAATGACTTTGTATTTATTGGCAACAAAATTCACAGTGAATTTTATGCCGTACAAATATGGTTGCATGCATTTAATGAACCGACAAGAACATTAAATGCATTGGTTAATGGTACAAGGATAAAGTCACATCAATATGACTTTATTCTTTTAACCAACCACCTTTACACACGTATAAACTTTGGTAAAGAACAAGTGGAATGTCCTTTGGAAAGTGTGTAAAGGCAAAAGTCAATTACTCGATATCAGTGTTCAGACTTGTAAGGTCTAGAACACTGACAATCCTCCAGTGTACAGATCTGGTAAGACTTCCAGTGGACTCCGCCATTTGTCAGTCTTCTTTATTCTGACTTCAGTCTTTGACTTCAGTGAGAACCTCTTCAGTAGAGTAGATCTGGACTGGGGTGAAGTCCAGTGAGCTAATCTGGAGAATACTTCAGATTTCCTATACAAGTATTTGCTCACTGGTCTTCCATTATTTCTGGACAAATCTTCAGAGGGACTCCAGATTCCAAGTCTAGAGTAGGTCCAGTAGAACACGTTTCTGGACAGATCTTCAGTAAGGATCCAGTAGTTGAGTCTGGAGCGAGTCCAGTAAATCTGGACCTAACAAATTCCCCCTATTTGTTTAGAAATAATGCAAGTGTTTTCAAGCTTAAATCTATACAACTTTGTATGCTTGAAAAACACAAGTTTTGATTTTAGTCTAAAAAATCTAAGTTACTGGAAAACACTTTATAGATCATGAGTGTTTTCAGTTTCATCTTTTATGTTCTAACTTAGACTAAATCTGATTATTTACTTTTATGAATAAAAAATTGCAACTAATATTACATACATCAACTGATAAATAGTTACAATTTTCATCAAACAATAAATTACAACAAGTAAATGATAAGAGTCAGGCCCTTCTCTTCGATGTCTGTCCTGGAGCATCTTCAGAAGCCTTTCTCTTTGGTGATGGAGAAGATGGTATTGATTCTGGCGATTTCATGCCCATTGTAACTTCCATCTGTTGCTTTCTTCTCCATACCTTCTCAACCCTCTTCAGAAATGCTTTAACATCAGTCGACACATTTGTCTTCCCCCTGAACGTTAAAGCAATCTCTTTCAGTTCACTCCATCCAAACACTTGGACTGAAGTACTCTTTCTTTCATCAGTAAAGTTACCTTCCCTGGTCAACTTTACTTCAAACTTTGACATACCTTCATGATTCTGAGCAAGCTTAATCTCTGCACCAGTGATCCTTCTAGCATCAGCCCTGAAATTCAACATTTCATTATACTTGTCTTTCAATTTGGCTGTCTGGATCATTGCTTCAGTTTCCTTTGACATCATTCTCTTTTGTTCTACAGCAGACTGGAGTTGTTGACGGTTGATTTTTAGAGAAGTGTCCAGGGGAATGAATCTACTTACATCAGCATCTTTAATTGCTTTGATCTGTTTGGCAGTCAGTTTTGGTAAGCCAGTCACTTTCTTTCTGTACTCAAACTCCAAAGCACCAGCATTTTTCCTTATCTTCCTCTGGAGGTTCACCAGTTCCTCCTTTCTCTGTCTAATAAGTTCTGGTACACTAACACCATAAATTATAGAATCATAAATCTGTTCTTCTTTGGCGTAAAAGGAGCGTACATGAACATCATTCAATGCATTCAGACATTGATGAACTCTGGGGTCTTCCTTCATCTTTTTGTAAACATCGATATTTATGCCTAACCTGCCAGCATTGTAAGAGTCCAGAGTCCCCATAGTTGCTATCTCCCTTTGATGGGCCAGCAGTTCATCTTTTTGATTTCTCTTGAAGATTTCAATCATTATGCATTCTTGTTCCAGCTTCTTAGAGGTTTCATCATCAGCAGTGGGATACTCTGATGATTCTTCAGCAGTTTGCTCTTCTTCTCCAGATACCATTTGTTCTTTTCCTTTAACAGCCTTCAGAGTAGTTGGTATATCTCGGAAAGACTCAAACTGGGGCTCACTGGCTTCAGTACCAGCAGCCTCTTCAGTCAGCATAGTGGCTTCAGTGCCAAATGCTCTTCTTGCTAATCGTGCACTGGCATCAGTACCAGTCACTTATTTTTCTTGCACAATGCTTTCAGTAGCAAAGGCCCTTTCAACAGCACTTGCAACAACATCCTTCTTCTTCCTTATCAAACCTTCTTGGTCACCAGACAACTTTTCCCCCTTGGAATGATCACCAGTTCTGGACTTGAGATCATTCCATAATTGTTCTAGCATGTGTCTGTCCAGTGCACCAAAGGTTCTTCCAGCCACTGGAGTTGTATCAGTCACAACTTTCTTAAGTGCCTGCACTTCCTTTTTAACAGTTTCAACTTCTTTAGGCAAGTGCTTTGGTAATTTTTCTTCCATCAACCTCTCTACTTGGGGTAACAGCCCATCTTGAAGAGTTCGAAGAACAGTCTCAGAAATTTCTTCAGATAATTCTTTCAACATACTGATTCTGAACTTCTTTGTACATTCATCACTAATTGTGCTAACAACAGCATCCTGATCAAGTGTGGACCTGCTCTCCAGAGAACTTATCCTTGTAACCAACTTCTGAACCTCTTCTTTCAGACCTGCCAGTGGTTGAACAAGTTCACCAGTCACTGCAGTCTGAACAGAGTTCACCAGCCTTGTCTCCAATCCCTGGACTGCCACTTTGAAATTTTCAGTATTGTTGTTTGTGGCCAGTACCAGTTCATCAAGCTTCTCAAAAACAAGCTTCTCATTCCCAGCAAACACATTCATCTCAGATGCAAGGTTATTTGATAATAAAGATTTAAAGTCTGAAATAACCTGCGATGAAGTCTGAAGTGATCTCTCTAAGTCCGCCACCTTACTAAGAGGGCCTTGTACCTCGGCAGAAGATGAAGTGGAGAGACCACTGGGAGGTTCAAGAGTGGAAGGCAATCTGGTCATGAGAGGTACTTGTGCCCAAACCTCTTCAGTTGCAGCTTCAGATGTTACAACTGTTGAGTCCAGCGCACCTTGTTCAGATATCTCGACTGGAGTTTCAATTGGTGGAGGTTGAGATTGTGAAGTTTGGATTGTGAAAGGATTAAAGTAAGAAGTGGATTGTGGAATTGAAGGTGGTGGTGGTGGTGGCATTTCTGATTCTGGTGGAGGAATATTTGTTTCCGGTGGAGGTGGTGGCATTTCTGGTAGACTTTCAACTTGTACAACATCCTCACCCAGAAAGTTCATATTAACATCAAAATTTTGATCTTCTGACATGGGAGAATCAGCCTCATCCCAAAACATTTCACCAACATTTGTTTCACTAGCCTGAGCACCAACCAGTTCACCATCCTGTTCACTGGCTTCAACATTCAAATCGATCTAAGCTTCTTGCTCACCAGTTACTTGTTCTTCAGTCTGGACATCTTGTTCGACCTGGTCAACAACCTGCTCAATAATCTGAGCCACATTTTCTATCTGTTCATCAGTCACCTGCCCAATGACTTGTACATTTTCTTGCTCACTACCTTGTTCAACATTCTCTTCAGGTTCAAAAATTGGTGACCCATCCAAATTCATTACATCACCAGGATGTCTTTCTGGATTCACCTGAACTCCAGCTCTCATCAGACGCCTGTTTGATCTAGGTCGTCTGGAAGGTTCAACATTTTCTGGTCTTTGACCTTCAGGAGCCACTTGTCTAATTGGTTGTACAGCTTCTATGATCTGTACATCTTGGTCACCAGAGGGTCCTTCACCAACTTGACCTCTTCCTGGAGCCAATTCAACTTCTTCCCTTTGAAAGGAGAGCATGGACTGAGGAATATCTACCTCATTCAGTGGAGATCTGATGTAACACCCGTCGTTTAAAAATATGGGTTTTCAAAACTTTTCACCTAACGGTGTTAAATTGCGGAAGTAAAGACTGTAAAAGTCAAAACCGATAAAAACATTTCGGTTTCTGCATTTATTTGGTGTTACATGCCATATCAAACAATAGTTCAAATGAAAACCTAACGGTTGCCCAACATAAAACAACCGTTCACAAGTCACAACATAAATTCGACATTAAGTACGAAATGTAAATAAATGTCTAAGCAAAGAATCGTCTATGGATAACTAAGGCTCTTTCAATGAATCTACCCAAGCTCACACATCCTTCATCTAATTCCATCAAGCTAAACCTGAGGGAACAACCACATTAAAGAAGCAAGTGTTAGCTATAAGAATAACTAAGTAAGATAACACTTAATTAAAAGCATTTGTCCAATTAAAACAATCTTCATTATTAGACAAGTTTTATTAGGCACAACACACATCACACGTTCACACATATACTACATTTCGACTTCATATTAATTAGGATAATCATCCTAAATGTGCCTATCCTGCATTAGTTCACACATTGTCACACGTATCTTTGTTAACTGCATATAAGTGTGCCCTGCATCACACCCGACTGGATGATCAGTCAAAAGACTACTCATCTTACGTCGTTAAGGAGTGGCAAGCCAATCCAAGAGTAATCCGTATGTGGAGGTTGGTCAAACCTCTCGTATTACTCGCCCTGCGTTATAAAGACCATGTTGCGAGGAGCCACCCAAGCAACAACTGCATCAACGCACTCATCCGGCTGAGACAAGTACGGGTTAAGCTTAACACTTTCCCTGCATTAGTTTTATGAGCTCAATTTCACACATATAGATTGGGTCCCTGCATTCCCAAACATTCACACACATATAGTCTAGGTAACACACATTCCTAGACATTCACACACTTTAACTTCATTACGTTTGGATCCTTAAACGTGCAAGTGACATAGTAACCTAGCAAGTCTAGTGAACTAGGCGTACAAGTCAAGCATGCATATCACACATCAACTTCATTTCTATATATCATGCATATCAAGATACTTCATTAAACTACATCAACTGCATAGCTACATACTACATTAAGCAATACTACATTACACTACAATAGGGACTGAATCTCAGGTCTCATGGTCAACTGCATAACCCATAATACCTCCCAAGTAACCCATATGCCCACATGCAATATAAAGATACCGAATGGAAGTGTTTACGATTTGAAACCAGCTTTTAGTTGATCCCCCAGCGTGTTAAAGTAGTGTATCTTACCTGGTAGTAGTGTACGCGCGCAAACAAATAGCTAATAGTGCTTATCAGTAATCCCCGACACCTATCGTACATTAACATATGAAATATAAGTCATTTGGGACTCAAACGAACTTAACAAACCTCACGAACTTAGTCTGGAAAATCCTTCTTACGAACTTAGCTACAGTTCTTACGAAGATAGTTTGTTCTTACGAAGATAGTTTGTTCTTACGAAGATAGTTTGTTCTTACGAAGATAGTTTGTTCTTACGAAGATAGTTTGTTCTTACGAAGATAGTTTGTTCTTACGAAGATAGTTTGTTCTTACGAAGATAGTTTGTTCTTACGAAGATAGTTTGTTCTTACGAAGATAGTTTGTTCTTACGAAGATAGTTTGTTCTTACGAAGATAGTTTGTTCTTACGAAGATAGTTTGTTCTTACGAAGATAGTTTGTTCTTACGAAGATAGTTTGTTCTTACGAAGATAGTTTGTTCTTACGAAGATAGTTTGTTCTTACGAAGATAGTTTGTTCTTACGAAGATAGTTTGTTCTTACGAAGATAGTTTGTTCTTACGAAGATAGTTTGTTCTTACGAAGATAGTTTGTTCTTACGAAGATAGTTTGTTCTTACGAAGATAGTTTGTTCTTACGAAGATAGTTTGTTCTTACGAAGATAGTTTGTTCTTACGAAGATAGTTTGTTCTTACGAAGATAGTTTGTTCTTACGAAGATAGTTTGTTCTTACGAAGATAGTGACTGCGTACGAAAATAGAAGTCTTACGAAGGTTATCTTCGTTCGAAGTGCAGAAACGTGTTTTTCGACCTTTTTCCAGAAAATGACCCCAAAACTCTTTAAGTACCGATCGAATTGACACAAAAACATTAATTTTTGATCATCAAAACATCTCTTATCAATCCAAATCGTTAAAACATCGTTTACAATCGTTTTAGGCCAAATACTTGATTAAAACACATAAATTAACCAAGAACACAATGAAACCCTAATTCCTTTACAAACCCCTTTTCAATCAGATTTGATTCAACACACACGAATCATGATATGAAAATACGATCAATGAATTGATTATTACCTGCAAATGACAAATAGAATGCAAATACTCTTGACAATGACCACCAATTCACACACAAAACGACTTTTCGACTTGAGATTTGATGAGAGAAGACTATGGAATGACTTAGGATCAGTTAGGGCTTGTTTAGAAGAAGTGAGATCTGCAAATAACCTACTAATGACAGCCTCTAAGCTACTAATCCCGTTTTTGACTTTCCACACATGTCAAAACTAGTCCTAGGCTTCCTAATCCTTCATTATTGGTCACAAACTTCTTTATTGCCCATATACAACATTAAACCTTCATTAAATGTCACTACATAGACATAATTTCTTCATATTTCACACATTTATACTACATTAACATTTAGGTTTTCAAACCTCACACATAACACACATTAACTACGTATATGCATATATTCACACTAGACTTAACGACACACATGAGGTTGACTTAACAGCGTTAGTCAAATCTTAAAGAAAAGTTTGGGATGTTACAATTACCTCCCCCTTAAGAGGATTCCGTCCCCGGAATCTCATCATTAAGGAACAACTCGGGATAATTCTCCTTCATTACTGCTTCAGTTTCCCAAGTCAAGCTTTCTCCATGATTATGCTTCCACTTTATCAAGACAAGATCTATCACTTTCCTGCGTAACTTCTTTTGCTTCCTTCCAAGTATTGCCACCGGTTCTTCAACCATTTTCTTCATTGGGTCAATGCTCACATCTTGAATTGGAATCACACTTGACTCCTCGGCTAGACACTTCCTTAGGTAGGATACATGAAAGGTGTTGTGAATTCCATCCAATTCTGGAGGTAATTCCAACTGATATGCTACATCCTTAATGCGTTTCAAGATTTTAAAAGGTCCAATAAATCTTGGACTCAACTTGCCCTTCTTTCCAAATCGGATTACTCCTTTCCATGGTGACACTTTCAGCATCACTAAGTCACCTACATTAAACTCCATTGGTCTCATTTTCTTATCTGCATAAGTTTTCTGCCTTTCTCTGGCCACACGTAAAGCTTCTTTAGCTACATTAACTTTCTCAGCGGAGATTTCAATAATTTTGGGACCGGTTAACTGCTTTTCACCGGGCTCCATCCAACAACTTGGAGTCCTACATCTCCTTCCATATAACATTTCAAATGGTGGCATTCCAATACTTGCATGGTGACTATTATTATAAGCAAATTCAATCAACTTCAAGTGTTCATCCCATGCTCCACCATAGTCTAGTACACACGTTCTCAACATATCCTCTAAGGTTTGGATGGTTCTCTCACTTTGCCCATCGGTTTGAGGATGATAGGCGGTACTCAAGTTCACTCTAGTACCCAATTCTCGTTGAAGACCCTTCCAAAATTTAGACACAAATCTAGTGTCCCTATCCGAGACAATAGACAATGGAACTCCATGTTTCGAGACAACTTCATCTATATACATCTTTGCCATCTTCTTTAAAGGCACATCTTGTCGGGTAGCTAGAAAATGAGCACTCTTCGTCAATCTATCTACAATCACCCAAATCATATCATTCCCTTTCGGCGTTTTCGGTAGTTTCGTTACAAAGTCCATCGTGATATGATCCCATTTCCACTCGGGAACGTCTAATTGATGCAACAAACCATACGGCTTTTTATGGTCCGTTTTCACACCTGCACATGTCAAACACTTTGCTACAAAATGAGCTACTTCACCTTTAATATCCGGCCACCAATAAATCGGCTTCAAATCTGCATACATTTTGGTGACACCGGGATGCATCGAATACCTACTTCTATGGACCTCTTCAAGGATCAACTCCCGGTTACCACCAAGCAGTGGCACCCAAATACGACCCTTGTATGTTTTAAACCCACGGCTATTAGTCTCCATCACAAGTCGTTTCTTCTTCCCAATACTCTCTTTATCAATATTATCCTTCATTAATGCCATCTCTTGTGCTTCTTTAATTCGATCTAATAGACCCGACTTGGCTTGAACTTGCATGCTCATCAACTTACAAGAAGAGCTTTGCACTTTCCTACTTAGTGCATCCACCACTACATTGGCTTTACCCGGATGGTATTTGATTTCACAATCATAGTCTTTAAGTAATTCCATCCACCTTCTTTGTCTCACATTCATCTCCTTTTGAGTAAACATATATTGTAAACTATTATGGTCGGTGAAAAGTGTGCATTTAGTACCATATAAGTAATGTCTCCATAATTTCAATGCAAACACAACCGCCGCTAGCTCAAGATCATGGGTAGGGTAATTCTTCTCATGAGGCTTCAACTGACGTGAAGCATAGGCAATCACTTTGTCTCTCTGCATTAAGACACAACCCAAACCCGTAATAGAAGCATCGCTATATACCACTAAATCATCAGTACCTTCAGGCAAGGCAAGGATAGGAGCTTCACACAACTTCTTTTTCAACGTTTGGAATGCATTTTCCTGCTTTTCAGTCCACTCGTACTTCACACCCTTCTTTGTTAATTCCGTCATAGGCTTGGCTATTCGGGAAAAATCCTGAATAAACCTTCTATAATACCCAGCCAAACCAAGAAAACTCTTGATCTCGGTAGGAGTCTTTGGCTGCTCCCACTTTGAAACAGCTTCAATCTTTGAAGGATCTACTTTAATACCTTCTGATGAAATAACATGACCAAGAAACTGCACTTCTCGGAGCCAAAACTCACATTTAGAAAACTTTGCGTACAACTTCTTCTCCCTCAACACCTCCAAAACTGCTTTCAAATGCTCACGGTGTTCATCCTCTGACTTAGAATAGATCAAAATATCGTCAATAAACACAATAACAAAATGATCTAGAAAGAGGCGGCATACCCGATTCATTAAGTCCATAAACGCGGCTGGAGCATTGGTCAACCCAAATGGCATGACCAAGAACTCATAATGACCATATCTAGTCCGGAAAGCTGTCTTTGCTACATCTTCCTTCTTTACCTTCAACTGATGATAACCGGACCGCAAATCAATCTTTGGAAAATACGAAGCACCATGTAGTTGATCAAAAAGATCATCAATTCTCGGGAGAGGATACTTGTTCTTGACCGTTCGTTTGTTCAACTCACGATAGTCAATACACATGCGCATCGATCCATCCTTCTTCTTAACAAATAGAACCGGAGCTCCCCAAGGCGAGGAACTAGGTTGTATGAACCCCTTGTCAAGTAACTCCTGAAGTTGCGTCATTAATTCCTTCATTTCTGTAGGAGCTAATCGGTAAGGTGCTTTAGCAACGGGTGTAGCACCGGGAATAAGATTTATCTGAAAAGTAACTTCACGATCGGGAGGAATACCGGGTAGATCATCGGGAAACACATTGGGGAAATTGGATACTACATCAACACTAGCGATTGGAGACTTCTCTTTTCTTGCATCAATGACATAAGCCAAGAAATGGCTCTTGTTTTTCCTTATACATTTAATAGCTTTCATCATATTAATTATCTTTATTCCTCCTCTCTTCTTGTCTCCATACACCGCTATCACTTTACCCTCGGATATAGGCAATCGAATTATCTTTTGGGAACATAAAATACTAGCTTCATTTCTAGCCAACCAATCCATACCAATCACTACATCAAAACCACCTAAGGTAGTAGGCAATAGTTGGACTTGAAAAGAACGACCTTCAATCTCAATGTCACAATCGTCATAACCCACACGTATATTATTAACCGTACCATTAGCAATTTCTACCTCTAATGAACAATCTAAGGGAGTAGTGACTCTTTCTAGCTTAGGAGCAAATAATGTGGACACAAACGACCTATTTGCACCTGAATCAAATAAAACAGAGGCATGCTTTGAGTTAACAAGGAAAGTACCACATACCACTTCATCGTTGTTCCTTGAGTCATCAACCGTCATTTGAAGAGCTCTCACTTTTGTTGCTGTCGTGGCGGTCTTCTTTCCAACATTCTTCATCTGTGGACAATCGGCAATGAGATGACCCATTTCTTGGTACTTGTAGCAACGAGTCTTGTCCCTACATTCAGTGGCAAGATGTCCCGACTTCCCACACTTATGGCACCTTCTTGTCTTGTCGGTACAATGCCCTTCATGAATTGTCTTGCAAAATGTACACCATGAACCATTCTTCCTTTTATCCTTGTCACCACTCGAACTACCACTTCCACGAAACTTCTTATTATTATTGTTATTGGAAGACCAATTTGACCTTCTTTTAAACCCCGACTTCTTATCATCACTCTTCTCAACCTTCTTGTCCGAAGCAAAATCATCGTCAAGCTTCTTAGACTCCTTGATAACTTCAGTCAGAGTCTTGTGCTGCCTGCAGATACCTCGATAACTCGGAGGCAAACCATCAACATAACAAGCAACCTGATCTGCATCAGTACGGAATAAATGACCCATGAACTTCATCTTCTCCATGAAGGAACGAGCATACTCGTTGACCTTTCCGACTTCAGCCGTCAAGGCACGAAACTCCTTTTCCATCTTACGCTGCTCATGAACCCCAATATATTCCTCGATGAATTTCTGCTTAAAGTTAGCCCACGAGATAGCAGATACCATAGCTGGAGTCATCGAAATAGTAATGCTCTTCCACCAATCCCGAGCACCTTCTTTCAACATTCGACTAGCGCACAACACCTTCTTATCCTCGGGACAGTCACAGGCTTCAAAGACCATCTCCGTATCATCGAGCCATTCCATGCAACCCACTGCATTAAGGGTTCCATCAAACTTCTGACCTCCACACTTCTGGAAACTTTCAAACTTAAACCGAGGGGCTTGAACGACATTAGGAGTAACCACAACGGCATTTGCAGGGGGAATAACAACATCATCGACCGGTGGCTCAGAGTGGTGAGAAGGCACTGAATAGTTGCCATCAGTTCCTTCAGCATTTTCAGCAAGAGCGTTGTTCAATTGCTCTTGTGTCTGGGCCAATTGGGTCTGGAGAGTCCGTACGAGATTGTACAACTCAGCCGTGTTAGGGATTTGTTCCACCACTTCCTCGTTAACCCTAGGTGGATTGCCGGGAGGTGGAGCCATAGGACCCAATGAGCCTTGCTGATTGACCTGGCGGGGATTTCCTCGATTTCTATTTGCATTGGCTGCAACAGCAGCAGCAGCATTGGCAGCATTTGCAGCGCCTGCACCTGGATGGACAGGTGGGGTAATGCTAGCAGTAGCTCCATCACGTCGGAAGTTGCGGTTGCGAGTGTTAACCATTTTCCTTTAATAAAAAGGTAGAGTCGATAAGCGCAAATTAAAGCAAAATGCTTGTTAAGATAAGGCTAAAGCATATCATCGTAACGTAAACATCTCATAAGCCCTATCGCACTCGCACTCGTCCCAACCCATCCTATATCATCTTTGATTAAAACTAAGGCATCCTACAAATACCTAGCATGCATATCTTAAGTTTAAGTCCAAATCCTATGGTTAATAGGCCTTGGTTCACTTAAACCACTTCTCTGATACCAACTTGTAACACCCGTCGTTTAAAAATATGGGTTTTCAAAACTTTTCACCTAACGGTGTTAAATTGCGGAAGTAAAGACTGTAAAAGTCAAAACCGATAAAAACATTTCGGTTTCTGCATTTATTTGGTGTTACATGCCATATCAAACAATAGTTCAAATGAAAACCCAACGGTTGCCCAACATAAAACAACCGTTCACAAGTCACAACATAAATTCGACATTAAGTACGAAATGTAAATAAATGTCTATGCAAAGAATCGTCTATGGATAACTAAGGCTCCTTCAATGAATCTACCCAAGCTCACACATCCTTCATCTAATTCCATCAAGCTAAACCTGAGGGAACAACCACATTAAAGAAGCAAGTGTTAGCTATAAGAATAGCTAAGTAAGATAACACTTAATTAAAAGCATTTGTCCAATTAAACAATCTTCATTATTAGACAAGTTTTATTAGGCACAACACACATCACACGTTCACACATATACTACATTTTGACTTCATATTAATTAGGATAATCATCCTAAATGTGCCTATCCTGCATTAGTTCACACATTGTCACACATATACTACATTTTGACTTCATATTAATTAGGATAATCATCCTAAATGTGCCTATCCTGCATTAGTTCACACATTGTCACACGTATCTTTGTTAACTGCATATAAGTGTGCCCTGCATCACACCCGACTGGATGATCAGTCAAAAGACTACTCATCTTACGTCGTTAAGGAGTGGCAAGCCAATCCAAGAGTAATCCGTATGTGGAGGTTGGTCAAACCTCTCGTATTACTCGCCCTGCGTTATAAAGACCATGTTGCGAGGAGCCACCCAAGCAACAACTGCATCAACGCACTCATCCGGCTGAGACAAGTACGGGTTAAGCTTAACACTTTCCCTGCATTAGTTTTATGAGCTCAATTTCACACATATACTACATTTTGACTTCATATTAATTAGGATAATCATCCTAAATGTGCCTATCCTGCATTAGTTCACACATTGTCACACATATACTACATTTTGACTTCATATTAATTAGGATAATCATCCTAAATGTGCCTATCCTTCATTAGTTCACACATTGTCACACATATACTACATTTTGACTTCATATTAATTAGGATAATCATCCTAAATGTGCCTATCCTGCATTAGTTCACACATTGTCACACGTATCTTTGTTAACTGCATATAAGTGTGCCCTGCATCACACCCGACTGGATGATCAGTCAAAAGACTACTCATCTTACGTCGTTAAGGAGTGGCAAGCCAATCCAAGAGTAATCCGTATGTGGAGGTTGGTCAAACCTCTCGTATTACTCGCCCTGCGTTATAAAGACCATGTTGCGAGGAGCCACCCAAGCAACAACTGCATCAACGCACTCATCCGGCTGAGACAAGTACGGGTTAAGCTTAACACTTTCCCTGCATTAGTTTTATGAGCTCAATTTCACACATATACTACATTTTGACTTCATATTAATTAGGATAATCATCCTAAATGTGCCTATCCTGCATTAGTTCACACATTGTCACACGTATCTTTGTTAACTGCATATAAGTGTGCCCTGCATCACACCCGACTGGATGATCAGTCAAAAGACTACTCATCTTACGTCGTTAAGGAGTGGCAAGCCAATCCAAGAGTAATCCGTATGTGGAGGTTGGTCAAACCTCTCGTATTACTCGCCCTGCGTTATAAAGACCATGTTGCGAGGAGCCACCCAAGCAACAACTGCATCAACGCACTCATCCGGCTGAGACAAGTACGGGTTAAGCTTAACACTTTCCCTGCATTAGTTTTATGAGCTCAATTTCACACATATAGATTGGGTCCCTGCATTCCCCAAACATTCACACACATATAGTCTAGGTAACACACATTCCTAGACATTCACACACTTTAACTTCATTACGTTTGGATCCTTAAACGTGCAAGTGACATAGTAACCTAGCAAGTCTAGTGAACTAGGCGTACAAGTCAAGCATGCATATCACACATCAACTTCATTTCTATATATCATGCATATCAAGATACTTCATTAAACTACATCAACTGCATAGCTACATACTACATTAAGCAATACTACATTACACTACAATAGGGACTGCATCTCAGGTCTCATGGTCAACTGCATAACCCATAATACCTCCCAAGTAACCCATATGCCCACATGCAATATAAAGATACCGAATGGAAGTGTTTACGATTTGAAACCAGCTTTTAGTTGATCCCCCAGCGTGTCAAAGTAGTGTATCTTACCTGGTAGTAGTGTACGCGCCTATCGTACATTAACATATGAAATATAAGTCATTTGGGACTCAAACGAACTTAACAAACCTCACGAACTTAGTCTGGAAAATCCTTCTTACGAACTTAGCTACAGTTCTTACGAAGATAGTTTGTTCTTACGAAGATAGTTTGTTCTTACGAAGATAGTTTGTTCTTACGAAGATAGTTTGTTCTTACGAAGATAGTTTGTTCTTACGAAGATAGTGACTGCGTACGAAAATAGAAGTCTTACGAAGGTTATCTTCGTTCGAAGTGCAGAAACGTGTTTTTCGACCTTTTTCCAGAAAATGACCCCAAAACTCTTTAAGTACCGATCGAATTGACACAAAACATTAATCTTTGATCATCAAAACATCTCTTATCAATCCAAATCGTTAAAACATCGTTTACAATCGTTTTAGGCCAAATACTTGATTAAAACACATAAATTAACCAAGAACACAATGAAACCCTAATTCCTTTACAAACCCCTTTTCAATCAGATTTGATTCAACACACACGACTCATGATCTGAAAATACGATCAATGAATTGATTATTACCTGCAAATGACAAATAGAATGCAAATACTCTTGACAATGACCACCAATTCACACACAAAACGACTTTTCGGCTTGAGATTTGATGAGAGAAGACTATGGAATGACTTAGGATCAGTTAGGGCTTGTTTAGAAGAAGTGAGATCCGCAAATAACCTCCTAATGACAGCCTCTAAGCTACTAATCCCGTTTTTGACTTTCCACACATGTCAAAACTAGTCCCTAGGCTTCCTAATCCTTCATTATTGGTCACAAACTTCTTTATTGCCCATATACAACATTAACCCTTCATTAAATGTCACTACATAGACATAATTTCTTCATATTTCACACATTTATACTACATTAACATTTAGGTTTTCAAACCTCACACATAACACACATTAACTACGTATATGCATATATTCACACTAGACTTAACGACACACATGAGGTTGACTTAACAGCGTTAGTCAAATCTTAAAGAAAAGTTTGGGATGTTACATTTGAGGTTGGTCAGGTCCCTCATATACTCACTCACAGAAAAGTGAGTAGTTTCAAAATCATACTGGTCTCCAAGAGCTCTTTTAAACATCAGTGAAAGAAAGCGTATATATGGAACAAAGGCTTTCCTTCCTTTCACCCTAAGACGCTCTACCAGATCATCAAATAGGATCTGAGCGAAATCCACTTTCAGTCCAAACCAGAGGCAGTAGGCAATCTGGAGATGAGTTTGATTTATCTGGTCCAACCCTCCAGAACTGCCTCCCAGGCATTCAACGATGTGCGTGAAGAAGTATCTCCATGAGTCTGTCAGTTCCCTTCCGGGATAGCTGGCCATGCTCATCCACAATATCTGTGTGCCCCATCAGTCTGCACACTTCCCTTGTATTGATACCAGAGAGAAGTTCAATGGGCAACTCATTCTGTTCAAAATAGTTCAACTGTAGAATAGACCTGAGTAAACTAGCAGTGAAACCCAAGTGTCTGGTACCTTGCTTTAGAGAGTAAGTGATTGAGGAATTTGTATCATCATATTGTGCAGTGTACCAGAATTCACAAAGGTAATCGTGGTACATCCTTCCTGGATTTAATGTTAGAGCACCATATAATGGACATGAGAGAAAAAATGTGTTTAATCTCCCAATAACAGATTGGGCATCGTGAACACTGGAAAGTGAAAGTGTAACACCCCAACATGGCGGAATCATGGGGTATCACTTAGAAAAGCACAGCACGACATGGAAATTATGTAGAGTCAAACTATATGAAAACATAGGATTGAAACAATCCTTAAACTTGTACAAACGTATACAATCATCAACATTCATCGAAATACATGTTCAATCAATAATAAAAGGCAATTCAATCGATAGCAGTTAATCCTAAAAGTAACCCATAAAAGGGAAGTAAGGATCATGGATCCAGAAAGTCCAAAGCTAGTCCAATCCTAGCAAGTAAGCATGCAATCATCCATTTTGTCTCTGATTAACTTGATTACCTGAAAAGTGTACTAAAGAGCGTCAACATAAAGTTGGTGAGTTCGTAGGGACAAGTAACAAGGAATAACCATATCGGATAACAACCGTTAACAATAAGTGAGGATTAGGAGAACTAATCACATCCAAGGAAAACCTATAAGGTTTCACATTATCACAATTCAATACAAGTCAACGTTCAATAATAACGATTCCATATAACGTTCAACAACGTTCCATAACGATCAACAACGATTCCATATAACGTTCAACAACGTTCCATAACGATCAACAACGATTCCATATAACGTTCAACAACGTTCCATAACGATCAACAACGATTCCATATAACGTTCAACAACGTTCCATAACGATCAACAACGATTCCATATAACGTTCAACAACGTTCCATAACGATCAACAACGATTCCATATAACGTTCAACAACGTTCCATAACGATCAACAACGATTCCATATAACGTTCAACAACGTTCCATAACAATCATCAACATTCATCGAAATACATGTTCAATCAATAATAAAAGGCAATTCAATCGATAGCAGTTAATCCTAAAAGTAACCCATAAAAGGGAAGTAAGGATCATGGATCCAGAAAGTCCAAAGCTAGTCCAATCCTAGCAAGTAAGCATGCAATCATCCATTTTGTCTCTGATTAACTTGATTACCTGAAAAGTGTACTAAAGAGCGTCAACATAAAGTTGGTGAGTTCGTAGGGACAAGTAACAAGGAATAACCATATCGGATAACAACCGTTAACAATAAGTGAGGATTAGGAGAACTAATCACATCCAAGGAAAACCTATAAGGTTTCACATTATCACAATTCAATACAAGTCAACGTTCAATAATAACGATTCCATATAACGTTCAACAACGTTCCATAACAATCAATAACGATCAACAACGATTCCATATAACGTTCAACAACGTTCCATAACGATCAACAACGATTCCATATAACGTTCAACAACGTTCCATAACGATCAACAACGATTCCATATAACGTTCAACAACGTTCCATAACGATCAACAACGATGCGGCTTACATAGTTAATAATTAACAATGCGCTAACGGTGCGACTTACATCGTAAACAATGCGCTAACGGTGCGACTTATATAATAAATAATGCGCTAACGGTGCGACTTACATCGTAAACAATGCGCTAACGGTGCGACTTATATAATAAATAATGCGCTAACGGTGCGACTTATATAATGAATAATGCGCTAACATGTCCATATCAACAATTCAATACAAGTCAACGTTCAATAATAACGATTCCATATAACGTTCAACAACGTTCCATAACAATCAATAACGATCAACAACGATTCCATATAACGTTCAACAACGTTCCATAACGATCAACAACGATTCCATATAACGTTCAACAACGTTCCATAACGATCAACAACGATTCCATATAACGTTCAACAACGTTCCATAACGATCAACAACGATTCCATATAACGTTCAACAACGTTCCATAACGATCAACAACGATGCGGCTTACATAGTTAATAATTAACAATGCGCTAACGGTGCGACTTACATCGTAAACAATGCGCTAACGGTGCGACTTATATAATAAATAATGCGCTAACGGTGCGACTTACATCGTAAACAATGCGCTAACGATGCGACTTATATAATAAATAATGCGCTAACGGTGCGACTTATATAATGAATAATGCGCTAACGGTGCGACTTATATAATGAATAATGCGCTAACATGTCCATATCAACAATTCAATCATACAATCAATCAAATCAACAATTAAGCAAATTGACATTTCGGTCCATATCATAACAAGTGAATCAACCAACAAATACGATGCACATACACTTCTTATAATTCTACTTTAAAGGAATCATCGATGCTTATATATAGGGTCACCCACAGCCTTCCCACCACATCTACTATCCATAAAAAGTATAATTATCTTCCATGTATGTACAACTATCTAAAGCACAACAATTATTCATAACGAAGTCAAAGTTAACCGAGCAACAAGTCAATACATTAAACAAACAATCAATCAAATCAACAATTAAGCAAATTGACATTTCGGTCCATATCATAACAAGTGAATCAACCAACAAATACGATGCACATACACTTCTTATAATTCTACTTTAAAGGAATCATCGATGCTTATATATAGGGTCACCCACAGCCTTCCCACCACATCTACTATCCATAAAAAGTATAATTATCTTCCATGTATGTACAACTATCTAAAGCACAACAATTATTCATAACGAAGTCAAAGTTAACCGAGCAACAAGTCAATACATTAAACAAACAATCAATCAACAAGCATGTACACTTTTCAGCCCGAATCTCAATTGAGTAGGGAGGGTTTACGAAACTCACCTGAAATGAGCAATAAAATCCCAAGTCGAAAGAAAGTAGAACCGATGTCCACGATAGCCAAAACCTAATCATACACGTATTACATTAATCCTAAAGCATCTCAAGAGGTATGGTCCTATGAATATTGCCCTATTCTTATCATAAAAGCTTTATTATGTCCATTTTATAAGGCTTTGATCTAACCGAAGTGAAATTATTACATTTTGTTTCATAATGACTAGTCGAAACTTGACCACTGTTGTTTTATCAAAACTTTGGAAAGGTTAGAACTAAGTTTTGGACTCAGAGGCATACACCACTAGAAACTAGACTCAATTACGCTTCCGTGGTCACTGGAATCATCGAAAACGGACTTACGGATCAAAAGTTATAAGCGTTTAAAAAATGACTTTTCTGCAGTTTATCACGGCGCGATAAATTGACTTCACGGCGCGATAAATTGACTTCGCGGCGCGATATTTATCACGGCGCGATAAATTGACTTCACGGCGCGATAAATTGACTTCGCGGCGCGATATTTTGGTATCACAGCGCGATATTTTGATCTTTAGACGAAATCTTTGTAAACCTGAAGCCTCATGACGCGATCAAGGCTCCTCACGACGCGATATACATAATAATCTAAAAAAAAACGGGTTTTTGACCTCAAATCGACACACCAAACGTTAAAATCGAGCTACCAAAGTTTAACACAACTTAATACAAGTATAATCTAGCATATATATCATCTCTAAACCAAAACCCACTTCCAAAATCATAAGTTACCATTAATGAACTTAGTTTAACCCATTTTTGCTCAAGAACACTAAAATTGATCAAAGTTTTGTAGTTAATATGTTATCAAAGATATACTACAACATAAAACAAGTGTTTAAGGAGTGAAATTACTTACCAAAAATCCTTTGATGCAGAATTTCGAATTTGAAGATGATTATTGTTATAACTTAATTTCTTTATTAGAGAGAAAGAGAGATTTTTAGAAGTGAATATATAATGGTGTGAGTTTTATGGTTAAACTAAGGTGGCTATTTATATAAAATAATTTTAGAATATGCTTTAGCATATGCTTTGGAATATGTCCTTAGAATATGCTTTAGCATATGCTTTGGAATATGCCTTAGAATATGCTTTATACCTTTACTATTTACAATTTACTTTTTACCTTTACTATTTACCGTTACTATTCGTGTTTACTATCCTTAATCACTATTCGTGTTTACCTTAATCACTATTCATGTTTACTATCCTTAATCACTATTCGTGTTTACCTTAATCACTATTCATGAATACGGTTACTATTCACATATACGGTACTATTCACAAATACGTTACTATTCACGTATATGGTACTATTCACAAATACGGTTACTATTCACGTATACAGTACTATTCACAAATACGGTTACTATTCACGTATACGGTACTATTCACAAATACGGTTACTATTCACGTATACGGTACTATTCACAAATACGGTTACTATTCACGTATACGTACTATTCACAAATACGGTTACTATTCACGTATACGTACTATTCACAAATACGGTTACTATTCACGTATACGGGTACTATTCACAAATACGGTTACTATTCACGTATACGGGTACTATTCACAAATACGGTTACTATTCACGTATATGGTACTATTCACAAATACGGTTACTATTCACGTATACAGTACTATTCACAAATACGTTACTATTCACGTATACGTACTATTCACAAATACGGTTACTATTCACGTATACGTACTATTCACAAATACGGTTACTATTCACGTATACGTACTATTCACAAATACGGTTACTATTCACGTATACGGGTACTATTCACAAATACGGTTACTATTCACGTATACGTACTATTCACAAATACGGTTACTATTCACGTATACGTACTATTCACAAATACGGTTACTATTCACGTATACGTACTATTCACAAATACGGTTACTATTCACGTATACGTACTATTCACAAATACGGTTACTATTCACGTATACGTACTATTCACAAATACGGTTACTATTCACGTATACGTACTATTCACAAATACGGTTACTATTCACGTATACGGGTACTATTCACAAATACGGTTACTATTCACGTATACGGTACTATTCACAAATACGGTTACTATTCACGTATACGGTACTATTCACAAATACGGTTACTATTCACGTATACAGTACTATTCACAAATACGGTTACTATTCACGTATACAGTACATGAAAACCATTTTGAAAGACTGGTAACCTCAAACGTGCACGTCAACTAATACAGACAAATGAGAGGACACATTTACAAGGAGACAAAAGTCACCTCAAACACGCACTTCAACCTGTCCAATTACCAATGAGAGGGACACATTTACAAAGTACCAGTAATATTTTCTGAAGAATTTTGTCCAGTGAGAAAATAAATTAATAAATTCCCCCTGAACTTAAAACATTTTTTAAGAGAACAAAAATATCTTTCAAGTCTTCCCCCCTGGAATGTTGATCCAGAAATCAAAGATCCTCAGTAGTACACAATGGCGTTCAATACCAAGGTTCCAGATTTAAGGGTTTAACATTCCCAACTCACCAACAAGATATTCAAAAGTTTTGACATCCAGAGGTTTAGTAAAAATGTCAGCGAGTTGTTTGTCAGTGGGAATAAAATGGAGTTCAATGTTGTTTTTCATAATATGATCACGAATGAAGTGATACCTGAGATCAATGTGCTTCCTTTTTTAGTGCATGACTGGATTGTTCGAGATAGCAATGGCACTGGTATTATCACAAAAGATTGGGGTCTTTGAGTACTTAATACCATAATCAAGCAACTGGTTCTTCATCCAGAGTATCGGAGCACAACAACTGGCTGCAGACACGTATTCAGCTTCAGCAGTGGACAATGAAACTGAAGTTTGCTTCTTACTGGTCCAGCTAACCAGTTTGCCACCAAGGAAATGACATCCACCAGTAGTGGATTTCCTGTCTATCTTACAACCTGCATGATCTGAATCTGAATAACCCATTAGATCCATGCCTGAGCCTTTGGGGTACCAAAGACCTAGACTGGGGACACCTTTAAGGTACTTCAGTATGCGCTTACAGCAAGCATATGAGATTCCTTTGGATTAGACTGATATCTGGCACATAAACATGTTGAAAACATAATATCTGGTCTACTGGCAGTTAAATACATCAGTGAACCAACCATGCCTCTGTAGACAGTGGTGTTCACTGGTTTACCATCTGGATCGGAGTACAGTGTCAGTGGTGCAGAAATTGGAGTTGGTTTAGATGGTGAAGAGTTCATATCATATTTCTTTAAAAGATCTCTAACATATTTTTCCTGATTAATAAAAATGCCATCTTTGTTTTGTTTAATCTGGAGTCCAAGAAAATATGTTAATTCACCCATCAAACTCATTTCATATTCAGTTGACATTATTTTCGAAAATTTCTTGCACATGTTTTCATCAGTAGACCCAAAAATAATATCATCAACATAAATTTGTACCATTAACAGATTACCTTTTTCATGAAGAATAAATAAGGTATTGTCAATTTCACCTCTTTTGAAACCATTTTTCAATAAATGTTTAGTCAGAGTGTCATACCAGGCACATGGGGCTTGTCTGAGGCCATAAAGCGCTTTGTCCAGACGATATACCCAATGTGGATGCTTTTCATCAACGAAACCTGGTGGTTGTCTGACATAAACTTCTTCTTTAAGCTTTCCATTCAAGAAAGCACTCTTTACATCTATCTGGTAGACCTTGAACTGATGATAAGCAGCGAATGCTAAGAATATTCTAATCGCTTCAAGTCTAGCCACTAGAGCAAATGATTCATCAAAATTGACATCTGACTGGCAGTAGCCTTGTGCTACCAGTCTGGCCTTGTTTCTGATTACGTGGCCATCTTCGTCTACTTTGTTCCTGAAGACCCATCTTGTTCCAATTGGTTCTTTCTTTCAAACTGGGAAAGGAACCAGATGCCAGACCTTGTTCCTTTCAAACTGGTGAAGCTCTTCTTGCATAGCAGTCACCCAGCTTGGATCTTCCATAGCCTCGTCAATCTTCTTTGGTTCCATCAATGATAGAAAACTAACATATAAGCATTGATTACTGGAGGCTCTTCTGGTCTGAACTCCTCTACTGGAGTCACCTATGATCTGATCAATAGGATGAGCTTTTGTCCATCTGGAGTACTGACCAGGATTGTTACTGACAACAATATCAGTGCAAGATTTCAGTTGAGTCTCCTCTGGAGTTGCTTCTGGAGGAGGATCTTGCCAGACTACTTCATCATCTTCATCTGAGTCATTTAAATCACGATTTGCATCATGAAATTCTTCATTTGAAGGCATTTCTTGAAGTACTGGTTCAGTTTAGAATTCTTCATAAGAAGACATTTCTGGTATATGCTCAACTGATACTGATACTGGGGGAGTGGTACGAACATCTGATCCAATATTAATTTCAGAGGGTAGAATGGAGTACCACTAGAGCGTTTCTTTTTCTGAACAGGTTCCAGATCAGGATGACTGGAAACTGTGTCTTCTGAATCTCTTTATTGTAGTTGATAGGATCAGATTCACAGAAGACAATTGGAGTTACTAGGGGAGTGTCAAGGGCTGGCTTCTTGTTGATTGCATCATTTGATTCATCAAATGTGACATGAATTGACTCATGGACCTTCTCCAGTCTCTTGTTATAGACTCTGAAGGCCTTGCGAATGGCTGAATAGCCTAAGAAATACCCTTCATCAGCTTGAGTATAGAAACACTGCTCTGAAGGAGAGCTTTCCATATCCATCACGTACACATTCCCTTTTCTGGGAGCAATCAACACTACCTTCCAGTCCTTGTTGAATACGATACCCTGAGCAATATTGAATAAAACTTGATAGCTGATGTGACCAATTTATATAGATCGCCCACTTCATTATTGGCCTTTTTCGTATGTGTTTTGAGTCGATATTGTATGCATTTGGCGCGTTTATGGTGTTTGTTAGTGCTTTCAGGTTCTTAGCAGGTTGTGCGTCATTTGGTACATTTTCTAACGATTTTAGGCCAAGATGTTGATCCGAGTGTTCGAGTGATGTTGATAAAGAAAATCAAAGATTTCAGCAAGATTAGACTGCGCCGCAGTGGGAGTATTCACACCCCTGCGCCGCAGTCACCCTAGTTTAAGATTCCAGGGGTTTTCCACTGCGCCGCAGTCACCCTAGTTTAAGATTCCAGGGGTTTTCCACTGCGCCGCAGTCACCCTAGTTTAAGATTCCAGGGGTTTTCCACTGCGCCGCAGTCACCCTAGTTTAAGATTCCAGGGGTTTTCCACTGCGCCGCAGTCCCTAGTTCAAGATTCCAGGGGTTTTCCACTGCGCCGCAGTCACCCTAGTTTAAGATTCCAGGGGTTTTCCACTGCGCCGCAGTTAGTTCAAGATTCCAGGTCCACTGCGCCGCAGTCACCCTAGTTTAAGATTCCAGGGGTTTTCCACTGCGCCGCAGTCACCCTAGTTCAAGATTCCAGGTTTTCCACTGCGCCGCAGTCACCCTAGTTTAAGATTCCAGGGGTTTTCCACTGCGCCGCAGTCACCCTAGTTTAAGATTCCAGGGGTTTTCCACTGCGCCGCAGTCACCCTAGTTTAAGATTCCAGGGGTTTTCCACTGCGCCGCAGTGGGAGGGACTGATGCCCCACTGCGCCGCAGTCACCCTAGTTTAAGATTCCAGGGGTTTTCCACTGCGCCGCAGTCACCCTAGTTTAAGATTCCAGGGGTTTTCCACTGCGCCGCAGTCACCCTAGTTTAAGATTCCAGGGGTTTTCCACTGCGCCGCAGTCACCCTAGTTTAAGATTCCAGGGGTTTTCCACTGCGCCGCAGTCTAGTTCAAGATTCCAGGGGTTTCCACTGCGCCGCAGTCCTAGTTCAAGATTCCAGGTTTTCCACTGCGCCGCAGTCACCCTAGTTTAAGATTCCAGGGGTTTTCCACTGCGCCGCAGTCCCTAGTTCAAGATTCCAGGTTTCCACTGCGCCGCAGTCACCCTAGTTTAAGATTCCAGGGGTTTTCCACTGCGCCGCAGTCCTTGGTCGATCAAAACAAAATAATTTCCAGTGGTTTAGACTGCGCCGCAGTGGGAGGGATGATGCCCCACTGCGTCGCAGTCACTGGAGTGAAGAAGCTACATAGATTCCAGCAAGTTTGAACTGCGCCGCAGTGGGAGTATTCACCCCACTGCGTCGCAGTCAAGGTGTGCCAAAGCCAAGGCTTTCCAGAGGTTTTACACTGCGCCGCAGTGGGAGGAATGTTGCCCCACTGCGCCGCAGTCCTTGGTCGATCAAAAACAAAATAATTTCCAGTGGTTTAACACTGCGCCGCAGTGGGAGGACTCATTCCCCACTGCGCCGCAGTCACCCTAGTTCAAGATTCCAGGGGTTTTCCACTGCGCCGCAGTGGGAGCGCACCATGCCCACTGCGGCGCAGTGAGTGCACGGGGAGATCAGGGCTACAACCCCTTTGCACCAGATTGGGGGGAGATATAAAAAGAAAAAAAAAACCTAATTTCATAGGATCCAAGTTTTTCTTTCTAGGAGCTGTTCTACCACTAGTCTTTGACGGATCATCGCAGATTTCATCATTTGATTCATTGAAGATTCAAGAACATCCATCTAGATCGTATCTAATCTTCTGTCTTGCAATTTATATTCAATGATCATTGGTACAATATGTTTTCTTTCAATTTCTTTATTGCAATTCAATTTAGTATGATTGGCTAGATTTCTAATCATCCACTTTGATGAAACTTGACGAATGATATGATTGCAATATTTTAATTCAAGAGTTGATTCAATTATCGTTGTGTCGTGATCTTTATCAATTAATTCCTTGCGATTTATTCTTTTGATGTTGATGGTTTATGTGTTCATCGTTAGTGGTACTAGGTGAATACGTTTATCGTTTCAATTCGATTGTCTATGGTCGTTTGTCACCGGTTCATGGTATGACGGTGAATGTCAAATCTATAATAGGAGTTAATTGGTAAACGTGTTTAGAAACGGTTGGTGGTACCACGCGAGCATTTTATCCTTTCACGATTATCTTGTCAACTCTAAATAATCTGAACTTTATCGTGTGCAATCATAACTGAAGTCAAGTGGATTCGAAGTGGGTGATCTTTATTCATATTGTTTGAACTTTCTTTACTTTTCAATTGTCTTGTCATTTCAATTTCTTTAATTTCATATTGTCAAGGTGAGGTAGCAATTCGGCTACGGTTCCATCCTTATTCCAAAACCACTTTAGCTGACAACTATTTCAAAACCATTCCCCGTGTTCGATCCTGGACTTACCTTCTAGCTATACTATATACGAACGGGTCCACTGCCCGCAAGTGTGTAGTAGTCAGTTTTAGGGTATTCCTTGTTTTAATTTTTAAACTCGATTTCACACATCAAGTTTTTGGCGCCGCTGCCGGGGAATTGTGTGCCGATTTAGTTGTTAATTTAGTGGTTTGATCCTTTCTCACGCGTGAGAAAGTTACTTGTTTATTAGTTTAGTTTTCTTTTCTTATCACAGGTGCATTTGACGTGTTTGTGTTAGTTGTGTATTTGCAGGAATTGTGTTAGTTGATGAACTTGCGTTGCTTTGAATAGTCCTTTGATATTGTGTTATTGTGTATTTGCAGGAATTGTGTTAGTTGTGTATTTGCAGGAATTGTGTTAGTTGTGTATTTGCAGGAATTGTGTTAGTTGTGTATTTGCAGGAATGAGTTACTTTGTTTATTAGTTTAGTTTTCTTTTCTTATCACAGGTGCATTTGACGTGTTTGTGTTAGTTGTGTATTTGCAGGAATTGTGTTAGTTGATGAACTTGCGTTCTTCGGGTCTCCCTTTGAATAGTCCTTTGTCTACTCCGAGAAGACCAAGAGGGCGTAGGTTTAACTTCGCTGAACCCACAACACCAATACCGACACCATTTTCACCTATAGCCAAACCCACTCCTGATTCGGACGAGGAAGGGTTCTTTTTGGACGAGTTTTTCAATTTAGAAGTAAAGCAAGAGGAAATGGGGGACGAACAACCAAGGGATCCGAATGACACTCGCTATGGCGAGAGGGTCCGAACTATCCCAACGGGACGTGGTTCCGCCATTAGACCTCCAACCATTGATCACACTTTCGCTTTAAAAGGAAACCATCTAAAAAGCATAGAAGAGCATCAATTTGATGGTAAACGGAAATGGGATCCCTACCAACACTTGGATAGGTTCGAAAAGTTGGCTCGGCTATATCAATATGGGCAAAACCAAATGAATGCCGTGAAACTTGAGACATTTCCCATGTCAATCACAGGAGAAGCACTTGATTGGTTCAATGATCTTCCAGAAAATTCTATTACTACTTGGAACCAACTCAAGGAGGCTTTCATTGGTGAGTTTTATTCACTTAGAACTCAAAGAAGGTTGGAGAACATGATAAGATCTTTTGAACAAGATGATGGAGAAGATGTTGTTGAGGCTTGGATTCGTTTCAAGGAAATGTTGAGAAATTGCCCAGGTCACGATTTGACTAGGGAGAAATATGTGGAGCTTTTCTTTGATGGGTTGGATAAAAAGTCTAAACGAGAATTGGGATATGCTTTCGGGGGTAGTTTCAATAACATTACACCCAATGAAGGCTATCGAATCTTGGAAGACATGGCGAAGGATAGCTCAACCTTGGATGATGAAAGGTTTTTGAAGAATGAGAAAAAGATGAAGAGAGGTACTAACCAAGGGAGAGTTGCTAAGGTTGAAGCTAGCAATCACCCAGGGGTTGTTGGAGAGATTAGGGCGCTATCTGAGCGCATGGAAAAGGGGTTTGCTGCTCAAGAGAATAGGTTTGGAGCAATTGAGAGGGATGTTAAGGTAGTGGCCGATGGGTGTGATCATTGTGGTGATATGCACTATTCTGATGAGTGTCCAAATCAGGCACCCGAAGATGTGAATTATGTTCAAAATCAGCCCCAAGGGAATTTCTACCGCAACACCGGTTTCCAGAACCGGCCTTCAGGTAATACTTCTTATAGCTCTCCTTTTCAATCTAATAATTCTCGTTTTTTAGGAAATAGGTGGCAAAGAGATAATTATCAGAATCAGCCACAACAGCAGACTCAGCAAGGACAAGGATCAGGTTCTTCTTCTTCTAATGCCGATCCTAATGCCGATCCTAATGCCGAGTTGAGAGAGATGATGAAGCAGTTGGCTAGTAATCAGGTTGAAACAAATACTAGCATTCAAATGATCAGGGAAGACACTAAGACTTTGAGTGAGAGGTTGGATCAGTTAAGTGGGAAGGTGGAGATCAATATGAAAAATCAGGGAGTTAATTTCAAGGATCTCGAAAGTAGGATGGCTGCTGTTGCTAGGCCCACGGGGACTCTTCCTAGCAACACACAGCAGAATCCTAGACCTCAGTTTAGTCAGGGGCAGAATCAAGGACAGAATCAGGGACAGAAATACACTCCACCTCCAGTCCGAAATGAGCAAGCCAAAGCCATCACCACTCGTACTGGTAGGTCTTATGACTCACCTCCTATGCCTAATGTTGTTGTTTCTGATGTGCAGGATAAAGGGAGTGATGATGATGAGGTTGATGAAGAGATTGAAAGGGGGGAAGATTCAACTGTGAAGACTCCGGTCATTCACCCAAAACCGGATGTGGTTCCAGAAGTTAAACCATACAAACCGAAGATACCATTTCCACAAAGGTTCAAAAAGGCAAAGCTGAAAGAGCAATATAACAAGTTTGTGGAGATGATTACAAATGTTTACATTAATGTGCCTTTAGTTGATCTTATTCAGGGGATGCCACATTATGCCAAGTTCATTAAGGAGCTTGTGACTGACAAAGGAAAGATGGATGAGGTGAAAGCTACTTATCTTAATGCCGAGTTGAGAGAGATGATGAAGCAGTTGGCTAGTAATCAGGTTGAAACAAATACTAGCATTCAAATGATCAGGGAAGACACTAAGACTTTGAGTGAGAGGTTGGATCAGTTAAGTGGGAAGGTGGAGATCAATATGAAAAATCAGGGAGTTAATTTCAAGGATCTCGAAAGTAGGATGGCTGCTGTTGCTAGGCCCACGGGGACTCTTCCTAGCAACACACAGCAGAATCCTAGACCTCAGTTTAGTCAGGGGCAGAATCAAGGACAGAATCAGGGACAGAAATACACTCCACCTCCAGTCCGAAATGAGCAAGCCAAAGCCATCACCACTCGTACTGGTAGGTCTTATGACTCACCTCCTATGCCTAATGTTGTTGTTTCTGATGTGCAGGATAAAGGGAGTGATGATGATGAGGTTGATGAAGAGATTGAAAGGGGGGAAGATTCAACTGTGAAGACTCCGGTCATTCACCCAAAACCGGATGTGGTTCCAGAAGTTAAACCATACAAACCGAAGATACCATTTCCACAAAGGTTCAAAAAGGCAAAGCTGAAAGAGCAATATAACAAGTTTGTGGAGATGATTACAAATGTTTACATTAATGTGCCTTTAGTTGATCTTATTCAGGGGATGCCACATTATGCCAAGTTCATTAAGGAGCTTGTGACTGACAAAGGAAAGATGGATGAGGTGAAAGCTACTTATCTTAATGCCGAGTGTTCTACTATCTTGCAGAACCGCATCCCACCTAAGCTTGAAGATCCAGGGAGTTTCCTTATTACTTGTTCTATTCGTACTCTTACTTGTAAGGCACTTGCTGATTTAGGAGCTAGCATTAATTTGATGCCTTACTCGGTTTGGAGTAAGTTAGCTCTAGGAGTTTTGAGACCTACCCGCATGAGTATTAGATTAGCTGACCATTCTTTTCAGTATCCCATTGGGATTGCTGAAAACATGACTGTCCGGGTAGGCCATATTGTGTTTCTAGTTGACTTCGTTATCCTCGAGATGGAGGAAGATACGAAGGTACCCCTTATTCTTGGACGACCATTCCTTAATACCGCTGATGCTATCATCCGTGTGAAGGATAAGGAAATTTCTTTGGGTGTGGGTACGGATAGAATTGTGTTTAATGTTGAAAAGTCCATCAAGCATTCATATTCTAATGATGAGTCTTGTTTCAGGATTGACGTTATTGATGATGCTTTAGACCGAGAGTTTCAGGAACTAATGGAGGTCGACACTGGAGATGAGGAGATTGCTAATTTAGGATCAGGAGATATATCTGACGATGATTTGTTTGTAGAGGTTATGGCGCTTTGCTTGGATGAGACACCTCCCGAGGATAAGAGTTTTGAGGAGGTTGTTGCTGATGGAAGTTTGAGGGTACCGAATTCTGTAGATGTACCACCCACTGATTTAGAGCTTAAGCCATTACCTTCCCATTTGGAGTATGCTTATTTGTCAGGTGAATCTTCTTTACCCGTGGTTATCTCGTCCTCACTCTCGAGTGACGAGAAGGATTGTCTTTTGTCTGTGCTTCGAGCCCATAAGCGGGCTTTTGCTTGGAAGACCACCGATATTCCAGGTATTAGTCCTAACTTTTGTGAGCATAAAATAGATTTTGTTGATGATGTTAAGCCCGTTGTCCAGATACAAAGAAGGCTTAATCCGAACATGAAAGAAGTCGTTAAGAAAGAGGTCATTAAGTTGTTAGATGCCGGGATCATTTTTCCTATTGCTGATAGTCCTTGGGTTAGTCCTGTTCATTGTGTGCCCAAAAAGGGGGGCATGACAGTTATTGAGAATGAGAATAAGGAACTCTTGGCCACTAGGACTATAACGGGTTGGCGGGTTTGTATTGATTACCGAAAGCTTAATGATGCCACCCGTAAGGATCACTTTCCCCTTCCTTTCATTGATTAGATGTTAGAAAGACTTGCAGGTAATGAATATTTTTGTTTCTTAGATGTGTTTTCCGGGTACTTCCAAATACCCATTGATCCCAAGGACCAAGAAAAGACCACCTTCACATGCCCATTTGGTATTTTTGCTTATCGGCGAATGCGGTTTGGTTTGTGTAATGCCCCAGGCACCTTTCAAAGGTGCATGATAGCTATTTTCCAGGACATGCTTGAAACCTCCATGGAGGTTTTCATGGATGATTTCTCGGTTTTTGGGGACTCTTTTCATATTTGCTTGCATAATTTGGAAAGGATGTTAGAACGGTGTGAAAGGGCACACCTTGTTTTGAATTGGGAAAAGTGCCATTTTATGGTGACCGAGGGAATTGTTTTAGGGCATAAAGTATCTAAGGCCGGGATTGAAGTTGATAGGGCTAAGATAGATGTTATGCCAAGTTCATTAAGGAGCTTGTGACTGACAAAGGAAAGATGGATGAGGTGAAAGCTACTTATCTTAATGCCGAGTGTTCTACTATCTTGCAGAACCGCATCCCACCTAAGCTTGAAGATCCAGGGAGTTTCCTTATTACTTGTTCTATTCGTACTCTTACTTGTAAGGCACTTGCTGATTTAGGAGCTAGCATTAATTTGATGCCTTACTCGGTTTGGAGTAAGTTAGCTCTAGGAGTTTTGAGACCTACCCGCATGAGTATTAGATTAGCTGACCATTCTTTTCAGTATCCCATTGGGATTGCTGAAAACATGACTGTCCGGGTAGGCCATATTGTGTTTCTAGTTGACTTCGTTATCCTCGAGATGGAGGAAGATACGAAGGTACCCCTTATTCTTGGACGACCATTCCTTAATACCGCTGATGCTATCATCCGTGTGAAGGATAAGGAAATTTCTTTGGGTGTGGGTACGGATAGAATTGTGTTTAATGTTGAAAAGTCCATCAAGCATTCATATTCTAATGATGAGTCTTGTTTCAGGATTGACGTTATTGATGATGCTTTAGACCGAGAGTTTCAGGAACTAATGGAGGTCGACACTGGAGATGAGGAGATTGCTAATTTAGGATCAGGAGATATATCTGACGATGATTTGTTTGTAGAGGTTATGGCGCTTTGCTTGGATGAGACACCTCCCGAGGATAAGAGTTTTGAGGAGGTTGTTGCTGATGGAAGTTCGAGGGTACCGAATTCTGTTGATGTACCACCCACTGATTTAGAGCTTAAGCCATTACCTTCCCATTTGGAGTATGCTTATTTGTCAGGTGAATCTTCTTTACCCGTGGTTATCTCGTCCTCACTCTCGAGTGACGAGAAGGATTGTCTTTTGTCTGTGCTTCGAGCCCATAAGCGGGCTTTTGCTTGGAAGACCACCGATATTCCAGGTATTAGTCCTAACTTTTGTGAGCATAAAATAGATTTTGTTGATGATGTTAAGCCCGTTGTCCAGATACAAAAAAGGCTTAATCCGAACATGAAAGAAGTCGTTAAGAAAGAGGTCATTAAGTTGTTAGATGCCGGGATCATTTTTCCTATTGCTGATAGTCCTTGGGTTAGTCCTGTTCATTGTGTGCCCAAAAAGGGGGGCATGACAGTTATTGAGAATGAGAATAAGGAACTCTTGGCCACTAGGACTATAACGGGTTGGCGGGTTTGTATTGATTACCGAAAGCTTAATGATGCCACCCGTAAGGATCACTTTCCCCTTCCTTTCATTGATTAGATGTTAGAAAGACTTGCAGGTAATGAATATTTTTGTTTCTTAGATGTGTTTTCCGGGTACTTCCAAATACCCATTGATCCCAAGGACCAAGAAAAGACCACCTTCACATGCCCATTTGGTACTTTTGCTTATCGGCGAATGCGGTTTGGTTTGTGTAATGCCCCAGGCACCTTTCAAAGGTGCATGATAGCTATTTTCCAGGACATGCTTGAAACCTCCATGGAGGTTTTCATGGATGATTTCTCGGTTTTTGGGGACTCTTTTCATATTTGCTTGCATAATTTGGAAAGGATGTTAGAACGGTGTGAAAGGGCACACCTTGTTTTGAATTGGGAAAAGTGCCATTTTATGGTGACCGAGGGAATTGTTTTAGGGCATAAAGTATCTAAGGCCGGGATTGAAGTTGATAGGGCTAAGATAGATGTTATAGCCAAGTTACCCCTTCCTTCCAATGTGAAAGGGGTAAGGAGTTTTCTTGGACATGCCGGTTTTTACCGCCGATTTATTAAGGATTTTTCTAAGATTACTCGTCCTATGACCCACTTGTTGGAGAAGGACGTCCCTTTTGTGTTTGATGATGCTTGTTGGAGAAGGACGTCCCTTTTGTGTTTGATGATGCTTGTTTGAGTGCATTTCAGGTTTTAAAGGAGAAGTTGACTAATTCTCCTATCATGGTTGGACCGAATTGGGAATTGCCATTTGAATTGATGTGTGATGCAAGTGATTATGCTGTGGGAGCCGTGCTTGGGCAAAGGGTTGATAAGCATTTCAAGCCCATTTACTTTGCTAGTAAAACTTTGAACCCCGCCCAGCAAAATTACACCACCACAGAAAAGGAGTTGCTTGCAGTGGTCTTCGCATTTGATAAGTTTAGATCATATCTTGTTTTGAGTAAGACCATTGTTTTCACCGACCATTCAGCCCTTAAGTACTTGTTCTCGAAGCAAGATGCTAAACCTAGGCTTATCCGATGGATTTTGTTGTTACAAGAGTTTGATATAGAGGTTAAGGATAAGAAAGGTGCTGAAAACTTGGCGGCTGACCATTTGAGTCATTTGGAAGATCCTCACCGGGAGGAACTTCGAGATGGGGAGATTAATGATCACTTCCCAGATGAGTCCTTAATGTTTATTTCTAACTCTGATGATGCTCCTTGGTTTGCAGATATTGCTAATTATTTGGTTGCAGGTGAGATACCGAATGATTTCACGTCCCAGCAAAAGAAGAAGCTCATATCGGATGCTAAGCACTATTTTTGGGATAGTCCATACTTGTTTCGTGTTTGTGCAGATGGTATGGTAAGGAGATGTGTAGCTGGAGCTGAGACGAGGGATATTCTTGATGCTTGTCACTATGGTCCAACTGGAGGTCATTACGGTCCTTCAGTTACTGGTAAGAAAGTTTTTGATGCAGGTTTCTATTGGCCTACAATTTTCAAGGAGGCCCAGACTTTGGTAGAGACTTGTGACATTTGTCAAAGACAAGGGAGCATAACTAAGCGGGATGAGATGCCTCAACAAAGCATTCAGGTATGCAAGGTATTTGATATTTGGGGTATAGACTTCATGGGACCATTCCCACCGTCTAATAAGTTTCAATATATTCTTGTTGCCGTTGACTACGTGTCTAAATGGGCCGAAGCCAAGGCTTTGCCCACGAATGACGCGAGGGTAGTCATTGATTTCTTGAAACAATTATTCTGTCGATTTGGTTGCCCTAGAGCTTTGATTAGTGACCGAGGAACCCATTTTGCAAATCATCAATTAGCCAAGGTCATGAAGAGGTATGGTGTTGTGCATTATTTTTCTACTTCTTATCATCCACAAACTAGTGGACAAGTAGAAAACACCAATAGGGCTTGGAAAAGGATTTTAGAGAAAACTGTTGGAGATAACCCCAAGGTTTGGTCAAAGAAGTTAGATGACGCCTTGTGGGCGTTTAGGACGGCTTTTAAGACGCCGATTGGCACCACGCCATACCGGTTGCTCTATGGCAAAACTTGCCATCTTCCTATTGAGATAGAGCATAAAGCGTATTGGGCGTTGAGGAATCTGAATTTGGATATGATGGAAGCTAGTGAACTTAGAATGTTGCAACTTCATGAGCTTGATAAGCTTAGGTTAGGTGCTTATGAGAATTCGAGGCTTTATAAGGAAAGGACCAAGATTTGGCATGATAAGAGGATCCGTAGGAAGGAGTTTAAGGTTGGGGCTAAAGTGTTGTTGTTCTTGTCCAAATTTAAGATTAAGCAACCCAAACTCACTTCTAGATGGATTGGACCGTTTGAGATTAAGCATGTGTACCCGTCGGGTTATGTTGAGTTGTTTAAGCGAAATGGTGAAGGATCGTTCATTGTCAATGGTCATCGACTTAAGCTATATTTGGAAGAAGAGCAGGTTGAGGGGATATTTGATGAGATCCCCGTGTTTGAATTGGAAACTTGAAGGTTGGTCGAGTCAAGCTAAAGACTTGTTAATAACTTAAGCGCTTTTCGGGAGGCAACCCGTGTTTATTTTATCGGATTTTACTTTTCTTTGAATTAGATAGTTTTAATCTTGTTTTAGTTAAGTAAGTGCAGGTGTGGTTTAGATTTGATGCGGTTCCGGGTATGTGGAATTTGAGTTTTGTCATAATTTTTGAAGAAAAATCTTCCAGCAACTTCCCACTGCGCCGCAGTGGGGAGTGGGAAAGGCTGACTGCGCCGCATGAGAAACCCACTGGCCAGTTGTACAAAATCCTTCACTGCGCCGCAGTGGGAGGGTGTGATGCCTCACTGCGCCGCAGTGAAGGGTCGGGTAAGTCAAGATGAGGCCAGGTAAGTGTTTCTTTTACTTTTTTTCTCTCATGTAAAAACAACAAAACACCCATTGTTTCCCATCAAGATCTTCCATTTTTCTTCCATCTTTTCTTTCTTTCTCCTAGATTATCATCTCTACATTATCATCATGGGAAGAGGAGTATATACCATCTATATATTTTTGTTTAATGGGTTTTTAATTCAATTTTCTTCAATGTTATTACTCCGTACTAATTTATAAATTTTTTTAATTTCTAAGAACCATTTGTATATAATGCAGTTTCAAACTCTATATTACAGTTTTAGATGGCACAGGGAGTTTTCGTGTTGTCCTTTTAGATAATGAGGTAAGAAAATTGCTCGGCGTTTCTGCTGTTCAAATTCGTGAGAAACAGCTTCATGACGGAAATGTGGAACATTTCCCTCTCCAGTTCTGTTCAAACGTTTTTGCAAGAAGATATGAATCTTAATTCTGATCTTGAACAACATTTTCCATTCGTATTATTCCAATTTGAATAACAAATTTCTTGTATTACTTTTAACAGATCTTTTTGAATTTTAAATTATTGAAATTGTATATTTATTTGAATTCAAATTTATAAAACCTTTTCGATTCTCAAATCGAAATCTATCTTCTAGATTTAAAAAAGATATCAAACAGTGATACAATATTTTAATTTTTAAATTTTTAGATTGAAAGAAGATTTACAATTTACTTTTTCAAAACAACTTTAAAAATTTGTTATACATATTTAATATTTAATAATTGTTATATTACGATTTTGTTTATTTCCAGTTTCATCTTTACTTCACAATTCATCATTACTAGGTTCTCTAAATAATATTTTATTAAACTTCTGTTAATAGATATCACAAACCTAACCATACGCTTCTAATATATAAACAAACACATTAACCACATCATCCACTAAAAGTATTGCTTTCTTCTCTAGATACCATACAAATACAAATAGTATTGCCTTCTCTTCTATTTTTCTTTTTTCTCGATAGATCTATATTTTAAAAAAGATTTTAACAATTTTAAAAATGGAATTTGATTTTATTATATTAGATCTATCTATTAAATATACTACCATGATTTCACCGTTTATAAAATTTTCCATGATTTTCATTGTTTATATTTTCAAAGAAATTTGGAAAATCAAATATGGTTAGAGACATATGGGTTTGACGTGGGTGCTATTCCACGTTTAAATGAAATGATGTCTCTGAAGCGTGAGTAAGAGGTGATGAACCAACTTGAATTGAATATTAAGAAATTGGAAAATGAGATGAAGGAGAATATGAAGATGAAGAACCGAAGAAGAGAAAGTTCTGATTTGCAATCGAACTTCCATCTTCTTTCTAAACAGATTGTGATCTTTCTTTTGAAAAACTTGCAGTCACCTCTTTATAATTTTTTTTTAATGTTGTGATTTCTCCTTTGTAACTATCATCCAAATATCCTAAACTACTATGTGGAATTTACCATCTTTATCTTTGCTGTAATTATAACCTATACTGTCAAAGTCTACGACTATATTCTAAACCGAAACTGTTCTTTTTTATTATTATTATTTGTTTTTTTTTAATTTTTTTTTTTTTTTTTTTTTTTTTTTTTTTTTTTTTTTTTTTTTTTTTTTTTTTTTTTTTTTTTTTTTTTTTTTTTTTTTTTTTTTTTTTTTTTTTTTTTTTTTTTTTTTTTTTTTTTTTTTTTTTTTTTTTTTTTTTTTTTTTTTTTTTTTTTTTTTTTTTTTTTTTTTTTTTTTTTTTTTTTTTTTTTTTTTTTTTTTTTTTTTTTTTTTTTTTTTTTTTTTTTTTATTATTATTATTATTTTTTAGGATTAATCCAGATGAAACTTAATAATTTGTCTAAATGTACTTGTTGCTTACTGTATTGTTTTTTTGATAACATATAAGAATCAGATTATATACTATTTGATATAATTGATTTTGAAAATATCAGTTTATTCTATTAAAATTCTCGAAATATCATGCTCAAATTTTATTATATCGCAATTGTTAAGCTTATTCAGATTGTGTTTGAATCAGATTGGTTTTCTAATTAATATTTTTCTAAATATTTTTTTAATTTGATTAATGTTATGTTTTTATTAAAACTTGTATTCTATTGTATATGATGGGTTATATGTAGTGTAATATCGTATTAAAATGATAGTTCAAAACGGTATACACAAAGGATACACAATCATGCTTAAAAATCTTGGGTTGATAGTTTAATGAAGATTTACAATCTTACAATAGATACCCCAGATTAAATTATTAATATTTAATTTCGTTCAAAATGGTGCATAATTTTATCCAATTGCTTATATTAGTTGCAAATCTAGCAAATTTAAAAAATACTCGTATTTCTATAATTCTTGCTTTTAAGTTAATACAAATTTATAATTTATAATCGTTAATGATATATGAAATTTAATTTACTGTTATTTAATAGTTAACATACACTTTAAGAAAATAATATAAGTCAATAAATTTATCTAACTTTGAAGATGATTAATCGAAATTTACTCATTATCCTCTAATCTGATCCGATAGAATTAAATAAATATGTAGTGTAATATCGTATTAAAATGATAGTTCAAAACGGTATACACAAAGGATACACAATCATGCTTAAAAATCTTGGGTTGATAGTTTAATGAAGATTTACAATCTTACAATAGATACCCCAGATTAAATTATTAATATTTAATTTCGTTCAAAATGGTGCATAATTTTATCCAATTGCTTATATTAGTTGCAAATCTAGCAAATTTAAAAAATACTCGTATTTCTATAATTCTTGCTTTTAAGTTAATACAAATTTATAATTTATAATCGTTAATGATATATGAAATTTAATTTACTGTTATTTAATAGTTAACATACACTTTAAGAAAATAATATAAGTCAATAAATTTATCTAACTTTGAAGATGATTAATCGAAATTTACTCATTATCCTCTAATCTGATCCGATAGAATTAAATAAAATATTATGTAATCTGATTCTAATTATATAAAGAATTACTAATCGATAACAGTAAGTAATGATAACAAATTTGTCAGAAAGCCTCCATTTGCAGTGTCTCACTTGCTTTAATTATAACCTATACTGTCAAAGTCTACGACTATATTCTAAACCGAAACTGTTCTTTTTTATTATTATTATTATTTTTTAGGATTAATCCAGATGAAACTTAATAATTTGTCTAAATGTACTTGTTGCTTACTGTATTGTTTTTTTGATAACATATAAGAATCAGATTATATACTATTTGATATAATTGATTTTGAAAATATCAGTTTATTCTATTAAAATTCTCGAAATATCATGCTCAAATTTTATTATATCGCAATTGTTAAGCTTATTCAGATTGTGTTTGAATCAGATTGGTTTTCTAATTAATATTTTTCTAAATATTTTTTTGTCTCTTGATTTAGATAAAGTTTTGTTCAAAAGATTGAAGATTTTACCGATTTAAAAAGTCATCCAAACCAATTGTATTAAGTTTTAATAAAATTTTATTGATAAAACAAACTTTTTAATCAATCTCCCATTTGAGTTGTTCAACTTAATGTATTGTCAACACCAATATGTAAGTAAACTAAAATTACAAAATAATGTAAACTTGATGCATTTATGATCTGCTAAGTACAATATATTTTTTTAATTTGATTAATGTTATGTTTTTATTAAAACTTGTATTCTATTGTATATGATGGGTTATATGTAGTGTAATATCGTATTAAAATGATAGTTCAAAACGGTATACACAAAGGATACACAATCATGCTTAAAAATCTTGGGTTGATTTAAAGATATTTCGAATTATTTTTAATATAATTTTATATATTACAATAGATTCTAATTGAAATTGTATATTCATTTGAATTCAAATTTGAATTTAATATTATAAAATTTAAAGATATTTCGAATTATTTTTAATATAATTTTATATATTACAATAGATTCTAATTGAAATTGTATATTCATTTGAATTCAAATTTGAATTTAATATTATAAAATCTTAACGATTCTTAAATTTAAATGTATCTTCCAGATCTAAAAAAGATATCAAACAGTGATACAAAATTTGAATTTTGAAATTTATAGATTTAATGAAGATTTACAATCTTACAATAGGTACGCAGATGATAAATTTACGTTTTCAAAATGTAAGTCCCAACTCGTTAGATGGTACTACTGAAGACACCTCTATGTCGATGGTGGAGTTACTTTGCAATATATGCACTGAACTGGAGACGACCAGTTGCAGTGTGTATATACCAAGTTCTAGATAGATTACTTATATAAATGACAATAAGTAAAGAACAATGCAATAATACAAATAACTTGTAAGATAACTTGATGAGACAATATGTATTTTTCAATGTGTAATTTATTTATTGATTTAAACAAATTACAAGGTTGATGCGGAACCAAGATAATACACGAATGTAAATATCCTAACAACCTATGAAATACAATTGATCTATACTCGGAATTTCTCAAGACAATCGAAACACTTAAAGTTGTGAAATGTTCCTTTTAGCGATTGAGAGAATATTGCACAAGTTCACCAAGAATATTGCAGGTTTGCAAAGTGTGAAGTTATTCGTCTTTGTGAAATAACTTTGTGAGATCGAATACTTAAATTCTTGGTTGTGCAATGACTTGTATTATAGGCAAAGTTAACATTGGGATGTTAACTTTAGCCGTACAAATGTGGTTGGGAGCATTTAAGGAATATCATTTAATTCCTTAAAAAGCAGTGTAAAGTCGCATGTTAAAGTGACTTTACATAACCACCTTTATGTACCTTTTAATACTTAAATAGTAAGATAAGGCTTATTATCCGGGTAAAGGTACATAAAGCATATAAGTCAATTCCTCGTAATCAGTGTAAAGCTTTCCACTGATGGTCTCCAGTTTGTAACTGACTAGAATGCCAACTGGGCTTCGCTGTCATTGTCATTCTCTATCTTCCATTTGTTGTCTTCGACTTCAACTGGAATGCTTCTTCAACTTGGTCAGTTCTCAACTGGAGGAAGTCTTCAGTTGCGTTAACTGTACGGTGCAACTGGACTTCAATATATTTCTCGACAAATCATCTTGGTCACCAGTTCACTAGTCTCCAGATGCAACTGGTGACTGGCCAGTTCCAGGTGAACTGGTCCTAACACAAAACAACTTTAAAAATTTGTCATTTTAATTGTTTAGTATACATATTTAATATATATAATAATAACAATTGTTATTTTTATATTACAATTTTTTTTATTTCCAGTTTCATCATTACTTCACATTTCATCATTTGTAGGATCGCTCAGTTTTTTTTACAACATATAAGAATCAGATTATATACTATTTGATCTAATTGATTTTGAAAATATCAGTTTATTCTATTAAAATTCTGTTATTAAATATCACAAACCTTACCATACGCTTCCAATATATAAACAAACACATTAACTACATCATCCACTAAAAGTATTGCTTTCTTCTCTAGATATACCATACATATACAAATGATGATGAAATTCTTGATGCTATTCGTTTTAAAGACAAGCTTAAAGCCGTGAAAAATGAGGTACGCATTTGGAGAAAGTCTAACGCTACATTATTCAACCGAGACCAATATGTTAAGGAGATAGCTTCTCTTGAAAACCAGATTGCAATTGACCAAGCTAATAACGGGTTACTTCAGCAACGAAACGCGGCTAAAGTAAAATTAAAAGAGCTTGATATTCTCTTGAAAACCAGATTGCAATTGACCAAGCTAATAACGGGTTACTTCAGCAACGAAACGCGGCTAAAGTAAAATTAAAAGAGCTTGATATTCTCTTGAGTCGGGATAATATGCAAATGGCTAAAATAAAATGGGCAGTGGAAGGGGACGAGAACTCAAAATACTTTCATCACCTTGTTAATTGGAGAAGAAGAACAAATGCTATTAAGGGTATTAAACACGAGGGTCGATGGATGGAGGAACCGAATGAGGTGAAAGATGCTTTCCATAGTTACTTTGAAAATAAATTCAGTAGGTTGGAGACTCCTAATTTCAATATTATTTCGGATAACTTCAAGAAGCTGACTACATTTGATTGTGAATTATTGGACGCGATGGTGACAATGGAAGAGCTTAAACAGGCGGTTTGGAGTTGTGGCAGTGATAAATCGCCTGGACCAGACGGGTTCACTTTTGGTTTTGTCAAATGTCATTGGGACTTACTTAGTCAACATATCTTTGAGTTTGTTTCATAATTTTTTAATACTTCTAAAATTCCAAATGGGTGTAATTCCGCGTTCATCACCTTACTCCCTAAGTTTGATAATCCGATTATTATCGCTGACTATAGACCTATCAGTCTCATTGGCATCCAGTATAAGATTATAGCTAAGATCTTAGCGAATCGCCTAGCCAAGGTGATTAACTCTATTATTAGTCCAGAACAATCGCATTCATCAAAGGTCGGCAAATTCTGGATGGCCCGTTAATTCTAAGTGAGGTGATTAGTTGGTTTTCAAGGCGTAAAAGGGAGCTTCTTATGTTCAAGGTTGATTTTGAGAAGGCTTATGATTCTATCGTGTGGAAGTATTTGTTCACTATTATGGGGAAAATGGGATTTAGTGATAAGTGGATCTCTTGGATCACTACTTGTTTAACATCGACCAAGGCATCTATTCTTATCAATGGTAGTCCCACAAAAGAGTTTTCTTTCCATAGAGGCTTACGTCAAGGAGATCCCATGGCTCCATTTTTGTTCATCATTGCAATGGAAGGTCTCCATGTAGCTTTTAATAACTTGGTGGAGATTGGTAGATATCGAGGAGTGCATATTAATCATATTTCACTTTCTTATTTACTTTATGCAGATGACTTGATTTTGTTGGGGGAATGGTCCGCCAATAACCTTGATACAATTAAGCTGGCTTTCAAGTTCTTCTACGTGATATCGGGCCTTAAAATTAATATTCATAAGTCCTCTATTATTGGTATAGGTGTGCCACGATCAGAAGTTGAGTCCGCGGTGGAGAGAATGGGATGCAAACCTGGTTCGCTACCTTTTTCCTACCTTGGTGTGCCAGTTGGTCGGTCAATGACAAGGATTAACGACTGGTCCATTATTGAGCAAAAATTTAGAAAACATCTGAGCATATGGAATGCAAAGCTTCTTTCCATTGGTGGCAGGTCCTCTCTTATTTCGTCGGTTTTGGGTTCTATTGGGAATTATTATTTTTCTCTCTTTAAGTTGCCAAAAAAGGTCAACTCGACACTTGAATCATTGATATCAAAATTTTTTTGGGGAAGCACTCATGATTGCAATAAGGTCGCTTGGGTTAAGTGGGAATCAACACTAGCTTCTAAAGAGGTTGGAGGTTTGGGTATTGGAAGCCTTTATGCGTTAAACCTTGCTTTGTTGTACAAATGGAGATGGCGGGCTATGTCCTCTAAAGATGCACTTTGGATACGAGTTATGTAAAGAGTAGAATTTGAGCTTTAGTGTGTGTTTAGTGCGTGTTAATGGCGGTTTCTAGTGAGAGAAGATAGAGAGAGAAAGTAGGTGTTGCAGGGAAAGATTGGATAGCATAAATGGTTCAAAGGTTACATTTTGCATTATGGAGGGGGTTTATATACCTATACATATTTTACACTATGCCCCCTTCCATACTTAGACATTTACATTATAAGTACAAATTACATAGATGAAATACAAATCAACTACTACAATTTATATTTCTAACAATCTCCCGCTTAGTAGTGATTTGTCAAAAATATCCAGTCTTTGTCAATCTTCAAGCTCTTGTATTAGGTCTGTCTTTGTTTGGATGCCAGAACCAGTTGTCTCCTTCAGGTCTATCATCTGGAACAATCATGTTTGCTTCAAAGTTTCTTGGTGGAATATTTTGTGGTCCTGGAAGATGACTAGGCTCGTACTTGATCCAGCAACCTCCTCTTCGACGTACAACATACTTAGACTTCTTAACATTCTTTGCCTCTCTCATCATTCTGATGTTGTCTCTATATTCGAGTCTTTGATTAATCTTGGAGATTGCTTTATCAAATACTTCCTTTTTCTTTGCATCTTGATCATCTTCTTTCAAGCATAACAACACATTCTTGCAAAACTCTAATGTACCATCAGAATAAGAAGCAAGTTCATCCATGCGAATAAAAATCTTCTTCTTTCGGCTATTCAGAAAGACAACTCCAAAGGATGGTTCTTCAATGACATGACCAATACTTAGCTTTTCAATGTCTTCAGTGTAAAGACTTTGATCTGGATACGGAACATTAATTTTTCTTTTTACCACTTCAAAACCAATCTGAAAATCTTCCAATGAAGCATATTGTATGCAGCTTGACATGTATCTTTTCACAGCATCAAAAGCAACAACATCTTCACGGTATCTTTGCATAGCATTCAGAAAATGGTTGTAAAGAAAGATTATATCATCAACAGGCAAAAGCTTGAACTGAGCTTCAGTGAATCTGTAAATCTTGTCATTATCTCTTTTCACATGAAAACATGGAACAGAGATAGAAACCCTTTTTATTAGAATCACTCTGACCAGCACCAGGATTTTGTGATTCCTTTGTTCTTGGAGTAATTTAGGATTGTACTGCTTTGTGAGTTTAAGAAGCTCTTTATATTCTTCAACTTGCCTTGCTTCCTTAAACTTGAACATTGAATCAATCTCTGGTCTTTCAGTTCTAGCAACTTTGGTAGATCCACAGAAGATAGGAAATGTACTTTGGTAGCAACTTTGCTGCTTCTTTTGGTTTAACAACGAGAGCAACCATTCTTTCTTTGTCCCTCAAGAAGTATCATCGATTAATAAACCTTAGTTGTTCTTCAGTCAATTCGGTTGGAAAATAATCAGGAAGGACTTCTTCGGATAAGATTGCCTCTTTTAACACTTGTTTATAAGTAGACTTCTTAAAATTCTGAGAGGCAGCTTCAGGAGTCTTTCTTAAGTCATCAAAACTGTTAAAGTCATTAAAATTGTAATGTTGTGGAGTTGTGCTATCAGGAATAGATGATTCTCCTACTTCAATTCAGCTTGAAGAACCTGTTTCAAAATAATTAAGATCTGGAAATTCTTCAAACATTGGTTCTTCATTAGCTTCTACGTTTACTGGAGTCTCAATTATCTCTGGCTCATCCAAGATCACATTATCCTTTACTGCCTCAACATCTGCTTCGCCTTCAGCATATTCAACCATTTCATTCTCAATAACAAACTCTTCTTTTTCATTAATTACAACATTCTTATTTTCTTCTTTTTCTTCTTCATCACCACTATCAACTCCAAAAACTTCATCAAATTTTCTTTTAATTTCTGCAATTCTTTCAATCTCTTCTGGATCTTCCACAATATCTTTTTCAGCAAGCTCTTTCCACATCCTATCAGATCTAGCTCTAATAGCAGCTAATCTATCAATCTCAACTTGATCTTCTTCAATAACATCTTGATTTCCACCTTCAGATCTTTCTCTCATCACCACATCCTCAACATTTACGTCAACTCTTGCCGAAGTGTTTCCAGTATTCGTTTGACCCTCTCCTTGGTTCTCCCCCTCGGGGTGATCATCAGAATTTGGATCATCCCGTCTAGAAGCAACCGAGGCCGGTCGGCAAGATTCTAAAGCTAACAAACGTAACTCAAATGCAGCAAGTTTTGCATCATATTCTGCTTTCTGTGATTGAACTTGCTCTTGTAAATTTCTAACTTGACGTTCATGAGCAAGTTCTCTTTCTCTCACCTCTAAAGCATTCAACACCCCCCTTTCAGTCATAGACAACAAATCTCCCTCAGAACGTAGAATGCCAAGTAAAACTTCACATGCTTGATCTTTGGTTTGTTGATTTGTTGTGGTTGATGGAATTTGATTTGGTGTTGGTGTTCTTTGTGTTTGTGTAGGAGATGGAGTTACCAACCCGGAGGTTGTTTGCACACTTGTGGTGTGACCTAAATTCAGCGAAGCTGATTCAGGATTTCTTGCAGATCCTCGGGTTAAACCCTTACCAGCAGTTTCAGATTCAGTGGCTTTGCAACCAGAATCAGGTTGTGTCCTAGACTGTGATAAATCACTGTCCGGGACTTGTTGTTGGGTAACACCTCTAACAACACCGGGGTCACTGAGAATGCCCGTTAATACAGTTTCAGGTCGATCCTGAGGAACAGCAGTGTCACCTTGGCGTTCATACTGTCCCCCAGTCTTAGTTTGAGAACTGTTACCTACGACTAAAGCTGGCATAATGTTAGCTAAGGTAGGATTTCCAAGCTGTCCTTGAGGGTCACACAAAGTGGATCCCCCTCCACTTGTTCCAGCATCAGTACTCAACTGAGCTTATGAATTCGTGTTCCTAGGAGATCTAGACTCTTGTGCACGAAATGAAGTCGAGAGGTGGGGCTGTTCCTCTCTTATTTCAACACTCTCATCCTCCAAATGAGGAGAGTGTGGTGATCGTGGCTGATCCCCATGCATTTCTGAGACTAACTCCTGTTGTGAGGAGTCAGAATGGCGAGGAGAGTTTGGTGCAAGCGAGAATGGGCAGTTCCCGACTTCTATCCTAGGGTATACAACCCGGCTAGACTCAGTGGTTTGAACTATCGGAGGGCCAACGTGTTCTTTTTGCCCTTGTCCTAACCCGGACCTCTCATCCTCTCTTACATTTTCAACTCCTCCCTCAATCCCGCCTTGTTCCTCCTGCACAACATCATCTCCAGTGCTAACATTCTCAGTTTCCAACTCTGAAATTACATTATCAACAATTCGAGTTGCTTGTTCAACACCTAATTCTGCTGAGGCATCAACTTGTTCATTCAAATCTGCTGAAGTTGATTCATATCGTTGTTTTGCAGATTTAGAAGACTTATGTTTTCTTTTGGATTTCTTCTTTGATGCCTTTGGTAGACCTGATGGTGGCCTTCGAGCAATCATTTTAAGTCGTCTACCAGGTGGTGGAGTTGGTTCATTCGGTAATGCTGAAGCAAGTGGTGTCGGATTAAGAACAGGTGATAAATGAGGTGGTGTTAGTGTTGGTGGATTGGGAGAAACAACTGATGGAATCGGTGTAGAAGGTGACCTATGCACAGCTTGGGTAGGAATCTGTCGGCTTTCAGATCCCATCGTTGTGGCTAACCACTCTCTATATGTCCTAAGGTGAGGACTCTGAGCAGGAACCAGATTAAGTAGAAATGGTGGAATTGGAAAAGGTCTAGCAACTTCACTTCCTGTGCCTCTCATATTTGACTTATACATGGCAATAACACACTTAAAACTGTCTTCCAACTTGGGAATTTCTTCTGAATTATCAAGAACATCTTCGATAATCAATGTGAAGAATCTTATAAAAGGAATGTATTTCCTTTCCTGCACATTTTTTCCCTTCACAACTTGGATCATCTTATCCCAAATAATCTTCGCAAAGTCACATTGAACATTGTGAGTGACTGCATAGTAAATTGACAGAGAATGCTTCGTCATAGCATCAATTCCCTTTTGTGATGGCATCAAACAAGTGCAAAGAACATTATACATCGTATGCCAGGGAGTTGCTACATTCATTCTTTTAAAGTCTCTCATTGTTGCCAACTCTCCTTCATATCTCAATGAATGAACTCCAGCCAACATTTCTTCAACAGATGGGAGTTCTTCATATTCTTCATATTCAGGAAAACCAATTATAGTTCTGAACTCATCCAAAGTGAATTTACAGTTGAAAACATGATCTTCTGACTGTAGAGAGAATTGGAAGTAGTCTGCAGTCTTATATCTTTTACTTCCTTTCATATACTCAATTGATTCCCACAAATCAAATATGTACTTCTCGGGAACAATTGCACCATCAGTTAAAGCATTATTCAAAGGATGATGGCTAAGAATCTCCGTTATGATTGGGAATTTTGAAGAAAATGGAATATGGAGTGCTTGATTTGCTTGCATTTTCATTAATGTACCTTCTTGGAACATTGCCATCTTTGTATTTATTATTTTATGAAAAGACAAACTGACTAAAATTTTGACCAGAAAATACATTTTAAACACAGAAAAATAAATTTGTACTGTTTGCCGAGCTCAGTGCTCTGCAAACAGTTGTTTCAAGACTTGAAAACATTTTGAAGCAAAATGTACTGTTTGCCGAGCTCAGAGCTCTGCAAACAGTTGTTTCAAGACTTGAAAACATTTTGAAGCAAAATGTACTGTTTGCCGAGCTCAGAGCTCTGCAAACAGTTGTTTTAAGATTTGAAAAACATTTTGAAGCAAAATGTACTGTTTGCCGAGCTCAGAGCTCTGCAAACAGTTGTTTTAAGACTTGAAAACATTTTGAAGCAAAATGTACTGTTTGCCGAGCACAGTGCTCTGCAAACAGTTGTTTCAAGATTTAAAAACATTTTGAAGCAAAATGTACTGTTTGCCGAGCTCAGAGCTCTGCAAACAGTTGTTTCAAGATTTAAAACATTTTGAAGCAAAATGTACTGTTTGCCGAGCTCAACTCCAAAACATATATTAAAAGATAAGAAAACAAAGGTAGTACACAAAGGCGTTCGATACCTTGCTTCTTACCCCCAACACTTATGAAATACTATATAGACAAACACAATACACACATACATACATACATTTTAAAATCAACAAACAAAAAAAAACTTAGAAAAAAAATAAATTTTTTTTTAACTGTTTGCCGAGCTCAGTGCTCTGCAAACAGTTGTTTCAAGACTTGAAAACATTTTGAAGCAAAATGTACTGTTTGTCGAGCTCAGAGCTCTGCAAACAGTTGTTTCAAGACTTGAAAACATTTTGAAGCAAAATGTACTGTTTGCCGAGCTCAGAGCTCTGCAAACAGTTGTTTCAAGATTTAAAACATTTTGAAGCAAAATGTACTGTTTGCCGAGCTCAGAGCTCTACAAATGAGCATTTCAGAAAATTCCTTTTAAATGTATGAAAATTCCTTTTAATTGGACAACAATAATGTTGACAATTGATAAAGGAACATTTCAATGAAAAATTGAAGTTTTGTTAAAAAAAAAATTCACCCAAAAACATTGTTTGCCGAGCAAAATATTCTGCAAACAGTTGATTTAAAGAATTTGGTGAAAATTTACACGCATTTGCCGAGCTCAGAGCTCTGCAAATGAATGGTTCAAGTCATAAAATTTTGAAAATACAATTTGTACTGTTTGCCGAGCTCAGTGCTCTGCAAACAGTTGTTTCAAGACTTGAAAACATTTTGAAGCAAAATGTACTGTTTGCCGAGCTCAGAGCTCTGCAAACAGTTGATTTTAGACTTGGAAATTTTTTGTAAAACCAATTGCACTGTTTGCCGAGCTTAGAGCTCTGCAAACAGTTGTTTCAAGATTTAAAAACATTTTGAAGCAAAATGTACTGTTTGCCGAGCTCAGAGCTCTGCAAACAGTTGTTTTAAGACTTGAAAACATTTTGAAGCAAAATGTACTGTTTGCCGAGCTCAGAGCTCTGCAAACAGTTGTTTTAAGATTTGAAAAACATTTTGAAGCAAAATGTACTGTTTGCCGAGCTCAGAGCTCTGCAAACAGTTGTTTTAAGACTTGAAAACATTTTGAAGCAAAATGTACTGTTTGCCGAGCACAGTGCTCTGCAAACAGTTGTTTCAAGATTTAAAAACATTTTGAAGCAAAATGTACTGTTTGCCGAGCTCAGAGCTCTGCAAACAGTTATTTACCAATTTATTAAAATTTTCAAAAGTCAAATTTATTAACTGTTTGATATCTTTTTATAACGATATTAATCGTAATAAATGTATCTTCCAGATCTAAAAAAGATATCAAACAGTGATACAAAATTTGAATTTTGAAAATTTTAGATTTATTCAAGATTTACAATCTTACAATAGCTACGCCTGATGATAAATTTATGTTTTCAAAACAACTTTAAAAATTTGTCATTTTAATTTTTTAACATTTATTACCAATTTATTAAAATTTTCAAAAGTCAAATTTATTAACTGTTTGATATCTTTTTATAACGATATTAATCGTAATAAATGTATCTTCCAGATCTAAAAAAGATATCAAACAGTGATACAAAATTTGAATTTTGAAAATTTTAGATTTATTCAAGATTTACAATCTTACAATAGCTACGCCTGATGATAAATTTATGTTTTCAAAACAACTTTAAAAATTTGTCATTTTAATTGTTTAGTATACATATTTAATATATATAATAATAATAATTGTTATTTTTATATTACAATTTTGTTTATTTCCAGTTTGATCATTACTTCACATTTCATCATTAGTAAGTTCGCTAATTAATCATTTTATTAAAATTTTGTATTAAATATCACAAACCTTACCATATACACTTCCAATATATAAACAAACATTTACCACATCATCCACTTTCTCCTCTAGACACCATACAAATACAAATAGTATAGATATAGCTCAGTTTTTTTTTACAGCTGTCATCCGTCCTCTTCTATTTTTTCTTTTTCTCCTATATAAACCTTCTTTCCAATTAGATTCATTCATTAATAAGCTTCCATCCTCAGTCAAAATCAAATTCTCTATAGATCTATATTTTAAAAAAGGTTATAACAATTTTAACCATGGAATTTGATTTTATTATATTAGATCTATTCATTAAGTATCCTACCATGATTTCACCGTTTAAATATACTACCATGATACCATGATTTTCACTCTTGACATTTTCAGAATTGGTGTGGAAACTTTACTCGACTTGGAGACTCATGGGTTTGATGCGGTTTCTGTTCACGCCCGTTTAAGTGAAATGATGTCTTTGAGAAGAGTGAGCAGGAGGAGAGAAACCAACTTGGAGCCACCTCTTCATAAGTATGGTTTTCTTTAATGTTGTGGTTCCTCCCTTGTAACTATCATCCAACTATCATAAACTACTGCTAATATGGAATTTAGCATTTTCATCTTTGCTGTACTTTCTGCTTTAATCTTTGTTGTAGTTATATTTTCATCTGTATTATAAATATACTATTCCTATTAGTTATCAACTTTATATTTAAACATTCTTTAATTTAAGCTGATTTAAATCTTCCACTTAATCATTCGGTACTTACAAACATTATAATGATAATTAATATAATTTTTGTTTACTGTTTCATATTTAACTAAAAGAATTTATGTGTTATATATTAGTGTTTGGTTATTTCAAAAATTAAATGAAATTGTAATTTATGTTTCCCTCTATGAATAATATATTTGTTATTTCATTATTTAAATGATTGTACTTTATGTTTTAAAAGATATTAGTAAATCTTTTAAAAGATATTTCGAATTTTAATTAATATTAATTTATATATTACATTAGATTCTTATTGAAATCTGTTTCACATTTGTATTCAAATTTATAAAATCTTTTCGATTTATAAAATCTTTTCGAATCTCAAATCGAAATGTAATTTCCATATTCAATAAAGATATCAAACAGTTATAAAAATTTTGAAATTTGAAATTTTTTAGTTTAATTAAGATTTGCAATTTTACAATAGATACCCCAGATTAAGTTATTAATATTTAATTTCGGTTCATAATAATTTAATGTTTCAAAACAACTTTGTTATATCTTTCAAAACCTTTTCTTCAAAACATTGAAGATTTTACCGATTGAAAAAGTCATCCAACCCAATAGTGCATCGAATTTTAATTAATATTAATTTGTATATTACATTAGATTCTTATTGAAATCTGTTTCACATTTGTATTCAAATTTATAAAATCTTTTCGATTTATAAAATCTTTTCGAATCTCTATAAAATCTTTTCGATTTATAAAATCTTTTCGAATCTCTAATCGAAATGTAATTTCCATATTCAATAAAGATATCAAACAGTTATAAAAATTAGATTCTTATTGAAATCTGTTTCACATTTGTATTCAAATTTATAAAATCTTTTCGATTTATAAAATCTTTTCGAATCTCAAATCGAAATGTAATTTCCATATTCAATAAAGATATCAAACAGTTATAAAAATTTTGAAATTTGAAATTTTTTAGTTTAATTAAGATTTGCAATTTTACAATAGATACCCCAGATTAAGTTATTAATATTTAATTTCGGTTCATAATAATTTAATGTTTCAAAACAACTTTGTTATATCTTTCAAAACCTTTTCTTCAAAACATTGAAGATTTTACCGATTGAAAAAGTCATCCAACCCAATAGTGCATCGAATTTTAATTAATATTAATTTATATATTACATTAGATTCTTATTGAAATCTGTTTCACATTTGTATTCAAATTTATAAAATCTTTTCGATTTATAAAATCTTTTCGAATCTATAAAATGTTTAATTTATAAAATCTTTTCGATTTATAAAATCTTTTCGAATCTCTAATCGAAATGTAATTTCCATATTCAATAAAGATATCAAACAGTTATAAAAATTTTGAAATTTGAAATTTTTTAGTTTAATTAAGATTTGCAATTTTACAATAGATACCCCAGATTAAGTTATTAATATTTAATTTCGGTTCATAATAATTTAATGTTTCAAAACAACTTTGTTATATCTTTCAAAACCTTTTCTTCAAAACATTGAAGATTTTACCGATTGAAAAAGTCATCCAACCCAATAGTGCATCGAATTTTAATTAATATTAATTTATATATTACATTAGATTCTTATTGAAATCTGTTTCACATTTGTATTCAATATGTTAGGTCCAGATTTAGTCCAGACTTACTGGACTGGCTCCAGACTGGACTACTGGAACCTTATTTAGGTTTGTTAAGAAACTTGTTTTGCTGGTCTCGCTCCAGACCCGACTACTGGAGCCTCACTGAAGATCTGACCAGAAAACATATTCTACTGGACCTACTCCAGACTTGGAATCTGGAGTCCCTCTGAAGATTTGTCCAGAAATAATTGAAGACTAGTGAGCATTTACTTGTACAGGTAATCTGGAGCATTCTCCAGATTAGCTCACTGAAGACTTCACCCCAGTCCAGATCTACTCTACTGAAGACATTCTGACTGAAGTCAAAGACTGAAGTCTGAAGGAAGAAGACTTACAAATGGCGGAGTCCACTGGAAAGTCTTACCAGATCTGCACACTGGAGGATTGTTAGTGTTCTAGATCCTGCAAGTCTGAACACTAATATCGAGGATTGACTTTTGCCTTTAACACACTTTCCAAAGAACAATCCACTTGTTCTTTAACAAAAGTATACGTGTGTTAAGGTGGTTGGATAATAGGATACACTTGCACTTGATGTGACTTTATCCTTATTCTTATCCAATACATTTAATGTTCTTGTCGGATCATTAAATGTATGCCAACCATATTTGTACGGCACAAATTCACTGGTGAATTGTTGCCTATAAATACAAAGTCATTTCCTTGACAAAAATACTTTTAAGCATTCCTTTGCATTTAAGTGAATTTGTCCAAATACTCTCGATCTTAAACAGGGATACTTCACAACTTTAAGTATCTCGATCCAAAGAGTTATTTGACAAACATAGATCATATTGTAACTCATAGGTTGTTAGGATACTCACTTAATTGTGTTATCTTGATTCCGCAACAACCTTGTATTTTATTTACACATCAATAAATAAAATACCCATGAAACATACATAATGGTCCACTTTATTTGTTTATTGCTTTAAGTCTTGTATTACTTTGTTATATATCTTGCATCTTTATTTACAAGTAATACTAGTCCAATTCTAGTGATTATTAGACTTGTTGTATTTTACACTTTCTATTGGTTAACCATCTCGTTAATTAAAGGGACTCACAATTTATATATTACATTAGATTCTTATTGAAATCTGTTTCACATTTGTATTCAAATTTATAAAATCTTTTCGAATCTCAAATCGAAATGTAATTTCCATATTCAATAAAGATATCAAACAGTTATAAAAATTTTGAAATTTGAAATTTTTTAGTTTAATTAAGATTTGCAATTCTTACAATAGATACCCCAGATTAAGTTATTAATATTTAATTTCGGTTCATAATAATTTAATGTTTCAAAACAACTTTGTTATATCTTTCAAAACCTTTTCTTCAAAACATTGAAGATTTTACCGATTGAAAAAGTCATCCAACCCAATAGTGCATCAAATTTTAATTAATATTAATTTGTATATTACATTAGATTCTTATTGAAATCTGTTTCACATTTGTATTCAAATTTATAAAATCTTTTCGATTTATAAAATCTTTTCGAATCTCTAATCGAAATGTAATTTCCATATTCAATAAAGATATCAAACAGTTATAAAAATTTTGAAATTTGAAATTTTTTAGTTTAATTAAGATTTGCAATTCTTACAATAGATACCCCAGATTAAGTTATTAATATTTAATTTCGGTTCATAATAATTTAATGTTTCAAAACAACTTTGTTATATCTTTCAAAACCTTTTCTTCAAAACATTGAAGATTTTACCGATTGAAAAAGTCATCCAACCCAATAGTGCATCATAAATATGTTGCTTGAAATTTTTATAAAATTTATTGACAAAAGAAATTTTGTAGTCAATCTCCCATTTGAGTTGTTCATCTTAATGCATTGTCAATACCAATATGTAAGTAAACTAAAATTGCAAAAAATGAAACTTAATAATTTGTGTAAATGTACTTTGTGGTTACTGTATTTTTTTTATAACATATAAGAATCAGATTATATACTATTTGATCTAATTGATTTTGAAAATATCAGTTTATTCTATTAAAATTCTCGAAATATCATGCTCAAAATTTATTATATCGCAATTGTTAAGCTTATTCAGATTGTGTTTGAATCAGATTGGTTTTCAAATTTCAAAATTCAAATTTTTTAGTAACTTTCAGATTCGAAAAGATTTAATAATTTTGACTTGAAATATGATTACAATTTCAATAAGAATCTTGTTGCAAAAATGTTTAATATAACTCAAATTTACTTATACTATTATTGCAGTTACATACATTACATATAGGTAAATTCTCTATCCTGATGAATAGTGCATCATAAATATGTTGCTTGAATTATCAGCTCAACTCAGCAACAAAGTAAATTAGGAAGTAAAGTATGCCTTATAATATGTTTTACATATTTGTTCTTACATTCCTAGAAATTAGTAATACAGATTTATAAAATCTTTTCGAATCTCAAATCGAAATGTAATTTCCATATTCAATAAAGATATCAAACAGTTATAAAAATTTTGAAATTTGAAATTTTTTAGTTTAATTAAGATTTGCAATTCTTACAATAGATACCCCAGATTAAGTTATTAATATTTAATTTCGGTTCATAATAATTTAATGTTTCAAAACAACTTTGTTATATCTTTCAAAACCTTTTAAGTATCTCGATCCCAAAGAGTTATTTGACAAACATAGATCATATTGTAACTCATAGGTTGTTAGGATACTCACTTAATTGTGTTATCTTGATTCCGCAACAACCTTGTATTTTATTTACACATCAATAAATAAAATACCCATGAAACATACATAATGGTCCACTTTATTTGTTTATTGCTTTAAGTCTTGTATTACTTTGTTATATATCTTGCATCTTTATTTACAAGTAATACTAGTCCAATTCTAGTGATTATTAGACTTGTTGTATTTTACACTTTCTATTGGTTAACCATCTCGTTAATTAAAGGGACTCACAATTTATATATTACATTAGATTCTTATTGAAATCTGTTTCACATTTGTATTCAAATTTATAAAATCTTTTCGAATCTCAAATCGAAATGTAATTTCCATATTCAATAAAGATATCAAACAGTTATAAAAATTTTGAAATTTGAAATTTTTTAGTTTAATTAAGATTTGCAATTCTTACAATAGATACCCCAGATTAAGTTATTAATATTTAATTTCGGTTCATAATAATTTAATGTTTCAAAACAACTTTGTTATATCTTTCAAAACCTTTTCTTCAAAACATTGAAGATTTTACCGATTGAAAAAGTCATCCAACCCAATAGTGCATCATAAATATGTTGCTTGAAATTTTTATAAAATTTATTGACAAAAGAAATTTTGTAGTCAATCTCCCATTTGAGTTGTTCATCTTAATGCATTGTCAATACCAATATGTAAGTAAACTAAAATTGCAAAAAATGAAACTTAATAATTTGTGTAAATGTACTTTGTGGTTACTGTATTTTTTTTATAACATATAAGAATCAGATTATATACTATTTGATCTAATTGATTTTGAAAATATCAGTTTATTCTATTAAAATTCTCGAAATATCATGCTCAAATTTTATTATATCGCAATTGTTAAGCTTATTCAGATTGTGTTTGAATCAGATTGGTTTTCAAATTTCAAAATTCAAATTTTTTAGTAACTTTCAGATTCGAAAAGATTTAATAATTTTGACTTGAAATATGATTACAATTTCAATAAGAATCTTGTTGCAAAAATGTTTAATATAACTCAAATTTACTTATACTATTATTGCAGTTACATACATTACATATAGGTAAATTCTCTATCCTGATGAATAGTGCATCATAAATATGTTGCTTGAATTATCAGCTCAACTCAGCAACAAAGTAAATTAAGAAGAAAAGTATGCCTTATTAATATGTTTTACATATTTGTTCTTACATTCCTAGAGATTAGTAATACATAGATTTATAATTTTAACACACCTTAAAATAACAAGTATCACCGTTGCATGCATTAAGGTTTAGTTCAAACCTAATCAATTCTCCAACTTTAATTCCATTGTAAGACAATAACGTTTTCCAATCTACGATGCAAAGAACATCATTTGAGCGATTCCATTTACCAATATAGGTTTTCTTTTGTAGATCGCCAAAATACTCAAAATGTCCATCATTTATCACTAATTTGTTGAAATTATACAAGTGATATAATTTAACAAATCCGGAAGGAATTTTCTACAAAACAACACACATCATATCTTTAATTAGAAGAATTTAGATTAATAAAAAAATTTATACACACAAACTGTTACAAAATTTACTATTTTAAATAATAAAGAAATTCATACCATACTATTTAATTCAGACCAGTGTTTGAAGATTGGAAGAACAAAATGTGGTTTTTCATTTAAATGAATATGACCATTCACTCTACAGACATGCGTTTCGTTATCCAATAAATATGACGAATCAGAATCAGAAAGAATCATAATTTGATGTATCTCTTTGTTCTTCAGTAACTACAATGATAGAGTTATATTATTAATTTACTATATTGTGCAGTATATTGTATCATGTAATATAAACTATTTTTAAACTTATTGTTATTTGTATAGTTTATATAGGATGTCAAATAATTAAATGTATGTACCTTGATTTATATAACCTGAATCATTATCATCATCATCTGAATTGTTTTCTTCATTAAAACAGAACATAGTTTAATATTGTTTTTTCTAATTTATATATTATATAAAAGAAACTTATAATTATAATATTTATAATATATTTAAACTGTTAAACCTGCTATATCAATTGTAACACCCCAACCACGGCGGAATGATGAGATGTACAGAAAGTCGAGTATTCAAATCAAAGGATAATAGATAACATTCACCATAGCTTTAGTTGATAAAAATAATTTACAATGCACAAGCATGTGAACCAATTCCCAAGTACAATACGTCTACCATACTTGGATATTGAGTCCACGAAACAAATAACAAATACATGAGATGATATACTAAAATGCTCAGGGCGGATTCCATTGCCCGTCACAAGGTTTAATCTTTGACTCCAAAATGCAATGCAACAATCATGATGCATATAACTCCTCAAAGCTTACGCTAATTCCTGAAAAGCATGAAGAAAAAGTGTCAACTACAAAACGTAGTTGGTGAGTGCATAGGTTTGCAAGTAAATCTCATTACATATCCATTTTCAAAATAGTTGAGAAAATCCATGGTAAATTATAAAGTTTTCATTTGTCTCATTTATCGTGAGAGAAAAATATATCAATCGATTAATCACTCATCATACCAAAACCATTTGGTCGTCAATACTTCAATATTGCCAAATTCAATAACTTCCAAGATTCCATATAAGGTCCAATACCCAAACCGTATGTTCAATCCACAATTTCCATCCAATATAATATCAATACCTCTTGGTCAATGGTAAGACTACCATGG
>CM067175.1:18752652-18931769 GCA_034093135.1 Erigeron breviscapus | reverse complement strand
ACAGTCTACCAAATGGATGTCAAAACTGCCTTCTTGAATGGAATTGTCAAAGAAGAAGTGTATGTTGAACAACCAGAAGGTTTTGTGAATTCCAAACATCCGGACTATGTTTACAGGTTAGATAAGGCTTTATATGGTCTGAAACAAGCGCCTCGTGCATGGTATGATGCTCTATCCTCTTATCTTGTGAAATCTGGTTTTAACAAAGGTTCAATTGACACTACTTTGTTTATCAAACGACAAGGGAGTGACGTCATTCTAATCCAGATTTATGTTGACGACATAATTTTCGGGTCTACAAATCCTAAATACTGCAAGAATTTTTCAGCTTTAATGATCAAGAAATTTGAAATGAGCATGATGGGTGAATTAAACTTTTTCCTTGGTCTTCAAGTCAAACAATTGTCAAATGGCACATTTATTTGTCAAATAAAGTACATTCTTGACATGTTGAAAAAGTTTGATATGATGGATTGTCAAACAATTGGTACACCCATGGAAGCTCGAACAAAGATCAATGCTGATTTAAATGGAAAATCTTTTGATCAAAAGAAATATCGCAGTATGATAGGATCACTCATGTACTTGACTGCAAGTCGCCCGGATATTATGTTCGCCACATGCATGTGTGCCAGGTACCAGGCCAATCCCAAGGAAAGTCATTTCCAGGCCGTTAAACGGATCTTCCGATACCTAAAAGGCACAGTGAACCTTGGTCTCTGGTATCCAAGGGATACCGGGTTTCAATTAATTGCATACTCGGATGCTGACCATGCAGGTTGTAAGCTTGATCGAAAGAGTACTTCTGGGAGTGTACAGTTTCTAGGGGATAGATTGGTCAGTTGGTCTTCAAAGAAACAGAATTGTGTATCCACATCTACTGCAGAAGCTGAATATGTTGCTGCAGCAAGCTGTTGTTCACAAGTTCTTTGGATGAAGACATAGTTGACTGATTATGGATTTCAATTCAACAGAATTCCCATTTACTGTGACTCAAAGAGTGCTATTGCTATTTCTTGCAACCCGGTGCAACACACAAAGACCAAGCATATAGATGTTCGGTACCATTTTCTTAAAGATCATGTCGAGAAAGGTAACATCGAACTCTATTTTGTTCCAACAGACTACCAACTCGCTGACCTTTTCACCAAACCTTTGGATGAAAACAGGTTTAATTTTCTGAAAACCAAGTTGGGAATGCTAGATTTACAAACTTAAATGCTTTCATGCCATGTATTCTATGTTCATTTTCTGTTTCAAACATTGATGTGTTTTATTTGATATTACATGCAATGTTTGAGGGGGAGAAAAAAGGGTAGAATGCATGATTTAAGGGGGAGTTTGTAAATTTATTGTCTTGACATATGCTTAATTTGAGGGGGAGTGTGCAAATGCATGTGAATATTTGTTTGCGTATTTGTTTTAAATCTGTTTGGTTATTTGTTTATTTTATGTTATGTGTCTTTGTTCTTAAATCTGAAAAACCAAATACAAAATTAGAAATTTTAAAAAAAAAAAAATGATAAAAATATTTTTTATTAGATATTTTTTTTTTTTTTGTTGAATTTTTTTTAATTTTTTTTTAATTTGTGTTAATTTTGTTTTGTTTTTAAAAATTCAACTGTTTGCAGAGCTTTGAGCTCGGCAAACAGACCTTTATGAATTCCAAAATTTTTACAAGTCTTAAAAACATCTGTTTGCAGAGCTCTTTGCTCGGCAAACAGACCATTTTACTTCAAAAAGTTTTACAAGACTTGAAAACAACTGTTTGCAGAGCATTTTGCTCGGAAAACAGTATAAATTGGATTTTCAAATTTGTCAATACTTGAACCATGCATTTGCAGAGCTTTTGCTCGGCAAATAGACCTTTATGAATTCCAAAATTTTTACAAGTCTTAAAATCAACTGTTTGCAGAGCATTTTGCTCGGCAAACAGTACAAAATGTAAACTTTCACCAATTTTTTTAAAAACCAACTGTTTGCAGAGCATTTTGCTCGGCAAACAGACCTTTATGAATTCCAAAATTTTTACAAGTCTTAAAAACATCTGTTTGCAGAGCTCTTTGCTCGGCAAACAGACCTTTATGAATTCCAAAATTTTTACAAGTCTTAAAAACATCTGTTTGCAGAGCTTTTGCTCGGCAAACAGACCTTTATGAATTCCAAAATTTTTACAAGTCTTAAAAACATCTGTTTGCAGAGCTCTTTGCTCGGCAAACAGACCTTTATGAATTCCAAAATTTTTACAAGTCTTAAAAACATCTGTTTGCAGAGCTCTTTGCTCGGCAAACAGACCTTTATGAATTCCAAAATTTTTACAAGTCTTAAAAACATCTGTTTGCAGAGCTCTTTGCTCGGCAAACAGACCATTTTACTTCCAAAATTTTTCCAAGTCTTAGAACAACTGTTTGCAGAGCATTTTGCTCGGCAAACAGTATAAATTGGATTTTCAAATTTGTCAAGACTTGAACCATGCATTTGCAGAGCATTTTGCTTGGCAAATGTGTTGTTTGTTCATGATAATCTTCAAATCATCATAATTTCTGGTTAACATGTTCTTATTTTTTTCTCAAACAAATGTTTGGATCAAAAGTGTCATTTGCAGAGCTTTTAGCTCGGCAAATACTTGTTTTTACCAAACCAAATTTGTTTTTCACCAAGTCCATTCAACAACTTGATGCAGAGCATCTTGCTCGGCATCCAAGGCTTTTTGGTTTTCAAAAATGATTTCAAGTCTAAATTCAACTGTTTGCAGAGCTTTGAGCTCGGCAAACAGACCTTTATGAATTCCAAAATTTTTACAAGTCTTAAAAACATCTGTTTGCAGAGCTCTTTGCTCGGCAAACAGACCATTTTACTTCAAAAAGTTTTCCAAGTCTAAAGACAACTGTTTGCAGAGCACTTTGCTCGGCAAACAGTATAAATTGGATTTTCAAATTTGTCAAGACTTGAACCATGCATTTGCAGAGCATTTTGCTCGGCAAACAGTATAAATTGGATTTTCAAATTTGTCAAGACTTGAACCATGCATTTGCAGAGCATTTTGCTCGACAAACAGTACAAAATGTAAACTTTTCACCAAGTTTTCAAATCAACTGTTTGCAGAGCATTTTGCTCGGCAAACAGTACAAAGTGTAAACTTTCACCAATTTTTTTAAAAACCAACTGTTTGCAGAGCATTTTGCTCGGCAAACAGTATAAATTGGATTTTCAAATTTGTCAAGACTTGAACCATGCATTTGCAGAGCATTTTGCTCGACAAACAGTATAAATTGGATTTTCAAATTTGTCAAGACTTGAACCATGCATTTGCAGAGCATTTTGCTCGGCAAACAGTATAAATTGGATTTTCAAATTTGTCAAGACTTGAACCATGCATTTGCAGAGCATTTTGCTCGGCAAACAGTATAAATTGGATTTTCAAATTTGTCAAGACTTGAACCATGCATTTGCAGAGCATTTTGCTCGACAAACAGTACAAAATGTAAACTTTTCACCAAGTTTTCAAATCAACTGTTTGCAGAGCATTTTGCTCGGCAAACAGTATAAATTGGATTTTCAAATTTGTCAAGACTTGAACCATGCATTTGCAGAGCATTTTGCTCGACAAACAGTACAAATAGAATTTTAAATTTTTTTTTTTCTTTCCATTATTTTTATTCTATGTTTCTTTTATTATTATTTGTGTTGTGTTTTTAAAATGTATAAATGTATATGTGTATTGTGTTTGTATATATAGTATTTCATAAGTGTTTGGGGTGAGAGGCAAGGTATCGAACGCCTTTGTGTACTACCTTGTTTTCTTATCTTTTAATACTTATGTGATCCTATATATTGTCATGTTTTGTATATATATTTGGGTGAGATGCAAGGTATCGAACGCCTTTGTGTACTACTTTGTTTTCTCATTTTAATATATATGCAAAACTGATAGAAATAAACTTGAGCTTAATTGTGATAACAATGGAGGAATTAAGGTTAGTGTGTGTAAAGTGTGTTTGTGTGTGAAAGGGAGGTTGAAGATGATTAGGAGGAGAGAGAAAGTAATTAGATTAAGTGTGTGTTTATTATGAAAAGGCAAATGACTTAGGAAGGAGTATTTATACTCTAATCACAATTATAACTAATACTCCTTCCACTATTGAATATTTACAATTTAACACTATATTTATATTTCTAACAATCTCCCCCTTGGTGTTGAATTGTAAATGTTGCATCGTCTTCGGTCTTTAAATAACATGATGAGCCCATTTGTTGAAAATCTTCAATGTTGATTGGACTTTGAAGCTTTCTCATTGTCTTCAACGTCTTGTATCAACCTTGACTTTAAATCTTCTCAACAAACAAATATTCTTGACGATGACTTTCTACAACTTGAACTTCTCTTGCAACTTTGAATACTTTGGAAGCATCTTTGAAATCTTTGTAGCTTTTGAACTTTCACAACTTGAACTTTTGAATGTTGATTTCAACTTGATGTTGCTTGGAGAAGTAACTTGAATCTTTGAGCAGCATGCGGAAGCTTGGTTTTTGACTTTGAATTCCATGAATTCTTTTGGTATAGCGGAAGCTTGATTTAACTCTGACTTCTTTTGGCTTTGCGGAAGCTTGGTTTTGACTTTGAAATCTCTTGGCATTTCGGAAGCTTGGTTTTGGAATGCGGAAATTTGAATTGACTTTAAAACTTCAATTCTTGATCTAACTTGTCTCTGAATCAATAAACATCTTGGAGCACTTGATTCTTTGATCAATAAACATCTTGGAGCACTTGATTCTTTGATCAATAAACATTTGCTCCCTCTCAATCAAACAACTATCTCGGAGCAAATTATTCAATAACAAATCTTTAATCTCTTGCTCCCCCTCGAACAAACAATAATTTTGGAGCATATTTAACAAATCATGAGTTTACTCTTGCTCCCCCTCAAATGAACAATCTCTTCAAATAAAGAACAAACTTAACTATCCAACTTAATTTTCTTTGTAGCATCAACAAACGACAATCTCTATTCAATCTCAAACTTTTCTAATCATCAAACGATGGTCAATTTTCCAACAAATCTTTCAATTATCGACCATGTACTTCATCTTGAATATACTCGATCTCGAATCAATCCTTTAACTTTCTCAAAACAATCTTTCAACTTATCACGATAATTATTCACTCTCTTCACCTAAACTAACGATCCTTTGAACAACCAAACACTATGAATTATCCTCAATCTTTATCATCCATCACATTCTACCTATATCCTTGAACTCTATCTATCAATCATCTAATCATTTCTCCCCCTTATGATGAATATGTGAAACGGTTTCATCATACAATAATGATTGATAGCATAAACGGTAGATGCCAACAAACAACAAGCAAGCAAATTAACCCAACCCAATTCCCAATTCCCAATGAACCTATTGGTGAACTAGAATGTGAGGTTGCGTTGTTGGAAAAAGATTTTTATATGGTGTTTGTGTTCTTTGTGTTTGTGTGAAGAGAAATGAAAACCGGATAATAATGATCCGTTGACACAACCAAAAATCAAAAGGATTAATGGTGTGACCTAAAAATACGATTACTATTTTTAGGACTTCCCATTATCATCGAGAAATGCACAAAGCTTATCTCTAAATGGTTCGATCTATGGCTTTTCAACCGATAGATTGCTTTAAAGAATGTAATTCATGGTCAGTGTCACAAAGGCGTTCGATAACCATGTCTTACTATCCTCAAAGACTTTTGGGTAAATAAATCCGAGGTCACTTAGACTTCTCGTTTACTCAACAAATTCATAAAATGAAAATGTGAGACCTACGTTCAACGTTGGAAAAGATGTTAGCATTGGAAGGATTTCCATTCGATCATCGTGGAATATCAAAAATATGATATCACTACGAATGTTCCGGCAATATCACAAAGATATGCAATGTCACAAAGACATATAAAGACTCATTGTGTCCTAGTCAAATGAAAGAATATTTCAAGTACGCTCTAGACTCGATAGTGATCAAATGAAGTCGGGGATCGGAGCAGAGTGTCTCCCTTTTTCAATATCAACGTCTTACAAATGAAGAGTCGATAGAAATGTGAAAATCTCCGTGAGAATAAAACAAGCATTTGTTAAGAAATACTTGAGTGGTTAGGTAAAGATGTGCATTGCTTCACTGGGTCCATGAAGTCTTCTTCAATATCGAGAAATCAACAAATGAAATCCGATAGAAACGTGTTGACCCGGCTTTTTAAGAATTTTAGGGAGGGCTTTAATTTCTTTTAGCCCTTTCTCACATCATTTCACCGTAACCTCTCACTTTTCGACTACTCCCTCATGTCCTATTTGCACAAACATCATCACCACGCTCATAAACCCTCACAGTCTAAGATTGAGAATATAACTCCGGGGTTAGATCTCATCGGCGATGATAAGATCATGGAGTTTTTATGAGTGGCCTAAACTCTCATGTGCAAATCTAACACCGAACTTCTTTGAATTTGATCAAAAATGGTTTGAAAATCTTCCAAAGTGTTTTAAAATGGAAAATGAGTTTAAACACTTGGAAGTTTTGGTTTTATAAACAAACTCCCCCTAAATATATGCATGATATAAACAAAGTTTTTGCATATAAAGGGTGAGTAAAAGGTTTAAAAGTTGCTCACAAACATTAAAAATGAGACAACAAAGGCAGTACACAAAGGCGTTCGATGTCTTGCATCTCATCCAAAACATTGTGAGAAACTCAAAGACAAAGTAAATAAACAAAAAGATGAAAGGAGAAAATCTTTTTGGATTTTTAAAAAATAGGAAAATGAAAATCTTTTTGGATTTTACTAAAAGAATGAAATTATAAACACGGTTTTAGAACGGGTTATACACTGAAGTGTGCATAAGCCACCATTCATCAAATCACTTAGAAATCACTTTTGGAACCCATTTGAGATTGGGTCCAATTGTTTTTGAATTCTTGAAAGTCCAAATGTAAGTCTCATCGATTTGATGAATCGAAGTTGCATTCCACGGAGAACTAAAACCCGGTGGTTTAGTTGAAAAGAGTTTTCGTGGAAGCAACGGTGAAAAATCATTTGATTTCTTTGAAAAGCTTCCAATCTTGAGAGATTGATTTGGAAAATGATTTTTCGAATCAAAATCATTCACTTTTTGCACAACTGCTTTCACAGGTTTTGGTGCAAGATCAAAAAGTTCCGAAAAAGAATATTTGAATGATTTTGACTCAATTGACTTATCTTTTGAAATCGGTTTCCATTTAGAATTAGTCAACTGAGATTTTGCTTGAGAAATGTGTTTAGAATTATCCTCGAAGGAGAGAAAAGACACAAAAGTAGTTGTTCCATCAAAAATAGGTTTCTTAGAGTACTTCTTACCCTTTTGCAAGGAGTAATTAGTAAACTGAGACACCTTTCTTTCAAAAGGTTTTGAAGATTTACCCGTGTAAACCCTCTTTGGAACATCAACTTTAGGTTTTGATGAAATAGATTTTGGAAAACTTTTGGACATCTCAGTCTTGTCACAAACACACTCAACATCAGTCTGAGTTGAGGTCTCAACGGTCTTAACAACATCACATTCCCTTGGTACAGAATAATCCACAACTTCACATACAGGACAATCAGGTTCAGTGCAACCTTCAACAACTTCTTTATGTAGGTCAAGAGAGACAGAACAATGATTTTGACGCTGAAAAGATTTGGTTTGTGTTTGCAATTCAATCTCAAGGTCGAAAATTATCTTTGTCAAAAATGTTTCATTTGACTGAAGTTGCAAACACTTGTCATCAAGACACTTGATTTGAGCACAAAACTTTGTTCTTTCTTCTTCAACTTTGCTCTAAAAAATGGTGGACTTGTTTCGCAACTCATGGTTAAGCTCAGAAATCTTTTGTTTCAAAACAAGTTCTTTTGATTGATTGTCCAAAACAATTTTATTGAGCTTTTTGGAAGAATTGTCCAACTCATTTGTGAATTTGAAAATCTTTGATTGCAAATGATCATTTTCTTTTTGAAGACTTTCCATGTCGGACAAAATAAGATCATTTGCAGATTTGAGTTCTTTGTTCTCTGACATGAGTTGGTCAATTTCAAGTTGAAGATTTTTGTTTTGTTCCATGAGTTTTTGACTCGTCTCATACATGTATCGTTTTTCTTGAAAACGAATGACAGCACATGGAACATGTTTGTTGTTGAAAATCTTGGGATTGTAAATTACATGTACAACGACCATTTTTATGATCCCAAATTTCATCCCCTGTGGGTTCTTGAATGAACATAGTCATCAGTTTATCTGGCACATTGAACTTTATTGACTCAAAATTTTCTGAAGTCTGGTACGAAGAAATAATCGATTTAAAGTCTTTAATGTCAGACACAAAACACACACGTTCCTCACAAAGAGCTTTGAATCTCTTGGACACATCCTCAAACTCTTGATACACTCGAACAACACAAGCATGATTATTTCCTTGAAAACATGAACACTTTTGATTATTATGAAAATTATATAAGCCAAAGCTTGGTTCAAATTTGATTGGTATGGTTGACATTTTGACTCACACGTTGACGACAACCCAATAAACGAATAACTCAAGAAAAAATTTAGCCCAAAAAAAATTAGCCCAAAAAAAATTTAGCCCAAAAAAAATTTAGCCCAAAAAAAATTTAGCCCAAAAAAAATTTAGCCCAAAAAAAATTTAGCCCAAAAAAAATTTAGCCCAAAAAAAATTTAGCCCAAAAAAAATTTAGCCCAAAAAAAATTTAGCCCAAAAAAAATTTAGCCCAAAAAAAATTTAGCCCAAAAAAAATTTAGCCCAAAAAAAATTTAGCCCAAAAAAAATTTAGTCCAAAAAAATTTAGACTAAAAAAAATTTAGCCCAAAAAAAATTTAGTCTAATTAAACTTCTTAGCCCAAATGACACTTAATGTAAAACCCAACTAATATTAGCCCAAAAGAGAAAAAGAAAAAAAAAACAATAAAAATGCAACCTACTTGATGGAGAAAAAAAATATGGCCAACAATACTAAAATTGAAAACACTAAGACACGTACAACAACTAACCAAGTTTGACTTTATTTCCTTTTATTATTTTATAATAAACCAACTTTGACAACACAATTAAAAAGATATGGCAGTGGCTTTGAAATCTCTTAAGACAGCCGTTAACAAGACACGTGTATCAAGATAACATGTATCCAGCTATTGGTAACTCCAAATTTAGAGCATGTGTATAAGACACACTTTTTCCAGACAACACGCAATCTATTCCACGCGTTTTTGACCTGAGACGACTTTCAATAATATAATGAACAAAACCTTATTCCATTTAATCACAGTTTCATCTCTTTCTCATAAAAGCATGAACACCTTTCTTCTCCAACAAAAAAAAATTCCAGTAACTTTCTTTTGCTCAAACAAAATTCTCAACACACAGAAAAACAAATGATCTTGACTCTTCTCTTATACCCACACACTGACCAACAAAATATCAAACGATTTGTGCAAGCACAAAACTGGAACAGCCAAGTTTCAAGTCTTCAAAGATGAAAGTGCTATTTGCCTTGGATGCAGAGATCAGTGCTCGGCAAATGAGAAACTCAAAAAAAATTCTCAAAAAATTTTACACCAAAGATCGTACAAGATAAAGAATCACTTTGAAAACGATTTTGGAAAAATTTTCAGTTTTGGTCTATTTGTACTGTTTGCCGAGATGTGAGCTCGGCAAATGGTTGATCTAAGAAAGATTTCTGTTTGTAAGGTTTGCAGAGAAAGTAGGTCGGCAAATGGTGGTTTGGAAGGAAAAAATTGACTAAGTATTTGAGTTTTGCTATTTGTATTGATTGCTGAGCAGTGAGCTCGGCGGATAGTTGAAATGAAAAAAATTGGTCGAAAAAAATTTAGCCCAAAAAAATTTAAGACCCAAAAAGAAATTTAGTCCAAAAAAAATTTAGCCCAAAAAAAATTTGCCCAAAAAAAATTTCTTCTCAAAAAAAAATTCCAGTAACTTTCTTTTGCTCAAACAAAATTCTCAACACACAGAAAAACAAATGATCTTGACTCTTCTCTTATACCCACACACTGACCAACAAAATATCAAACGATTTGTGCAAGCACAAAACTGGAACAGCCAAGTTTCAAGTCTTCAAAGATGAAAGTGCTATTTGCCTTGGATGCAGAGATCAGTGCTCGGCAAATGAGAAACTCAAAAAAAATTCTCAAAAAATTTTACACCAAAGATCGTACAAGATAAAGAATCACTTTGAAAACGATTTTGGAAAAATTTTCAGTTTTGGTCTATTTGTACTGTTTGCCGAGATGTGAGCTCGGCAAATGGTTGTTTCGTGAATCACTTCGGAAAATGGAAGATTTGGCTAGACTTCTGGAAATAAAGGTATTTTTCTGCAGAAATTATGAAGAACACGACGGTGATCAGTAACCATGGTGGCCGGAAAAATGGTTATTTGACCAGAAAACTTCAAAACCCCGATTACTTCCTCAAATCTTCGAATTAGACCTTGAAATCACCACCAAAATACTCAAAATCACATCGTGAACAAACCCTAACCACCAAAAATCAATTTTAAGCCTCGCCGGAAAAATCAAAATCTTGCCGGAAATAGTAACCGACACAAAAAGTTCACCAAACAGAAAATTGAAAACATCACCGTGATCAGAATCACTCCGCGAACAAAACCTCGTGATTTTCAGCGTGATTCGATCAACGACGAAGATTTAATCGAAGAAAGAAGTTCCAGAAAACTTTTTGTTTTTCTTTTCTGTTTTTTTTTTTTTTTTTTTTAATGAAAATTCGATGTAAACTATTTTAATAAAAAATATGAACAATAAACTGACAACAACTGCAAATGCTCATTCACGTGAATTTGTGAATTGTACTGTAGCAAACTTGACTTTTCATCTTTTTGAATATCGAAATTGTCGAACAGAATACTGGTTATATCCAAAAATTATGAAATTTAGATCTTCAAATTCGAAATTAAACACAGATTTAACTAATTTAACACTAATCCACCTCTAAACGATGATCAGAATCATGAAACAGTCTCGAAATCAACAGTTACAGAAATTTCAGAATCAAATTAAGCTCAAAATCTCGAAATTCGAACAAAATCATTGACGAATTTGATTGCGGATCGCTCGGATTCACCGATTATGCTCTGATACCAATTGATAAGAATAAACTTGAGCTTAATTGTGATAACAATGGAGGAATTAAGGTTAGTGTGTGTAAAGTGTGTTTGTGTGTGAAAGGAAGGTTGAAGATGATTGGGAGGAGAGAGAAAGTAATTAGATTAAGTGTGTGTTTATTATGAAAAGGGTTTTTTTTACAAATGACTTAGGAAGGAGTATTTATACTCTAATCACAATTATAACTAATACTCCTTCCACTATTGAATATTTACAATTTAACACCATATTTATATTTCTAACAAAAACATTGTCTATGTGTATTAAATGTGTTTCTTAAATGTTGGTATGTGTTGTTATTTTTTTGTGTTTAAAATGTATTTTTTGGTCAAAACTTTGGTCAGTTTGTCTTAACAGAAAAATAATAAATTACTAAGATGGCTATGTTCAAAGAAGGAGATTCAATGAAAATGCAAGCCAATCAAGCACTACATATCCCATTTGCTTGCAAATTCCCAATCATAACGGAGATTCTGAGTCATCATCCGTTGAATAATGCTTTGACTGGAGGTGCAATTGTTCCCGAAAAGTATGTATTTGAGTTGTGGGAATCAATTGCATATGTAAAAGGAAGTAAAAGACATAAGACAGCAGACTACTTCAAATTTTCTCTACAGTCAGAAGATGAAATTTTCAATTGTAATTCACTCTGGATGAGTTCAGAACTATCATTGGATTTCCTGAACATGAAGAATACGAAGAACTACAATCAGTTGAAGAAATGTTGGCTGGAGTTCATTCGTTGGGTTATGAAGGAGAGTTGGCAACGATGAGAGATTTTAGAAGAATGAATGTAGCAACTCTCTGGCATACGATGTACAATGTTCTAAGCACTTGTTTGATGCCATCACAGAAAGGAATTGATCTCATGACGAAGCATTCATTATCAATTTACTATGCAGTCACTCACAATGTACAGTGTGACTTTGCGAAGATAATATGGGATAAGATGATCCAAGTTGTCAAGGGAAAGGATAAACAAGAAAGGAAATATATTCCCTTTATCAGATTCTTCACACTGCTTATCGAAGACGTTCTTGATAATGTAGAAGAAATTCCAAAATTGGATGACAGATTTAAATGTGTAATTGCCATGTATAAATCCAACTTAAGAGGCACAGAAGTGAAATTGCAAGACCATTTCCAATTCCACCTTTCCTGCTAAACCTGGTTCCTGCTGAGAGTCCCCACCTTAGGACTTATAGAGAGTGGTTAGCCACAACAATGGGGTCTGAAAGTCGACAGACTCCTACCCAAGCTGTGCATAGGTCGCCAAGTGAGGGTCCTAGGTTAACTAAAAGAAAAAGAGGGGATAGAGGTGAGGGGACTTCTGAGCAGAGGAGAAGGAAATCGAAAAGAGTTATGTTTGAACAAGAAGCCGTTGCGCCTGAACCTATTTCTTCACCTGTTTCTCAATCAACACCACCCATTCAAACAACACAATCTCCATCACCCGTTCAATTTCCACAATCTTCACCTTCTCAATCTACACCAATACCATCCGTTGTTTCACCAAATCCACCAATTCTAACACCACCTCGTTTATCACCCGTACTTAATCCTACACCGCTTGCTTCAGCACTACCAAATGAACCACCGGTAATACCTGGTAGACGAATAAAAATGATTGCTCGAAGGTCACCAAAGAAATCAAAGAAGAAATCCAAAAGAAAGCATAAGTCTGCTAGATCTGAACATATTGGTGCCTCAGCAGAGTTGGATGTTGAGCAAGCAACATGAATTGTTGATAATGTTGTATCTGAATTGCAATCTGAGAATGTTAGCACAGGAGATGCAGATGTGCAGGTGGAACATGGAGGGAATGAGGGCGGAGTTGAAAATACCAGAGAGGTTGAGAGGTCCGGGTTAGGACAAGGGCATAAAGAAAACGTTGGCCCTCCGATAGTTGAAACCAATGTGTCTAGCCGGGTTGTCAACCCTAGGGTAGAAGTCGAGAACTCCCCATTCTCGCTTGCACCGAACTCTCCTCGCCATTCTGACTCCTCACAACAGGAGTTAGTCTCACAAACGCACGGGGAACAGCCACGTTCACCACACTCTCCTCATTTGGAGGATGAAAGTGTTAAAATAAGAGAGGATCAGCCCCACCTCTCGCCTTCATTTCGTGCACATGAGTCTAGATCTCCTAGGTACACGGATTCACAAGCTCAGTTGAGTACTGATGCCGGAACAAGCGGAGGGGGACCCACTTTGTGTGACCCTCAAGGACAGCTTAGAAATCCTGCCTTAGCTAACATCACGCCAGCTTTAGCCGCAGGTAACAGTTCTCAAACCGAGACTGGGGGATAGTATGAACGCCGTAGTGACACTGCTGTTCCTCAGGATCAACCTGAGACTGTATTAACGGGCATTCTGAGTGCCCCGGTGTTGTGAGAGGTGTTGCCCAACAACAAGAAGTCCCGGACAGTGATTTATCACAGTCTAGGACACAACTTGATTCGGGTTGCAAAGCCCATGAATCTGAAACTGCTGGTGAGGGTATAACCCAAGGATCCGCAGGAAATCCTGAATCAGCTTTGTTGAATTTAGGTCACACCACAAATGTGCAAACAACCCCCGGGTTGGCTACTCCACCTCCTACCCAAACACAAAGAACAACAACACGAAGAAGAAGAAGAAGATGATGATGATGATGATTGATGAAGAAGAAGAAGAAGAAGAAGAAGAAGAAGAAGAAGAAGAAGAAGAAGAAGAAGAAGAAGAAGATGAATGATGAATGATTGATGATGAAGAAGAAGAAGAAGAAGAAGAAGAAGAAGAAGAAGAAGAAGAAGAAGAAGAAGAAGAAGAAGAAGAAATAAATGATTGTGATGAAGAAGAAGAAGAAGAAGAAGAAGAAGAAGAAGAAGAAGAAGAAGAAAAGAAGAAGAAGAAGAAGAAGAAGAAGAAGAAGAAGAAGAAGAAGAAGAGAATGAGAATGTTGTAGTTGATGAAGAAGAAGAAGAAGAGAATGATAATGTTGTAGTTGATGAAGAAGAAGAAGAAGAGAATGAGAATGTTGTATTGATGAAGAAGAAGAAGAAGAAGAAGAAGAAGAAGAAGAAGAAGAAGAAGAAGAAGAAGAAGAATGATGAATGATTGATGATGAAGAAGAAGAAGAAGAAGAAGAAGAAGAAGAAGAAGAAGAGAATGAGAATGTTGTAGTTGATGAAGAAGAAGAAGAGAAGAGAATGAAATGTTGATGATGAAGAAGAAGAAGAAGAAGAAGAAGAAGAAGAAGAAGAAGAAGAAGAAGAAGAAGAAGAAGAGAATGAGAATGTTGTAGTTGATGAAGAAGAAGAAGAAGAAGATGAATGATGAATGTTGATTGATGAAGAAGAAGAAGAAGAAGAAGAAGAAGAAGAAGAAGAAGAAGAGAATGAGAATGTTGTAGTTGATGAAGAAGAAGAAGAAGAAGAGAATGAGAATGTTGATTGATGAAGAAGAAGAAGAAGAAGAAGAAGAAGAAGAAGAGAATGAAATGTGTTGATGAAGAAGAAGAAGAAGAAGAAGAAGAAGAAGATGAATGAAATGATGATGATGAAGAAGAAGAAGAAGAAGAAGAAGAAGAAGAAGAAGAAGAAGAAGAAGAAGAAGAAATGAATGATTATTGATGAAGAAGAAGAAGAAGAAGAAGAAGAAGAAGAAGAAAAATGAGAATGTGTTTGATGAAGAAGAAGAAGAAGAAGAAGAAGATGAATGAAATGATTGATTGATGAAGAAGAAGAAGAAGAAGAAGAAGAAGAAGAAGAAGAAGAAGAAGAAGAAGAAGAAGAAGAAGAAGAAGAAGAAGAAGAAGAAGAAAGAAAGGATGAAGAAGAAGAAGAAGAAGAAGAGAATGAGAATGTTGTAGTTGATGAAGAAGAAGAAGAAGAGAATGAGAATGTTGTAGTTGATGAAGAAGAAGAAGAGAATGAAATGTTGATGATGAAGAAGAAGAAGAAGAAGAAGAAGAAGAAGAAGAAGAAGAAGAAGAAGAAGAAGAAGAAGAAGAAGAAGAAGAAGAAGAGAATGAGAATGTTGTAGTTGATGAAGAAGAAGAAGAAGAAGAGAATGAGAATGTTGTAGTTGATGAAGAAGAAGAAGAGAATGAAATGTTGTATTGATGAAGAAGAAGAAGAAGAAGAAGAAGAAGAAGAAGAAGAGAATGAGAATGTTGTAGTTGATGAAGAAGAAGAAGAGAATGAAATGTTGTATGATGAAGAAGAAGAAGAAGAAGAAGAAGAAGAAGAAGAAGAAGAAGAAGAAGAAGAAGAAGAAGAAGAAGAAGAAGAAGAAGAAGAAGAAGAGAATGATGAATGATTGATTGATGAAGAAGAAGAAGAAGAAGAAGAAGAAGAAGAAGAAGAAGAAGAAGAAGAAGAAGAAGAAGAAGAAGAAGAAGAGAGAAGAAGAGAGAAGAAGAAGAAGAAGATGATGAAGAAGAAGAAGAAGAGAATGAGAATGTTGTAGTTGATGAAGAAGAAGGGTTTGTGATTGAAAATGAAGTGATGGAATGTGCTGAAGGCGAAGCAGAAGATGAGGCAAGAAAAGATAATGTAATCTTGGATGAGCCAGAAATAGTTGAGACTCCAGCGAATGTAGAAGCTGATGAAGAACCAATGTTTGAAGAATTTCCAGATCTTGACTACCTTAAAACAGGTTCTTCAAGCAGAATTGAAGTTGGAGAATCTTCTGTTCCTGCTGGCACAACTCCACAGCATTACACTTTTGAAGACTTCAATAGTTTTGATGAATTGAGAAAGACTCCTGAAGCTGCACCTCAGAATTTCAAGAAGTCAACATATAAACAAGTGTTGAAAGAAGCAATCATATCCGAGGAAGTTCTTCCTGATTACTTTCCAACAGAATTGACTGAAGAACAAATGAGGTTTATTAATCGGGGATACTTCTTGAGGGATAAAGAAAGAATGGTTGCTCTGGGTGTTAAGCCAAAAGAGGCAGCTAAGAAGTCTAGATTTCTGGAAGAAAGAGCTTATCCGATCTTTTGTGGAGCTACCAAAGTGACCAAAACAAAGAGACCAGAGTTGGATTCGATGTACAAGTTTAAGGAAGCAAGGCAAATTGAAGAATACAAAGAGCTTCTTAAACTCACTAAGCAATACAATTCAAAGCTTCACGAAGAACAAAGAAACCACAAGATTTTGGTGCTTGTCAGAGTAATCTTGGTTAAAAGGGTTTCTATCTCTGTACCTTGCTTTCATGTGAAAAGAGATAACAATAAGATGTACAGATTCACAGAAGCTCAGTTCAAGCTGCTGCCAGTTGATGACATTATCTTTCTCTACAACCATTTCTTGAATGCAATGCAAAGATACAAAGAAGATGTTATTGCCTTTGAAGCTGTTAAAAGATACATTTCAAGCTGCATTCAATACGCTTCATTGGAAGACTTTCAAATTGGTTTTGAAGTTGTTAAGAGAAAGATTAATGTACCATATCCAGATCAAAGTCTTTACACTGGAAACATCGAACAACTCAGTATTGGTCATGTCATAGAAGAACCATCCTTCGGTGTTGTCTTTTTGAATAGCAGAAAGAAGAAGATTTTCATTCGTATGGATGAACTTGCTTCTTATTCAGATGGAACATTAGAATTTTGTAAGAATGTTTTGTTGTGCTTGAAAGAAGATGATCAAGATGAAAAGAAAAAGGAAGTATTTGATAAAGTAATCTCCAAGATCAATCAAAGACTTGAGTACAGAGACAGTATCAGAATGATGAGAGAGGCAAAGAATGTTCAGAAGTCTAAGTACGTCGTACGTCGAAGAGGAGGTTGTTGGATCAAGTACGACCCAAGTCATCTTCCAGGCCCACAAAACATTCCACCAAGAAACTATGAAGCAAACATGACTGTTCCTGATGACAGACCTGAAGGAGATAATTGGTTCTGGCATCCAAACAAAGATAGACCGAATACAAGAGCTTGAAGAATGACAAAGACTGGATATTTTTCACAAATCACTACTAAGGGGGAGATTGTTTGAAATATAGATGTAGTAGTTGATTTGTGTACCTTTATGTTAATTTGTACTTATAATGTAAACTTGTTAATATGGAAGGGGGCATAGTGTAAATAGCTCATATGTATATAAACCCCCTCCATTAAGAACTTTGTAACCTTTCACCCCATTTATGCAAACTAATCTTCCCTACCAAACACACTTTCTCTCTCTACTTTCTCTCTCTTCAAACCACCTTCGTTACTCACACTAACACACACATAAGCTCAAATTCTTCACTTTACACACTTCTTTCTGATGAAGTGGCTGATACGGTCGCTGTAGATGCTGAAATGCCTTTAGAGGCTGGCTCGCTGGAAAACCCCCCAGCGACCTCCAAAGCCTCCAAAAAGACCAAAAAATCCAAGGCAGCATCCTCAACTCAAATTTTACAATCTTCACCCTCCGCTGACGTCCCAAAATGTAAGCGGAGTGTACCAAAGGGCAAAACCAAGGTTAGGAAGTCCACAGCGCCCATGGACACTAGTGCCCAAGCCACCCCATCAGCAGCCTCCCAACAGGCTGCTGACAAGACAAATGGGAACAGCAGGCATCCACCTCAAACTTCTGTAGGCGAGGTTGGTGAAGATATTGGGTTACCCCAGCCCACTAGAGGTCAAAGTCCTACTCCTCCCCCAAATAATTCCCCTTCTTCTCAATTACCCTCTGAGTCGTTGACAGCAGCCAGATCACAGGTGATGCTAGAGTCAACACCTTCTACGGCCGATGATGTCTTGGTGGAACAACACACTGAGACTGAGGCACAAGGTTCCCTTACCCCTCCTTCTTCTATTGTCTTGGAAACTGTCTGTGTAGGGACTGAGACAAATATCTTATCAAGTGAAATGGAAACTGATGAAGATCTGGGCAGCGAGTTTGACCTCCAAGATAATGATACTGAAATCACACTCACTGCCGTAGAAGAAAGTGAAGAAGAGGCTTATGTAAGTGGTTTCTTAGATGAAGACTTGGGATATATGTTGATCTCCTCTCCTCCTACTGAATCTGAGGTTATCCCAGAGTTGTTGGACGATATGCCTCCTCCACCATGCTACTCTCAAAGACCCACAACTTCTCATGAACAAGTTGGTTTTTATGGAGACTATGTGCCTGAAGTGAATGATGCTGAGCTTTCAGCGAAGGGTGGAATTATGTCACCTTCAAAGAATAAGGCCAACTATTTATGTTGAGGTGGAAGAAGTTGATGATGAAATAATCATGGAAGTGCCACCATTGCACCACCCAGATTTTTTCAGGGTTCCTTGCTCTAAGTATCCTGTCTCTTTAAAGGATCTCAAGGTCCCTTCTGCTGATGAAGAACTCACCATTGCTTTTACTGCTGTCAATGTACCTGGCCTGGATTATGTTGAAACTCGTCAGCTACAAGAATTGTTGAGAAGGGTGCAAATCTGCCAAAGTCAAGGGAATAGACATGGATACTTGTATGCTTAGCTGGTAGACCAAGTAGCTCAGGTTCATATTGAGGCTCATGAAAACTTTCTAAAGTTGATAGCTGGAAATGTTGACTTGACTGATGAGCTAGCTGAGCTCAAAGGTATGGTGTTTGGGATCACCAAGAATCAAGTCATCCACACAAAGTCAAATGAGCAGTTGTTTAGAAGAAATCAAACCTTGCTGAATGAAAGCATGAAGAAGGCCAGCACCTCTAATTCTGCCATCTCTGCCTCATTGGACAAGCTGAAAAATGAAGTTTCTGAGTCAGCTCTTAAAGAAGTTGTGCCAGCACTTCTTGAACTCTCCCAAACAAACATTCTCTTCACCGCCCATCTTCGCCAACTCTACAATAAAATTTCTTTCTCTTCTACATCTCAAGATGATTTCCCCACTTCCATCACTCAAGAACTCAATTCTCTCAAGAACAAACTTTTCTCTCAAACTCCTTTTCAAGTTGCTGTTGACAAGAAGCTACTTGATGAATCTGTCACCAGGACAAAGAAACTTGAAGAGGAGGTTGCTGGTCTTAAAGGAATGATGGGTGAAATGTTGGGCCTTCTCAAAAAGGGTAATGTGGAAGTAGCTCGTACCTCAGCTGCTTCCAAGGGGAGAAAAATGCTGAGGACCCAACACAAAAATCCAAGCCAGCTGAGAAGGTTGTAGAACCGGCAGCTGTGAATGTAAATGTTGAAAATGCTCCCCAAGTTCCCCCCACTGAAACTGGAAATGCTGAGAAGGTTAGTAAACCGGCAGCTAATGTTGAGGGGGAGCAAACCTTGAACGTCACTAAAGAAGCTGAGAAGGTTATTGAACCGGCAGCTGAGAAGGTTGTTGCTGAGAATGTGCCAGCAAAACCAATAAATGTTTCTATCTTCAAGCCAACTGCTGAGTTCCACGCTGCCCTTGAAAAGAGATATGCTGATAAGGGTAAAGCAGCAGTGGTTACTCAAAGCAAGCCACCAAAAGTTCCCACTTCAGCAAGGGAACAACAAGAAAAGTTAATGTCTGGAGCCTTTCCCAAATCCACAACTTCTACTGCTGAACTGTCTCCTGAGGAAGTTGTTCGTCAACATGAACAGTTAAGTAAGAAAAAAGAAGAGGAGCTGTCTCAAAAGTTTATAAGTGAGCAAATTGTTGGTGATGAACTTAAAGATGCTGATGATGAGACAAAGAGGTTGGCTCAGCAATCTGGTGGATTGGCAGTCTTGAAAAAGAATGAAGAAAAGTTCTTTGCCAAAAGAATGAAAACTTTTGAAGAAGGTCAGGCGACCTATCTTGAATCAAGAGAGGTAAGGCAAAGGAAAGAAGAGATCACGTCGGTCAGGGTCTCGCTAACCCAACAAGGGATCAATCTTTCCCTACAAAGAAAAGGAGTGCCCAAGTTATATATGCTGAAAAATGTTACTAAGGATACACTTGGGCCAACTGAATGGATCGAAATTTACAAGCTGATCAAGGACAAGACAGCTGTAAGTTATGAACCGCTGATCAAGATGGCAGGTGAGCAGATAAAACATATTCGCAAAATGGAACAAAAATACAAAGTCAAAGACTCTCTGCTCAGCGCTGCAAGACATCCATATCCTCCTCCTCCTTCTCAGCAACCAAGAAGTGGTGTGAAGAGAACAGCTTCTGGTCAAGTGATGTCTCAGCGTCCCTTCATTCTCAGAGCTGTTCCAAAGACTGATATAGATGAGGAGCCTCTGCTGAATCTAAGAATGCCTTCTAGGACCCTCTTTATGGATGGAGCTTATGATGACAAGCTGGGAGGTTTCTGCTTTTGCAATGTCCATGGTCATGAACTCTTCTTCAGGACCAATGAAATTGGAATTGCACCCTCTACTTTTCTTTTGAAAATAAGAAAGTATTGTGCTTAGTCGTCCAACAATCCCGAATTTATAAAACTAATTGATCAAGAGCTGCTGAATCCTGAAAGACAACAAGACAGAGCTTTCATCGAGGCCAAGCAAGAGTCGCAATGGGATTAAGGAGACTTGTAACCTTTGTAATGTTGTTTTTATTGTAAAGTTGTTTGTCAAATAAATAAGATCAGCATTCCTTCATTTCTATCTATTGTACTTCTAAGAAGTAACTTATACTCAGCTAAGTCTCCTCAGCGAATAGGGGGAGATTGTTGAGTCATGGATTCGCTGAAGATTACTTGCTGAGTCAAGTAGTCGCTGACAGCCTCAACGAGAAGTTTCATCAGCGAGCCTTCAGCGATCATTATTATCTTCGAGTTAAAGGATAAGTTCAATGACTCACCGTCATATGTTGTAAGTCAAATATAGGCGGGAAAATGAAGATAAGAAGACTGGTCCCAAGGACACGTGTTGCAAGATCAAGATGGAGCCATGTGACCTTGTACCAAAATGGTACTAAGGTGTTTCTCTTTCATGCCATTTTGGGAAAGAAACAAGATGGCAAATAGAGATGTCTGAAGACCAGTCTTACACACCAATAGATAGTTGACAACCTTCATGTGTCAACATCTATTGGGTTGTCATGTGATGCCTTTTCTCCCCTATATAAAGCATCACTTGACCTAGACGCAAAGTTGTTGGTTCATTCTACAATAGTCACTTAGTGTGTTTTTCTCTCATTGTAGAATTGTATAATTGTTAAGTTTTCGTGTGTGCAAAAACTTAACAATATTTCTTTCTTTCTTTCTTTCTTTGTAAACCAACCATGTATTCACCGTTTAATTAATACTACTTATGATTAAACGTGTTTACTTTCTTGTCTTGCTTTCTTAGTGTAATTTACATTAGTTGTTTAATTACATAATCGTTGCAAACTTGGGACTTTCACAATTGTTCAGGAAAAAATATGATATACAAACTAAAATATACGAATGTTGTTTATTAACTAATTATACCTTTCAAGTGTTAAAATTGATATAATTTTTAATAAAATAAAATGATTTTGTTGTTTGTTTTCATTTAAACATACCATTTATAATGATTTTTACACTAAAAAGGCAAAATATATATGTAGTATGATATAAATATAAAATAAATTAAAAAATATTTTTTTCGGTTCGGTTTTTGATCGGTTTTTTGCATATGAAACCAAAACCCGAACCGATCCGTTCGGTTTTTATAAAACAAAAACCAATCCAATCGGTTTCGTTCGGATTTCTCGGTTTTTTTCGGCTATCCAGTTTGGTTTTTGCTCACCCCTATTATGTATGTATACTAGTTTTTTAACCCGGGCGTTGCCCCGGGAAACATAACGATACATAAAACTTGCAACGTTATAAGATCGGTGATACATACGTGTTAGAAATATAAATGTAGTAGTTGATTTGTTTACTTATTGTATATTTGTACTTAGAATGTAAATGTCTAAGTATGGAAGGGGGCTTAGTGTAAATTAGTCATATGTATATAAACCCCTTCCATTAAGCATTTTGTAACCTTTGAACCCATAATACAATCAATTCTTTCCCTGACATCTCTCTACTCTCTCTCTACTTTCTCTCTCTAGAAACCGCCATTAACACACACACTTACACACACAAAAGCTCGAATTCTCAAAATCACAAAAGTTTAAATTGAGCTTCTGTAAATCCTAAACATGCAACTAAAACATCATATATACACAATCAATCATCATTAAAATGCATAACAATCATGGCAGTTCTTTGAGACATTTAATCAAACAGTTGAAGTGCACAAATTAAACAAGAATCATTACCTCAAAACTGTTACTATGATCGATGAACTGATGAAATATACCCAGAAAATTATTCACTTGTTAATCCCACTTTGATTATTATGACTTAGATGAAGATTAGTGATTGATTGATGTGAAAGATTTGATCAGTTTGAGAGAAAACTAAGATATTTTGATTTTAAAAATTGAAAGTGATTAACTTGGCCCGCCCATTTTCTATTTAAACTCAAGTTCGGGTCGCGGGTATGGGTGTGACCCGCGTGTCAACCCGTTTTCAAACAAGTCTTGGGCTGACAATTCATTTGGGCTCATTTTGATTTTGGGCTTTAAAAAAATAACAAAATTAAACATAAAAATAAAATAAAAAATAACAAAAAATAACAAAACAAAAAAAAAAAAATAAAATCTTTTTATCATTTTTATAATTTTCTAATTTTGTATTTGGTTTTTCAAATTTTAAAACAAACACACATTAAAAAAAAACTTTTAATCAAGGAAAAAAAAACTTTAAACATACTAGAAAAATAAACAAATATTTTCATGCATTGCACACTCCCCCTCAAATAAAGCATAAGACAACATGGTAAATTTACAAACTCCCCCTTAAATCATGCATTCTACCCTTTTTCTCCCCCTCAAACATTGCATGTACTAACAAGTAAAACACATCAATGTTTGAAACAGAAAATGAACATAGAATACATGGCATGAAATCATTTAAGTTTGTAAATTTAGCATTCCCAACTTGGTTTTAAGAAAATTAAACCTGTTTTCATCCAATGGTTTGGTGAAAAGGTCAGCAAGTTGGTAGTCTGTCGGGACAAAATAGAGTTCGATGTTACCTTTCTCGACATGATCTTTAAGAAAATGGTACCGAACATCTATGTGCTTGGTCTTTGTGTGCTGTACAGGATTGCAAGAAATAGCAATAGCACTCTTTGAGTCACAGTAAATGGGAATTCTGTTGAATTGGAATCCATAATCAGTCAACTGAGTCTTCATCCAAAGAACTTGTGAACAACAGCTTGCTGCAGCAACGTATTCAGCTTCTGCAGTAGATGTGGATACACAATTCTGTTTCTTTGAAGACCAACTAACCAATCTATCCCCTAGAAACTGTACACTTCCAGAAGTACTCTTTCGATCAAGCTTACAACCTGCATGGTCAGCATCCGAATATGCAATTAACTGAAACCCGGTATCCCATGGATACCAGAGACCAAGGTTCTGTAAGTGCACGTTTTGGTGCACAATTTGTGTCCGATGCATCTCAATTAAAGGGCTGTTACTTTACAGAGATTATCCAGACAACTGGACAAACTCGTGTGAACAGTAACACGAGTTTGGACAAACTCGTGTGAACAGTAACACGAGTTTGGCCAATCACGTGTTACTGTAGCACGTGTTTGGGCCACGAGTTTAGACCAAACTCGTGTGGAGCCCACGAGTTTGAAGCCCAGCCCGTTTTGTAGCCTATATATATTGTTCTTAGGTTTCGGTTTTAGGTGATGATTTTAGTTGCAACAGATTTCATTCACTAGGTTCTCGAGGTAGAGATCTATACCTCGAGATGCCGCCCAAAGAATCAGATGTCTACTCGTTTTATGTATTGTAATCTTATGATTAATACAAGATATGAGTTTTTTACATCTGAATTTATCTCCTGTTCTTATTGATTTCGTGTTCATATATATGTGTTTCATTCAATTACCTCAATAACGATTATGTTTGGATTCCGCACTTACATAGTCGTAGGAATCGCGAATCGATCGGTCCCCGGCACTTTCAGGTTCACCGTGCCTTTCAGGTATCAGAAGATCCGTTTAACGGCCTGGAAATGACTTTCCTTGGGATTGGCCTGGTACCTGGAACACATGCATGTGGCGAACATAATATCCGGGCGACTTGCAGTCAAATACATGAGTGACCCTATCATACTGCGATATTTCTTTTGATCAAAAGATTTTCCATTTAAGTCAGCATTAATCTTGTTCGAGCTTCCATGGGTGTCCCAATTGTTTGACAATCCATCATATCAAACTTTTTCAACATGTCAAGAATGTACTTAGATTGACAAATAAAAGTACCATTTGACAACTGTTTTACTTGAAGACCAAGGAAAAAGTTTAATTCACCCATCATGCTCATTTCAAATTTCTTGATCATTAAAGCAGAGAAATTCTTGCAGTATTTAGGATTAGTTGACCCGAAAATTATGTCGTCAACATAAATCTGGATTAAAATGATGTCACTCCCTTGTCGTTTGATAAACAAGGTAGTGTCAATCGAACCTTTGCTAAAACCAGTTTTCACAAGATAAGAGGATAGAGCATCATACCATGCACGAGGCGCTTGTTTCAGACCATATAAAGCCTTATCTAACCTGTAAACATAATCCCGATGTTTGGAATTTACAAAACCTTCTGGTTGTACAACGTACACTTCTTCTTTGAGAAATCCATTCAAGAAGGCAGTTTTGACATCCATTTGGTAGACTGTGAAGTTCTTGTAGGCAGCATAGGCAAGAAACATCCGAATAGCCTCAATTCGTGCAACTGGTGCGAATGTCTCATCGTAGTCAATTCCATCTTGTTGGCAGTATCCCTTTGCAACCAATCGTGCTTTGTTGCGTACAACAACTCCAGTTTCATCCTTTTTCTTCTTGAAGATCCATTTGGTTTTAATTGGCTCCTTGTTCTTGTAAGGATTTGGAACCAATTTCCATACCTCAAGACGTTCGAACTGATTAAGTTCTTCTTGCATTGCCTTCACCCAATCTGGACAACTTAGAGCTTCATTCACTGTCTTTGGTTCAACTATACTCAGAAAATTCACAAACAAACATTCATTCGCGGATGCGGATCTTGTCTGAACTCCAGTTGTTGGATTACCAATGACTTGAGAAATAGGATGAGCTCTTGTCCACTTGGTTGTGTGAGGAATTGGATCAAGTGGATCACCAGATTATTCAGAATCAATAAAATCAGGAGAATGTTGTTCTGTTAATTGTTCAAACGAAGTTGCAATTGGTTCAACAAAGTCATCATGATCATAATCTTCAGGATTGATTGTAGGATTTGTCACTTGTGAGATATTATGAGGTTGAGTATGCAACTTTGAAATATCAGTAGGTGGAGGAGACTCAGATGATGAATTAACATCTGATGATTGTGATGGTGAAGACTCATTGGGATCCATCTCTTTTGTTTTTGAACTGGATTGTTCATTGGCATTTCCATCAGATTCAGGAACTTTCTTTTGAACTTGGAAAAATTCTTCAAACAAGATATCCAAATCTTGTGTTATTGGAGTAGAGAATGATGATTTGATATTTGAAGCAGTCTTTATTGCGAAAGCTTGTGGACTTTGAAGTTCGGGTCTTGAACTGTGTTGTTCAAGAACCATTCCTGAGAGTTCATCAAATTTGACATTCATACTCTCTTCGATTCTCTTGGTTCTTCGGTTATATACACGATATGCAATTGGTATCAGAGCACAATCAGCGTATCTGAGCGATCCAAAAGCTTATTACAAGCTTAATTTGTGCTTAATTTTAGAATTTGAGTTGTTTTTCTGAAAGGTTCATTTGCAGAGCTCACTGTTTCAGTGATTCCTGCAAATTAAGTGTGTTTTTGTTCGAATTTTGTTCACCGATCGATTTTATATCTGTATATCTTCCTTCGCTATCAATTTCAGAAGCTAATTTCATCATTTGAGTCGTTTTCGTTCGAGCTCTACAAATCACATGTTCGTGTGGGTTTGAATTTCAGTTGAAATTAGCATCTAATTTGTTCGAGGATTTGTGCGCATTGGATTTCTGATCATTTTGATATAAAATACGACTTTTAATTCTCAAAAATGAAGAAGATATCGAAGATTTACAGTCTTCTCGTGTTTCAGAAATTTTGGCTAAGTACTGGATCTTCACTTGTTCTATTTGCAGAGCTCTTTGCTCGGCAAATAGGTGGTTCAAGGATTTGTGGTCAAGTGTTGAGACTAATTGTTCTATTTGCAGAGCTCACTGTTTCAGTGATTCCTGCAAATTAAGTGTGTTTTTGTTCGAATTTTGTTCACCGATCGATTTTATATCTGTATATCTTCCTTCGCTATCAATTTCAGAAGCTAATTTCATCATTTGAGTCGTTTTCGTTCGAGCTCTACAAATCACATGTTCGTGTGGGTTTGAATTTCAGTTGAAATTAGCATCTAATTTGTTCGAGGATTTGTGCGCATTGGATTTCTGATCATTTTGATATAAAATACGACTTTTAATTCTCAAAAATGAAGAAGATATCGAAGATTTACAGTCTTCTCTGCAAATTTTGGCTAAGTATGATTTCTGAAAGGTTCATTTGCAGAGCTCACTGTTTCAGTGATTCCTGCAAATTAAGTGTGTTTTTGTTCGAATTTTGTTCACCGATCGATTTTATATCTGTATATCTTCCTTCGCTATCAATTTCAGAAGCTAATTTCATCATTTGAGTCGTTTTCGTTCGAGCTCTACAAATCACATGTTCGTGTGGGTTTGAATTTCAGTTGAAATTAGCATCTAATTTGTTCGAGGATTTGTGCGCATTGGATTTCTGATCATTTTGATATAAAATACGACTTTTAATTCTCAAAAATGAAGAAGATATCGAAGATTTACAGTCTTCTCTGACAAATTTTGGCTAAGTACTGGATCTTCACATGTTCATTTGCAGAGCTCACTGTTTCAGTGATTCCTGCAAATTAAGTGTGTTTTTGTTCGAATTTTGTTCACCGATCGATTTTATATCTGTATATCTTCCTTCGCTATCAATTTCAGAAGCTAATTTCATCATTTGAGTCGTTTTCGTTCGAGCTCTACAAATCACATGTTCGTGTGGGTTTGAATTTCAGTTGAAATTAGCATCTAATTTGTTCGAGGATTTGTGCGCATTGGATTTCTGATCATTTTGATATAAAATACGACTTTTAATTCTCAAAAATGAAGAAGATATCGAAGATTTACAGTCTTCTCTGTGTTTCAGAAATTTTGGCTAAGTACTGGATCTTCACTTGTTCTATTTGCAGAGCTTATTGCTCGGCAAATAGTTATTTCAAGAAATTTGTAACAACCGTCCTAGAAATGTTCTAAATAAGTTCTTTAAGAAGTACTTTCGCCACTCGAACGGCTAGACAGTTCAATTTATTTAAGTTCTTGACGTACTTTAGACCTAAATTATGTGCTTATATGAAGATCAATTTGATCTTAAATCATGATTTATATGACGAATTTATGATTAAGTTCAATAAAATACTAAAGTGCAGTACGTAAACGTTCGTGTTTAAAAAGTTCTAGTTCAAAAATGTTCATAAATAGCCCTTGCATTTAGTAAGTTCATTTATTATGGAAGACTATAAATAGAAGAGGTTAGAGAGAGAAAACCCTATTCATCATCTCTTCCATTTTCTTTTCAGTTCTCTCACTAAAAATCCCCTGGCAGCCATAAAACTCACAAAAATTCATCTTTTGATTTTGGATTGTTAAATCAAAATCGTTTGTACTTTTAGCATCCTTGTGATAATCAAAACGTATTTCTGGAATCAAATCTCAGGTAACAACAACAAATTATGGGTTTTTGAGCAAATTAAAAGTGTACTTTTTCAAGTTTATGTTCTTGATGATTTGGTCCAGTTCTTGAACGAAAACCATGTTCAATGTTAATGGGTTTGTGTCTAAAGGTGTTTAACAACATTTTTATGAACAAATTTGGGTCATAACGTACTCTAATCTCAAAACCCATTTTTGAAAATGAAGAAAACTTGTTCTTGATGTGCCACGACTTGTCCATGTTATTTTGATCTTAGATTCATTAAAAGTGTTATTGGGTAGTGTTAATATGCACATATGTACTAGTACTATGTCCAAACAAGACCTGAAAACCGATCTAGACCCTCCTCTTGGTGCACGAACTTGTTCAGCCCGTTTTGGGCATTGGGACGATCTTGGATGGGACGATCTTGTCCCAAGATCGTCCTAGGCAGACTACTTTGGTTCATGGTGCTTGTTCGTTCGATCTTGTGTAGTGTTGTGATGCTAATTGGTACGTTTAATGGGCAACTGATCCTTTGGATCGGTTTTGCTCAACACTTGTTCTTGCAATGATCATGTGCATTGTTCTTGACCTCGAATCATTAAAACGATCTTGTTTAATGCCCTTTAGGACGATCTTGTTCAATGTACTTAAAATGATTTTTGGACTTGTGCACCTTGAAACGATCCTAAACTTGATTGAGTCCAAAACGACCTACTAGAGTCTGTACCAAAGACAATCTTGAGTTGGAGACACCTAAAACGATCTTGATTGGAGAAATCTAAAACGATCCTAGCTTGTTGGCTAAAACGATCTTGAACTAGCAAAACCCTAGAACGATCTTGTGCATAACAATGGGACGATCTTGTGTCCTTGAAAATCTAAAACGATCCTAGCTTGTTGGCTAAAACGATCTTGAACTAGCAAAACCCTAGAACGATCTTGTGCATAACAATGGGACGATCTTGTGTCCTTGAAAATCTAAAACGATCCTAGCTTGTTGGCTAAAACGATCTTGAACTTCCAAAACCCTAGAACGATCTTGACTTGTGCACCTAAAACGATCTTGACTTGGAACACCTAAAACGATCTTGACTTGGAGCACCTTAAAACGATCTTGACTTGGACACCTAAAACGATCTTGACTTGGAGACACCTAAAACGATCTTGACTTGGAACACCTAAAACGATCTTGACTTGGCACCTTAAAACGATCTTGACTTGGAGACACCTAAAACGATCTTGACTTGGACACCTTAAAACGATCTTGACTTGGAGATACTTAAAACGATCTTTGGACTTGTGCACCTTAAAACGATCTTGACTTGGAGACACCTAAAACGATCTTGGAGCTAGTCCTTATGGACGGTCTTGACCTAGACCCTAGGACGATCTTGAACTAGCAAAACCCTAGAACGATCTTGTGCATAACAATGGGACGATCTTGTGTCCTTGAAAATCTAAAACGATCCTAGCTTGTTGGCTAAAACGATCTTGAACTTCCAAAACCCTAGACGATCTTGTACTCACTAGAAAACAACAGGAACTTGTTCTATAACATACCACACTTGATCATTAATCACCAAACCAGTTCATAACATCATTATCACATGATCAATCACATTCAAGGCTACTTATTGACAATAAAGCTAGTTCTTAAGTCGATCTAAAACAAGGTACATTTTGCAAACCCTAATCGAGTACACTAAATCATGATTCATCGTAATCAAAAAGGTACAAGTTCTATGAACAACTAGACTGAGGCTAAAGTTCATTATTAAAGACACGTTCAACTCATTAACACGATAAGTACTTATGTGTGAGTTCTAAGACGTTCAGTTCGAGTCCAGTTCACGTGCTTAAAGCTCATTTAAACTCTTTTGAGTCAAAACGTTCAAAGATCTTCAAGGGACCAAATCATCAGTTCATCAAGGACGTTTCAGTAATTAATTAGTCATTTGAACTAATATGTGTGCATATCTATGAACAATAACTTGTACTTAGGCATCCATCAAGACGTACTTGGATTTCGATAGATATAACTTATCTATCTCGGTGCTTGTTCTCTGTGCTATAAATTGTGCTTGTACCAGATCACTGTGAGTTCACTAATCCCCCTTTCGTACATTTTGTTCAAGTTCTTTTATCGGGGACTGAAAAGCATGAAAACTACTTTGTACTTATACATATGTTCTTGAATTACTTTACGTACTATTTATGAACTTACGAGGTACTTTTGATATGATTCCTAATTATTTAAAAGAGTATTTAAGTCTTGAATGGGCAGGATCTTAAATACCTCCACACTACTATATTGATCTTTAACATGTTCTAGTTCGTACTTGTACTTGTTCAGTTCTTATTCACTGCTATCAATTCATATCCCACAGTTCAGGGATTGAACCGTAGATAATTATGGACAGCGCTGTTTAGGGTAGGCCCACCCTCATTCTCCGCAGTTCTGGAGGATGCATATTATCTGTTCTTGTTCTGATTTAGATCATCTTGAAGTACTTGATTATTATGTGCATAAGTTCATTACAGTTCAGTTCTGGCCAATCGGGTTAGCAGTGACAATACACTTAGAGTTCATTATATGTTCTTGTACTGCTCTTACTATCTCAAGGCATTTTTGGTTAAACATACAGGGCTTATGACTTGTTCTTACTCTACATATTATTATATGCGTACGTACTAGTACTTTATGTGAATCTCACCAACTACTTTTGTAGTTGACCTTTGAACTTACATGCTTTTCAGGCTAGGTTAGTAGATCTCTTAGCATAGGAATCTTCCTCTCTAAGCTCATCCTTTTTGGCGATTGTCCGAGCGTTCAAGATCAAGAGCCGTGAAGACTCTCCTTGCTATTTCAAGTTCAAGACCTGTTCCCAAAAGACAATTGTTCTGTCTTAAGAATATTGATTATTCTGAGTTCATTTTATGTTCTGTAATAACTATCGTACTTCTGTCCTTTATTAATGTTATTGGCTGTGTTGGAACTTGTACTATGTGCTTTTGTGCTTGTCTGTGCATCCCGCATATTCCGCTTTAGCGGGGTGTTACAGTTGGTATCAGAGCCATGGTTATAGTGAACACCGAGCTTTTCTTAAGGAAAACTCGAGCTATAACTTGAATCCACTCTGGGGTGATCCCTGGTATGACCGGTTTGAGTAATACGTACTTTTTGTCCTAATTAGATGTAACCTGATCAACTACATCTAATTACGAATAAAGTACCTAGCACTCAAAGTGTGTTATTAAAGGCGTCATCCGTCTCTTAGAACTCTGTTAAGAACTTCGTACAATCTCGTTCTTCGATCATATCAGTTCTAGTTCACTCGTTCTCTTAAGACATACGTTCTAGTACTTCGATTATAGGCCTTAGAGCTTATATGACTATAGGTCCTTATCGTGCGACCGACGACTGTTCTTGTTCATATATTGTGCTAACGACGATCATTTGTAAATGTACTACGTGCTTGGAGCTATAGACTTGTGCGAAACGTAATCGAGTTCATATTTCTATCTTAATAGGGGCATAAGGAAGAATGCCGCCTAAACGTGGACGAAGACCTAAGACTGCACCAGCCGTTGAACCACCTATCCAACCTGGTGTTGATGCGAACGTCAACTTTACCTTGGAAGACGTAGCGAACCTCATCACTGACCGCATGAATGCGATGATGCCAAATCTTGCTACTCAAGTTGCTCAGATGCTGGAAATTCCACAAACTGAAGGTACTAGAACTGCTAGAGCAACTCAGAATAGGAGGACTCAAGAAGAACCCGAACAGAATCAGGAAGTAAACAATGATTCCGATGAAGCTAGCCAGATCAACACTCGAGCTACTGCTGAAGGCAGAGTCAGCCAAAGCAGAGGGTGTTCATTCAAGACTTTCACTCAGTGCAAACCCCCAGTCTACACAGGGGAGAAGGGTGCTGCTGAACTATTGATGTGGTTTGAAAACATGGAAGAAGCCCTGTACCACACTCAAACCTCTGAAGATAAGATGGTGGAGCACGCGACCAGCCAGTTTGATGGTGCTGCTAGGTCCTGGTGGACTGGCATCGTCACCACTATCGGCAGGAAGACCGCCTATGCTTTCACCTGGGAAGAACTTCAGAAGATGATGAGAGCTGAGTTCTGTACCAAAGATGCTTTGCAAGAATTGGAACAAGAGTTTTGGGATCTGAAAATGGAAGGTGTTGAGATTGAGAAATACATTTTGAGGTTTAATGAACTTGCTAGACTTGTGCCACACTTAGCTTCTACTGAGGAAAAGAAGATTGATCGCTTTATTTGGGGCTTGATTCCTGAGATCCGCCGTGACCTCACCAGTAAGGGCCCCAAGACCATGTCAAGAGCCACTGTACTGGCTAAGACCTTGACCAAAGATATAATCAGATCAGGAGGGTTGATTGGAAGTACTGATAAGGGGAAGAGGAAGGCTGAAGAAGTGGTGGAAAGGAAAGCTGAACCCCCAAGTAAGAAAGGGAAGATCTTGAAGAACTATGTTGTGACCGCAGTACCTGAACCAACAAGATACTCTGGAGCTTACCCTAAGTGCACTCGCTGCAACCTTCATCACACTGGTGCTTGTCCTGTCTGCTATAAGTGCCAAGGAATTGGGCATATGGCTAAGTACTGCAATGCTGTTTCAGCGAACTTGATCAGAACTAATCCTCCACCGGTGAACAGAAATCCTCCAGTGAGAAATGTTAGACCTCCCCTACCCCCTACTGTCCAATCAATTACAGGAACTTTTGAGCAAGGGCTTTATTCGTCCTAGTTCATCTCCTTGGGGAGCACCTATTTTATTTGTCAAAAAGAAAGATGGCTCCATGAGAATGTGCATAGACTATCGTGAACTGAACAAATTGACCGTTAAGAACCGGTATCCCCTACCTCGCATAGACGATCTGTTTGATCAATTGCAAGGTGCTTCGTACTTCTCTAAGATCGATCTACGTTCAGGTTATCATCAGATTCGTGTTCAGGATGGTGACGTTCCAAAGACAGCTTTTCGCACTCGTTATGGCCACTACGAATTTCTCGTTATGCCATTTGGTCTGACTAATGCTCCAGCAATTTTTATGGACTTAATGAACCGTGTCTGTCGTCCGTTCTTGGACAAATTTGTTATTGTATTCATTGACGACATACTCGTGTACTCTCGGAACAAGACTGATCATGAACAACATTTACGTTCTATTCTTCAACTTCTTCGAGAAGAAGAGTTGTACGCTAAGTTCTCTAAGTGCGAGTTCTGGCTTCGCCAAGTACAGTTCCTCGGCCACGTCGTAAACGAACAAGGCATTCATGTCGACCCGGCCAAAGTTGAAGCCATCAAAAAGTGGGAGGCTCCGAAAGCTCCTACTGAAGTTCGTAGTTTTCTTGGACTAGCTGGTTATTATCGTCGTTTTATCGAGAACTTTTCTAAGATCGCACTACCTTTGACTCAACTGACTCAAAAGACCAAAGACTTTATTTGGGGTGAACAACAAGAACGAGCATTCCAAACCCTAAAAGACAGACTGTGTGAAGCACCTGTTCTAGCTTTACCAGAAGGCACCGAAGACTTCGTCGTGTACTGTGACGCTTCACATCAGGGACTAGGCTGCGTACTAATGCAAAGAGGCAAAGTGATCGCCTACGCATCCAGACAACTCAAGGTACATGAGAAGAATTACACCACCCATGATCTAGAACTTGGAGCAGTCGTTTTTGCATTAAAGATTTGGAGGCACTACCTGTACGGAACTAAATGTACTATCTTCACCGACCATAAGAGCTTGCAACATGTATACAACCAGAAAGAACTGAACATGAGACAGAGACGTTGGGTGGAGTTACTAAGTGATTACGATTGTGAAATCAAGTACCATCCTGGAAAGGCGAATGTAGTGGCTGACGCCCTAAGCAGAAAGGAACGAGTCAAAATCTTATCTATCAAAGAGGCAGATCGTACAGACTTAAGGCAACGCGTGATCGCAGGTCAAGAGATCGGATTAGCATCAAAAGATAATATAAAGGCAGAACGGTTAGGCCCAATCGCTCAAGAACTTGAAGTTGATAACGAAGGGGTCAGGAAGTTCAAAAACCGAGTTTGGATCCCTGCAGTTAATGGTGTTAGAGAGATCATCATGCAGGAAGCTCACAGTTCAAGGTACTCGATTCATCCGGGCGCAGACAAGATGTACAAGAACTTAAAGCAAGACTACTGGTGGCCTGGGATGAAGAGAGAGATCTTTGAGTACGTCAGTAGATGTCTGACATGTTCTAAAGTTAAGATCGAACATCAGAAACCTTCCGGTTTATTGAAACAATTAGAAGTTCCGGTGTGGAAGTGGGAAGATATTACCATGGACTTCATCATGAAACTGCCTCGTACAAAGGACAACCATAACTCTATTTGGGTTATCGTAGACAGACTAACGAAATCAGCTCGTTTTCTTCCAATTCGTGATGACTACTCACTGGAAAGACTCGCTGAGATCTATATAGACGATATTGTGACCAAGTACGGTGTCCCTTTATCGATAGTGTCCGATCGAGATCCTCGCTTCACATCTGACTTTTGGCAGTCACTTCAAGAAGCGTTAGGTACTAGACTTAACTTGAGCACCACTTATCACCCACAGACGGACGGGCAAAGCGAACGTACTATTCAGACCTTGGAGGACATGCTCCGTGCTTGTGCATTAGAGTTCAGAGGAAGTTGGGATAAACATCTTCCATTGATCGAGTTCTCTTACAATAACAGTTATCACACTAGCATTCAGTGTGCACCGTTCGAGGCCTTATATGGGCGTAAGTGCAGATCACCACTTTGCTGGCTAGACGCCGGTGAAAGAAGCTGGATGAAGCTCCCAGTTGTACAGTTCACTATTGACAAAATCGCTGTTATCAAAGAAAAGCTGAAGGCTGCCCAAGACAGACAAAAGTCCTACGCTGACAAACGCCGTAAACCTTTAGAGTTTCAAGTAGGCGACAAAGTTCTGTTAAAAGTTTCCCCGTGGAAGGGTACTGCCCGTTTTGGCAAGAAAGGCAAATTGGCGCCTCGGTACATCGGACCTTATAAGATCACTAAACGGATTGGACCAGTTGCGTACAAACTGGAACTACCCCTAGAACTTGGCAATGTTCATGACACCTTTCACGTGTCCAATTTAAAGAAGTGCTTGGCTGACGACCCGACCGTCATTCCTGTTAAGGATGTTCGTATTGACGAAGGGCTTGAGTTCACTGAAGAGCCCATCGAGATCATTGACAGAGATGCTAAACGGACTAGACAGAGCAGAGTACCACTAGTTCGTGTACGTTGGAGTGCTAGACATGGATATAATGACACTTGGGAACGCGAGGACTTCATTAAGAAGAAGTACCCTCATCTTTTTGATCGGCAAGACTCTTAATTTCGAGGACGAAATCCTCTAAGTAGGGGAGAATGTAACAACCGTCTTAGAAATGTTCTAAATAAGTTCTTTAAGAAGTACTTTCGCCACTCGAACGGCTAGACAGTTCAATTTATTTAAGTTCTTGACGTACTTTAGACCTAAATTATGTGCTTATATGAAGATCAATTTGATCTTAATTCTTGATATATATGACGAATTTATGATTTAGTTCAATAAAATACTAAAGTGCAGTACGTAAACGTTCGTGTTTAAAAAGTTCTAGTTCAAAAATGTTCATAAATAGCCCTTGCATTTAGTAAGTTCATTTATTATGGAAGACTATAAATAGAAGAGGTTAGAGAGAGAAAACCCTATTCATCATCTCTTCCATTTTCTTTTCAGTTCTCTCACTAAAAATCCCCTGGCAGCCATAAAACTCACAAAAATTCATCTTTTGATTTTGGATTGTTAAATCAAAATCGTTTGTACTTTTAGCATCCTTGTGATAATCAAAACGTGTTTCTGGAATCAAATCTCAGGTAACAACAACAAATTATGAGTTTTTGAGCAAATTAAAAGTGTACTTTTTCAAGTTTATGTTCTTGATGATTTGGTCCAGTTCTTGAACGAAAACCATGTTCAATGTTAATGGGTTTGTGTCTAAAGGTGCTTAACAACATTTTTATGAACAAATTTGGGTCATAACGTACTCTAATCTCAAAACCCATTTTTGAAAATGAAGAAAACTTGTTCTTGATGTGCCACGACTTGTCCATGTTATTTTGATCTTAGATTCATTAAAAGTGTTATTGGGTAGTGTTAATATGCACATATGTACTAGTACTATGTCCAAACAAGACCTGAAAACCGATCTAGACCCTCCTCTTGGTGCACGAACTTGTTCAGCCCGTTTTGGGCATTGGGACGATCTTGGATGGGACGATCTTGTCCCAAGATCGTCCTAGGCAGACTACTTTGGTTCATGGTGCTTGTTCGTTCGATCTTGTGTAGTGTTGTGATGCTAATTGGTACGTTTAATGGGCAACTGATCCTTTGGATCGGTTTTGCTCAACACTTGTTCTTGCAATGATCATGTGCATTGTTCTTGACCTCGAATCATTAAAACGATCTTGTTTAATGCCCTTTAGGACGATCTTGTTCAATGTACTTAAAATGATTTTTGGACTTGTGCACCTTGAAACGATCCTAAACTTGATTGAGTCCAAAACGACCTAGAGTTTGTACCAAAGACAATCTTGAGTATAAACATCAAAACGATCTTGACTTGGAGACACCTAAAACGATCTTGGAGCTAGTCCTTATGGACGGTCTTGACTTGTTGGCTAAAACGATCTTGAACTAGCAAAACCCTAGAACGATCTTGTGCATAACAATGGGACGATCTTGTGTCCTTGAAAATCTAAAACGATCCTAGCTTGTTGGCTAAAACGATCTTGAACTAGCAAAACCCTAGAACGATCTTGTGCATAACAATGGGACGATCTTGTGTCCTTGAAAATCTAAAACGATCCTAGCTTGTTGGCTAAAACGATCTTGAACTTCCAAAACCCTAGAACGATCTTGAGCTTGTTGGCTAAAACGATCTTGAACTAGCAAAACCCTAGAACGATCTTGTGCATAACAATGGGACGATCTTGAACTAGCAAAACCCTAGAACGATCTTGTGCATAACAAGGACGATCTTGAACTAGCAAAACCCTAGAACGATCTTGTGCATAACAATGGGACGATCTTGTACTCACTAGAAAACAACAGGAACTTGTTCTATAACATACCACACTTGATCATTAATCACCAAACCAGTTCATAACATCATTATCACATGATCAATCACATTCAAGGCTACTTATTGACAATAAAGCTAGTTCTTAAGTCGATCTAAAACAAGGTACATTTTGCAAACCCTAATCGAGTACACTAAATCATGATTCATCGTAATCAAAAAGGTACAAGTTCTATGAACAACTAGACTGAGGCTAAAGTTCATTATTAAAGACACGTTCAACTCATCAACACGATAAGTACTTATGTGTGAGTTCTAAGACGTTCAGTTCGAGTCCAGTTCACGTGCTTAAAGCTCATTTAAACTCTTTTGAGTCAAAACGTTCAACTCATTAACACGATAAGTACTTATGTGTGAGTTCTAAGACGTTCAGTTCGAGTCCAGTTCACGTGCTTAAAGCTCATTTAAACTCTTTTGAGTCAAAACGTTCAAAGATCTTCAAGGGACCAAATCATCAGTTCATCAAGGACGTTTCAGTAATTAATTAGTCATTTGAACTAATATGTGTGCATATCTATGAACAATAACTTGTACTTAGGCATCCATCAAGACGTACTTGGATTTCGATAGATATAACTTATCTATCTCGGTGCTTGTTCTCTGTGCTATAAATTGTGCTTGTACCAGATCACTGTGAGTTCACTAATCCCCCTTTCGTACATTTTGTTCAAAGTTCTTTTATCGGGGACTGAAAAGCATGAAAACTACTTTGTACTTATACATATGATCTTGAATTACTTTACGTACTATTTATGAACTTACGAGGTACTTTTGATATGATTCCTAATTATTTAAAAGAGTATTTAAGTCTTGAATGGGCAGGATCTTAAATACATTTATACTGTTTAAGGGAGTATTTAAGTCTTGAATGGGCAGGATCTTAAATACCTCCACACTACTATATTGATCTTTAACATGTTCTAGTTCGTACTTGTACTCGTTCAGTTCTTATTCACTGCTATCAATTCATATCCCACAGTTCAGGGATTGAACCGTAGATAATTATGGACAGCGCTGTTTAGGGTAGGCCCACCCTCATTCTCCGCAGTTCTGGAGGATGCATATTATCTGTTCTTGTTCTGATTTAGATCATCTTGAAGTACTTGATTATTATGTGCATAAGTTCATTACAGTTCAGTTCTGGCCAATCGGGTTAGCAGTGACAATACACTTAGAGTTCATTATATGTTCTTGTACTGCTCTTACTATCTCAAGGCATTTTTGGTTAAACATACAGGGCTTATGACTTGTTCTTACTCTACATATTATTATATGCGTACGTACTAGTACTTTATGTGAATCTCACCAACTACTTTTGTAGTTGACCTTTGAACTTACATGCTTTTCAGGCTAGGTTAGTAGATCTCTTAGCATAGGAATCTTCCTCTCTAAGCTCATCCTTTTTGGCGATTGTCCGAGCGTTCAAGATCAAGAGCCGTGAAGACTCTCCTTGCTATTTCAAGTTCAAGACCTGTTCCCAAAAGACAATTGTTCTGTCTTAAGAATATTGATTATTCTGAGTTCATTTTATGTTCTGTAATAACTATCGTACTTCTGTCCTTTATTAATGTTATTGGCTGTGTTGGAACTTGTACTATGTGCTTTTGTGCTTGTCTGTGCATCCCGCATATTCCGCTTTAGCGGGGTGTTACAGATTCTTCGACCAAGTGACTTTCTAAATTGTGCTGTTTGCAGAGGTTTAAGCTCGGCATTCAGTTGTTTTTGATTGTTGATCAGAGTACTTGGGTTGCGACTTGGGCACTTACACCATTTGCAGAGGATTAAGCTCGGCACTTAGTTGTTTTTAAGATTCTCAAATCAAAAATTTTCAAGAAAATTTCTCAAAACCATTTTTCATCAATATTCTTCGCGTGGGTAGGAAAATCAAAATTTTCAAATTTTTTAATATTCTTACTTGTTCTATTTGCAGAGGTTTAAGCTCTGCATTTAGTTGAAATTGAAAATTTCTCAAAACCATTTTTCATCAATATTCTTCGCGTGGGTAGGAAAATCAAAATTTTCAAATTTTTTAATATTCTTACTTGTTCTATTTGCAGAGGTTTAAGCTCTGCATTTAGTTGAAATTGAAAATTCTCAAATTTTTCTAAGTCTTTTAATTGACTAAAATGGCTTCAAGGGAAGCTTTAGCCCTTGGTTCTGAAGGAAGACCTCCTGTCTTGTTTAGAGGATCTTATCCTCAATGGAAGAAAAGGTTTCTGAACTGGATAGACAGGCAGAAGAATGGAAAACTGCTAAGGAAATCATACAAAGATGGTCCTGAAATTCCAAAGAAACACAGATCAGAGAAACAGAGTTGAGGCTGACCAAAGTGCAATTGCCTTTCTTTACCAAGCACTTTCTGATGACATTTACTGCAATGTGGATTCCTATGAAACAGGAAAAGACATTTGGGATGAAGTGGAGAAGCAGATGGAAGGATCTGATGTATCAAACATAATTAGGTTGTCAACTGTTCTGAACATGTATGAAACATTCAAACAACAAAAAGGTGAACCATTGAATGAGGTATACATCAGATTCTGCAATGTCATCAATGAGCTGAGAAAGAATGATGTGAAGAGAACCAATATGGAACTGAACATCAAATTCATCAAAAATCTGGAAGAGGAATGGCAAGTGTATGGAACCCAACTCAACCAACAATCAGACTTTGGAAAACTCACCATTCACACTCTGTTTGAAAAGCTACAACTTAATGTTGAGGATGTTCAGAGAATTCAGAAGAAGAAAGAAGAGAGTGTACATTCAGATCCATTGGCATTGGTTGCTGAAAAGAAGACTTCAAGATTGTCAAGACACAGTTTTGTTGAAGTTCAAACTGATTCTGATTAGAGTGAGATGAGTGATTCTGATCTGGATGAGAAACAAAAAGAGATGTACAAAGAACTCGCTTATTTCACTAAGGCTTTCAAGAAGAAATTCTTCAAGAAGAAACCAACAAACAATCAGCTTAGGACTTCATCAGTCTCTTCGTATGCTAAAAATGCGAATGCTCCTAAGTATGATCAGAAGAAAGAGTTTGTTGGTGGTGAGAAGAAGTATGAAAATCAGAAGAAGTTTGAGAAGAAGGTAATGGAGAGAAGGAATGAAGACAAGAAGTGCTACAACTGTGGTCTTACTGGACATTTTGCTATCAACTGCACTAAACCTCGACAGAAGAACTCCGAGTACTACAAGTACAAACTTTTGATGGCAAGACAAGAGGAAAGCGGAATTGCTCTTCTTGCTGAGGATGACAAGTGGTTACATCTTTCTGATGAGGAGACAGACGAACTTGCAGCAAATGTGTGCTTCATGACAAAGATCAAAAAGTCAAAGGAGTTGGAGGAAAATGATGAAAGTTCTTCTGAAGTCGAGGATGAGGTAATCTCTTTTCCCAAATCAGTGTTAAAACATTATATGGATATGTTTGATACAGCAAGGAAAGATTGCAGGGAGTTGAGTAAAAAGAATTTAAAATTAAAGAAAGATTTGGAGGACAAAGAAAAGTAGAAAAAGATTTTCAAATTAAAATTGATTCACTTCAAAAAGATGTTGAGAATTTGAAATCTGAAAAAGCAGCAGTCTCTTTTACTCCAAACTCCAAACTGCATCTTGAGAAACAAGAACTTGAGACCAAAGTTCTTGAACTGAGCAAGACCGTCAGACAACTTCAAATTGAAAAGACCAATGAGATGTTTCGAGCAAATGCATTGGCTGAGGACATTGAGTCTTTGAATGTGAAATTGAAAGTGTCTATCCCTGATTTGACGGAATTTGAAAACAAAATTTCTGACCTAAAATATGAGTGTTGTATAAAAGATTCTCCTAAACAAAAACTTGATAAAGAAAATGATGAGCTTAAAGCTGAAATCAAGTCTTATCAAGACAAGCTGTATAAGATTAATCGATCATATCAACAAATATTTTTGAATAGGCCAAGAAATTCGAAAACTTTATTCAATTCAGGGATAGGTTATGTCAATCCAAATCATTTGCTCAAAGCACAAGAAGAAGTCCCATCATTATATAAGGAATCTTATTTAAGATGTGGGATGACTGACCAGTTTGTGAGACCGAATGATAGTGATTTTGAGGCTGATGATTTTCTAAAGGAGGGTGCAAAAGTCTATTTTAACTATGAGTTAATGGATGAGTCATATGATTTTTTCAGTCACCCTGCACACAAAATTCAAAAGAAAATCATGAGGCTGTAATTCCTGAAATTCTTGAGTGTTTTAAAGAAATACCTTTAGAAGAAACTATTCCAATTCCAAAAGCTGAAAACTTGAGACCTTATGTGCCACAAAAAGTTTTGGAAAAGGTAATAGAGGATCTGTAAAAGTCTCTTGATGAAAAGCAATCTTTGATAGACAATCTGCAGACTCAAAATCACTTTCTCATTGACCAACCCAAGATAGACTCCAAAGTTTGTGATCCATCTGGATGTTCTGTGAGTTCTATATGTGAAAGTTTAAATGCTTCTGTGCAAACTGAAAAAGAATCACAGATCTTTGATATATGCAAACTTGATTTTGACCGAAAGTTTTCTGAATCATTTGAAAAAATCAATGAGAAGATTTTATTCATGAAAAAGAAAACCAATGTGTTTGAAGAGAATCATCCAATTCATGTTCAAAATGTGAATGTAGACGTAAAGAATGTTGTTCATGTGTCTGTTCAAACTGATGGTGATTTAGATGATGTTCATGATATTGATGATTATTTCTTCCCGATTGCTTCTGAAACTCAATCATTTACCAAGTTTTCTGAGGGAACTCAATCGTACTTGACTGAAATTGATGCTTTCAAACAAAAGTTTGAAAAAGAAAGGGAACAGAGGATAAATGTGCTAAAGGAACTCAATGATCTAAAAGTTGAATTCCAATTTCAGAAAATAGCACTTCAATTTCATAAAGAAAAGGAAAAAGCATCAATTCCACTCAAGCGAAGTCCATGTCCGATAAAGAAAAGTGAAGTTAGTGTGAAGTTGGAAACTGAAGATATGACAAATTTTTTGGAAGAAAATCATGTTTTTGATCCTGAATTTGAAAAAATCAATGAGAAGATTTTATTCATGAAAAAGAAAACCAATGTGTTTGAAGAGAATCATCCAATTCATGTTCAAAATGTGAATGTAGACATAAAGAATGTTGTTCATGTGTCTGTTCAAACTGATGGTGATTTAGATGATGTTCATGATATTGATGATTATTTCTTCCCGATTGCTTCTGAAACTCAATCATTTACCAAGTTTTCTGAGGGAACTCAATCGTACTTGACTGAAATTGATGCTTTCAAACAAAAGTTTGAAAAAGAAAGGGAACAGAGGATAAATGTGCTAAAGGAACTCAATGATCTAAAAGTTGAATTCCAATTTCAGAAAATAGCACTTCAATTTCATAAAGAAAAGGAAAAAGCATCAATTCCACTCAAGCGAAGTCCATGTCCGATAAAGAAAAGTGAAGTTAGTGTGAAGTTGGAAACTGAAGATATGACAAATTTTTTGGAAGAAAATCATGTTTTTGATCCTGAATTTGAAAAACATTTTATTCAAAAGGAGGAAAAACTTGATTTTAAACTAAAGAAGTTTCCAAAGTCACACTCTTCACAATCTTCATCAATCAATAAGTTCCAAAGACCAAAGACCACCCAACAATCAAAGACCAAACCATCACCAATGAATGTTTCAAAACCGAAGTTCAATCAATCACCAAAGAAGGATTCAAGTCATAATTCAAAGAAAGGTCCCACAGTTCAAAAGACTTCTAGGCAAACAAAGATGTACAAGGTCAAATCTGAACCTAAGTCACAAAAAGAAGTCAAAACAAGCAATGGTCCGAAGATTATTAAGAATGAAACTCTCTCATTAGGTAACAAACAACCTCAGCAGGTTAGGTATTCTAGTTTCCCTAAGTATTCTCAGAAGAATCCTAAGTGCACTTTACAGAGGGTTAGAGATACTTTTACAGGCATGACTAAATACAAAGACCAGTATGGTTGGCTGTCACCTAATAACATAAAGAAAGTGAATAGGACCACAGAAACCATCAAGAAGAAACCTGTTCAGAACATAGATGCTAAATTGATTTCTAACTCTAAGAATGTTCGTGTTTCAGGTGACTTGTGCTTGAATAATAGCAGTAAATGGATTCCGAAAGATAGATTTTTGCATGCTACTAGAAAAGTCAAAATTGATGGAAACACTACCAATGTCAAACAAGTGTGGTATGTCCGTAGATCAAATACATTAGATAATGCTAATTCATCTAGGACTAGTCCTACTTGTATCAAAACTTGTGTATAAATCATCACATTTCTTTGTCTGTAATTCGTATTTGTGTTTTGAACAATTATGTGTGCTTGTTTGTTATTTGAATAAAAAGTTTGGTTGTGTGTTATTTTACTTAATATTTTTTTCTTTCCATGTGTACTTGCATGTTATCCCTCTAACCTGCAAGGACCCAATCAACATGGGTACCTAAAACATATTTCTTGTCCTTGCAGGAATACCTCATTTGTGTTTGGTATGTTGACTCGGGATGTTCACGTCATATGACTGGAAACAAGTCCATCCTTTCGAACTTTGTTGAAAAGTTTATGGGAACCGTCAGATTCGGAAATGATCATATTGCTCCTATTCTCGGTTATGGAGACATTGTTAAAAATGGTGTCACTATCAAGAGAGTTTCTTATGTTGAAGGCCTAGGACACAATCTTTTTAGTGTTGGACAATTTTGTGATAATGATCTTCAAGTATTATTCAATCTCTTTACCATCTTTTAAATCCATATTAACACCCATCATTATCAGATTTCAATTCTACACCCTTCTATCTGTTTGCTTATCTCCAATTCGCGCTCATATTTCAATAAAAATAAAAACCCTAATTGTGTGAATTTGGGGAAAAGTCGAATTTTGTTCTTATTTGCTCAATTGAATGGTGTAGTGTGGTCATTCTCGTCCTGATACAATGCCACATAAGCGTAGAACTTCAGATCGGAAAGTTGTTGCGTCTAGAAAATATTGGGACTCGATGTATGTTTTGAATCATAAAAAGGGGGCAAGTAATGGTTCTTGAACAACACAATTCAAGACCCGAACTTCAAAGTCCACAAGCTTCCGCAACAAAGACTACTTCAAATGTCAAATCCTTATTCTCTACTCCAACAACACAAGATTTGGATATCTTGTTTGAAGAATTTTTCCAAGTTCAAAAGAAAGTTCCTGAATCTGATGGAAATGCCAATGAACAATCCAGTTCAAAAACAAAAGAGATGGATCCCAATGAGTCTTCACCATCACAATCATCAGATGTTAATTCATCATCTGAGTCTCCTCCACCTACTGATATTTCAAAGTTGCATACTCAACCTCATAATATCTCACAAGTGACAAATCCTACAATCAATCCTGAAGATTATGATCATGATGACTTTGTTGAACCAATTGCAACTTCGTTTGAACAATTAACAGAACAACATTCTCCTGATTTTATTGATTCTGAAGAATCTGGTGATCCACTTGATCCAATTCCTCACACAACCAAGTGGACAAGAGCTCATCCTATTTCTCAAGTCATTGGTAATCCAACAACTGGAGTTCAGACAAGATCCGCATCCGCGAATGAATGTTTGTTTGTGAATTTTCTGAGTATAGTTGAACCAAAGACAGTGAATGAAGCTCTAAGTTGTCCAGATTGGGTGAAGGCAATGCAAGAAGAACTTAATCAGTTCGAACGTCTTGAGGTATGGAAATTGGTTCCAAATCCTTACAAGAACAAGGAGCCAATTAAAACCAAATGGATCTTCAAGAACAAAAAGGATGAAACTGGAGTTGTTGTACGCAACAAAGCACGATTGGTTGCAAAGGGATACTGCCAACAAGATGGAATTGACTACGATGAGACATTCGCACCAGTTGCACGAATTGAGGCTATTCGGATGTTTCTTGCCTATGCTGCCTACAAGAACTTCACAGTCTACCAAATGGATGTCAAAACTGCCTTCTTGAATGGAATTCTCAAAGAAGAAGTGTACGTTGAACAACCAAATTCAAGACCCGAACTTCAAAGTCCACAAGCTTCCGCAACAAAGACTACTTCAAATGTCAAATCCTCATTCTCTACTCCAACAACACAAGATTTGGATATCTTGTTTGAAGAATTTTTCCAAGTTCAAAAGAAAGTTCCTGAATCTGATGGAAATGCCAATGAACAATCCAGTTCAAAAACAAAAGAGATGGATCCCAATGAGTCTTCACCATCACAATCATCAGATGTTAATTCATCATCTGAGTCTCCTCCACCTACTGATATTTCAAAGTTGCATACTCAACCTCATAATATCTCACAAGTGACAAATCCTACAATCAATCCTGAAGATTATGATCATGATGACTTTGTTGAACCAATTGCAACTTCGTTTGAACAATTAACAGAACAACATTCTCCTGATTTTATTGATTCTGAAGAATCTGGTGATCCACTTGATCCAATTCCTCACACAACCAAGTGGACAAGAGCTCATCCTATTTCTCAAGTCATTGGTAATCCAACAACTGGAGTTCAGACAAGATCCGCATCCGCGAATGAATGTTTGTTTGTGAATTTTCTGAGTATAGTTGAACCAAAGACAGTGAATGAAGCTCTAAGTTGTCCAGATTGGGTGAAGGCAATGCAAGAAGAACTTAATCAGTTCGAACGTCTTGAGGTATGGAAATTGGTTCCAAATCCTTACAAGAACAAGGAGCCAATTAAAACCAAATGGATCTTCAAGAACAAAAAGGATGAAACTGGAGTTGTTGTACGCAACAAAGCACGATTGGTTGCAAAGGGATACTGCCAACAAGATGGAATTGACTACGATGAGACATTCGCACCAGTTGCACGAATTGAGGCTATTCGGATGTTTCTTGCCTATGCTGCCTACAAGAACTTCACAGTCTACCAAATGGATGTCAAAACTGCCTTCTTGAATGGAATTCTCAAAGAAGAAGAGTACGTTGAACAACCAGAAGGTTTTGTGAATTCCAAACATCCGGATTATGTTTACAGGTTAGATAAGGCTTTATATGGTCTGAAACAAGCGCCTCATGCATGGTATGATGCTCTATCCTCTTATCTTGTGAAATCTGGTTTTAGCAAAGGTTCGATTGACACTACCTTGTTTATCAAACGACAAGGGAGTGACATCATTTTAATCCAGATTTATGTTGACGACATAATTTTCGGGTCAACTAATCCTAAATACTGCAAGAATTTCTCTGCTTTAATGATCAAGAAATTTGAAATGAGCATGATGGGTGAATTAAACTTTTTCCTTGGTCTTCAAGTAAAACAGTTGTCAAATGGTACTTTTATTTGTCAATCTAAGTACATTCTTGACATGTTGAAAAAGTTTGATATGATGGATTGTCAAACAATTAGGACACCAATGGAAGCTCGAACAAAGATTAATGCTAACTTAAATGGAAAATCTTTTGATCAAAAGAAATATCGCAGTATGATAGGGTCACTATGTATTTGACTGCAAGTCGCCCGGATATTATGTTCGCCACATGCATGTGTGCCAGGTACCAGGCCAATCCCAAGGAAAGTCATTTCCAGGCCGTTAAACGGATCTTCCGATACCTGAAAGGCACAGTGAACCTTGGTCTCTGGTATCCAAGGGATACCGGGTTTCAGTTAATTGCATATTCGGATGCTGACCATGCAGGTTGTAAGCTTGATCGAAAGAGTACTTCTGGAAGTGTACAGTTTCTAGGGGATAGATTGGTCAGTTGGTCTTCAAAGAAACAGAACTGTGTATCCACATCTACTGTAGAAGCAGAATACGTTGCTGCAGCAAGCTGTTGTTCACAAGTTCTTTGGATGAAGACTTAGTTGACTGATTATGGATTCCAATTCAACAGAATTCCCATTTACTGTGACTCAAAGAGTGCTATTGCTATTTCTTGCAATCCTGTACAGCACACAAAGACCAAGCACATAGATGTTCGGTACCATTTTCTTAAAGATCATGTCGAGAAAGGTAACATCGAACTCTATTTTGTCCCGACAGACTACCAACTTGCTGACCTTTTCACCAAACCATTGGATGAAAACAGGTTTAATTTTCTTAAAACCAAGTTGGGAATGCTAGATTTACAAACTTAAATGCTTACATGCCATATATTCTATGTTCATTTTCTGTTTCAAACATTGATGTGTTTTACTTGTTATTACATGCAATGTTTGAGGGGGAGAAAAAGGGTAGAATGCATGATTTAAGGGGGAGTTTGTAAATTTACCACGTTGTTTTTATGCTTAATTTGAGGGGGAGTGTGCAAATGCATATGAATTTTTTTTTATTTGTTTTATTTTTTTTGTATGTGTGTTTGTTTTAAATTGAAAAACCAAATATAAAATTAGAAAACTTTAAAAAGATAAAAAGATTTTTTTGTTATTTTTTTTTGTTTTGGTAAATGATTTATTTTATTTTCTTTGTTTTATTTTGTTTGTTTGTTTTTTTGTGGAAAATCTGTTTAAGCCCAAAATCCAATATAAGCCCAAAAGGTTTAAGCCCAAAATAATTTGATTAGCCCAATGTACTTGATTGAAGCCCAAACCTGGTTAGTGATCCGGGTTGACACGCGGGTCGTATCCATACCCGCGACCCGAATTTGAGTTTTAAAAGGAAAATGGGCGGGCCGAATCATTCATTTCAATTTCAAATCATTTCTTTCTTGATATTTTTCTCTCAAAAACCGATCATAGCCACATCAATCAATCAAACTTTTCATCTATTTCATAATTATCAAAGTTGGGTTAAACTGGTGATCATCTTTGTGGACTAAATCATCTTCTGACTTCATTCGATCATAGTTTTTAAAGGTGATCTTTCTTGTTTTCTTTATGCACTCCAACTGTTTGATTAAATGCCAAGTTGAATTTTTCGAATTCCTATGTTTTGATGATGATCGATGCATGATTAGGACTTATACTTGTTGTTAATATGAATTTTATGTCTTAATCTGCTTGTGTTTGAGTTTTTCTGGGTTGGATTGTTAAAGGGCTGGGTAATCATATGATTGTTTTGATGAAATACACCATTTGCAGAGCATTTTGCTCGGCAAATGCGAAGTTTGTTCATGTCAATCTTCAAATCATCATTAATTCTGATTAACATGTTCATAATTTTCCCAAATAAATTTTTGGAACAAAAGTCCCATTTGCAGAGCTTTTAGCTCGGCAAATGCTTGTGTTTATAAAACCAGATGTTTTTTCCTCTAAGTCCTAAATCAACTTGATGCAGAGCATTTTGCTCGGCATTCAAGGCCTTTTGGTTTTCAAAATGGTTTCAAGTTTTAAAATCAACTGTTTGCAGAGCTTTGAGCTCGGCAAACAAGCTTTTTTTTGAATTCCAAAATTTTTACAAGTTTTAAAAACAACTGTTTGCAGAGCTTTGAGCTCGGCAAACAAGCTTTTTTTTGAATTCCAAAATTTTTACAAGTTTTAAAAACAACTGTTTGCAGAGCAGTTTGCTCGGCAAACAAGCTTTTTTTTGAATTCCAAAATTTTTACAAGTTTTAAAAACAACTGTTTGCAGAGCTTTGAGCTCGGCAAATGCATGTAAACTTTTCACTTAGTTTTCAAATCAACTGTTTGCAGAGCATTTTGCTCGGCAAACAGTACAAAATGAAAATTTTTCACCAAGTTTTAAAACAACTGTTTGCAGAGCATTTTGCTCGGCAAACAGTACAAAATGAAAATTTTTCACCAAGTTTTTAAAACAACTGTTTGCAGAGCTTTTTGCTCGGCAAATGCATGTAAACTTTTCACTTAGTTTTCAAATCAACTGTTTGCAGAGCTTTGAGCTCGGCAAACAAGCTTTTTTTTGAATTCCAAAATTTTTACAAGTTTTAAAAACAACTGTTTGCAGAGCATTTTGCTCGACAAACAGTACAAATTGGATTTCTAAATTTTGTCAAGACTTGAACCATGCATTTGCAGAGCTTTGAGCTCGGCAAATGCATGTAAACTTTTCACTTAGTTTTCAAATCAACTGTTTGCAGAGCATTTTGCTCGGCAAACAGTACAAAATGAAAATTTTTCACCAAGTTTTAAACCTATTGTTTGCAGAGCATTTTGCTCGGCAAACAATACAAATCAAAATTTTGCCAAAACTAATTTTTAGTCCTTGTCAATTTCTGAGCAAAATTTTCAAAATGTACTATTTGCAGAGCATTTTGCTCTGCAAACGCATGTAAACTTTTCACTTAGTTTTCAAATCAACTGTTTGCAGAGCTTTGAGCTCGGCAAATGCATGTAAACTTTTCACTTAGTTTTCAACTCATTTGCAGAGCTTTGAGCTCGGCATTTACATGTTTCAACTCCAATAAACGATGACTTGGTGCCAGACTTGAGTGTTCTCGTGTTTGCCGAGAAGTTTGCTCGGCAAACAATACAAATCAAAATTTTGCCAAAACTAATTTTTAGTCCTTGTCAATTTCTGAGCAAAATTTTCAAAATGTACTATTTGCAGAGCATTTTGCTCTGCAAACAAGCTTTTTTTTGAATTCCAAAATTTTTACAAGTTTTAAAAACAACTGTTTGCAGAGCTTTGAGCTCGGCAAATGCATGTAAACTTTTCACTTAGTTTTCAAAATCAACTGTTTGCAGAGCTTTGAGCTCGGCAAATGCATGTAAACTTTTCACTTAGTTTTCAAAATCAACTGTTTGCAGAGCTTTGAGCTCGGCAAATGCATGTAAACTTTTCACTTAGTTTTCAAATCAACTGTTTGCAGAGCTTTGAGCTCGGCAAATGCATGTAAACTTTTCACTTAGTTTTCAAATCAACTGTTTGCAGAGCATTTTGCTCGGCAAACAGTACAAATAGAATTTAAATTTTGTTTTTCTTTCATTATTTTATTCTATGTTTCCTTTTATTATTATTTGTGTTATGTTTTAAAATGTATAAATGTTTGTGTGTATTGTGTTGGTAAATATATAGTATTTCATAAGTGTTTGGGATGAGAGGCAAGGTATCGAACGCCTTTGTGTACTACTTTGTTTTCTCATATCTAATATATATACAAAACATTGTCTATTGTAATAAATGTGTTTCTTAAATGTTGGTATGTGTTATCATTTTTTTTCTGTGATTAAATTGTATTTTCTGGTCAAAACTTTGGTCAGTTTGTCTTAACAGAAAATAATAAACTATCAAGATGGCTTTGTTTAAAGAAGGAGATTCAATGAAGATGCAAGCCAATCAAGCACTTCATATACCATTTGCTTGCAAATTCCCGATTATTACAGAGATTTTGAGCCATCACCCATTGAACAATGCCTTAACTGGAGGTGCAATTGTTCCCGAGAAGTATGTTTTTGAATTATGGGAATCAATTGAATATGTAAAAGGAAGTAAGAGGCATGGAACAGCAGATTACTTCAAGTTTTCTCTTCAGTCAGAAGATGAAATCTTCAATTGTAAATTCAATCTGGCTGAGTTCAGAACCATCATTGGTTTTCCTGAACTTGAAGAATACGAAGAACTTCCAACTGTTGAAGAAATGTTAGCTGGAGTTCATTCATTGGGTTATGAAGGAGAGTTGGCAACAATGAGAGATCTTAGAAGAATGAATATAGCAACTCTCTGGCATACAATGTACAACGTTCTAACAACTTGTTTGATGCCATCACAGAAAGGGATTGATCTAATGACGAAGCATTCCTTATCAATGTTCTATGCAGTCACTCACAATGTGCAGTGTGACTTCGCAAAGATAATATGGGATAAAATGATCCAAGTTGTCAAGGGAAAGGATAAACAAGAAAGAAAATATATTCCCTTGATCAGATTCTTCACACTGATTATCGATGATGTTCTTGATAATACAGAAGATATTCCAAGATTGGAAGACAGCTTTAAATGTGTAATTGCCATGTATAAATCCAACTTGAGAGGCACAGGAAGTGAAACAGCAAGGCCTTTTCCGATTCCACCATTCTTAATTAATTTGGTTCCTGCTCAGAGTCCTCATCTTAGGGCTTATCTCGAGTGGTTAGTCTCAGCAATGGGGTCTGAAAGCCGACAGACTCCTACCCAAGCTGAGCATAGGTCGCCAAGTGAGGGTCCTAGGTCACATAAAAGAAAAAGAGGGGATAGTGGTGAGGGGACTTCTGGGCAGAGGAAAAGAAAATCGAAACGAGTTATGTTTGAACAAGATGTTGTAACACCTGAACCTGTTTCTTCACCTGTTTCTCAACCTACACCATCAACACAATCTACACCAACCGTTCACTTTTCGCAATCTTCACCTTCACAATCTACACCTTTACCATCCGTTGTTTCACCAAATCCACCAACTTTTACACCACCTCGCTCTTCACCTGTACTTAATCCAACACCGCTTGCTTCAGCACTACCTAATGAACCAACTCCACCACCAGGGAGAAGACTTAAAATGGCTGCTCGTAGGTCACCAAAGAAATCAAAGAAGAAGAAATCCAAACGAAAGCATAAGTCTGCTGGATCTGAAAATATTGGTGCCTCGACAGAATTAGATGTTGAACAAGTAATTCATAATGTTGTATTTGAGATTGAAACTGAGCATGTTAGCACTGGAGATGATGTTGTGCTGGAGGAACAAGGCGGAATTGAGGGAGGAGTTGAAAATACCAGAGAGGATGTGCGGTCCGGGTTAGGACAAGGGCATAAAGAAAACGTTGGCCCTCCATTAGTTCAAACCAATGTGTCTAGCCGGGTTGTTTACCCTAGGGTAGAAGTCGGGAACTGCCCATTCTCGCTTGCACCAAACTCTCCCAGCCATTCTGACTCCTCACAACAGGAGTTAGTCTCACAAATGCACGGGGATCAGCCACGCTCACCACACTCTCCTCATTTGGAGGATGAGAGTGTTGAAATAAGAGAGGACCAGCCCCACCTCTCGCCTTCATTTCGTGCACAAGAGTCTAGATCTCCTAGGTACACGGATTCACAAGCACAGTTGAGTACTGATGCCAGAACAAGCGGAGAGGGACCCACTTTGTGTGACCCTCAAGGACAGCTTGGAAATCCTGCCTTAGCTAACATCATGCCAGCTTTAGCCGCAGGTAACAGTCCTCAGACCGAGACTGGGGACAGTATGAATGCCGTAGTGACACTGCTGTTCCTCAGGATCAACCTGAGACTGTATTAACGGGCATTCTCAGTGACCCCGGTGTTGTTAGAGGTGTTACCCAACAACAAGTCCCGGACAGTGATTTATCACAGTCTAGGACACAACTTGATTCGGGTTGCGAAGCCCATGAATCTGAAACTGCTGGTGAGGGTATAACCCGAGGATCCGCAGGAAATCCTGAATCAGCTTCGCTGAATTTAGGTCACACCACAAGTGTGCAAACAACCCCTGGGTTGGTTACTCCACCTCCTACCCAAACACAAAGAACACCAACACCAAATCAAATTCTATCAACATCAACAAATCAACCTACCAAAGACTCTTCTTGTGAAGTTTTGTTGAATATCTTACGGTCTGAGGGTGATTTGTTGACTGTAACTGAAAGAGGAGTGTTGAATGCTCTAGAGGTGAGAGAAAGAGAACTTGCTACTGAACGAAGAGTAAAAGCTTTGCAAGAACAAGTTGAAAACAAAAGGCTGAATATGATGCAAAGCTTGCTGCATTTGAACTCAGATTGTTAGCACTAGAATCTTGCCGACCGGCCTCGGCTGCTTCTAGACGGGATGATCCTGATTCTGATGATCACCCCGAGGGGGAGAACCAAGGAGAGGGTCAAGCCAACATTGAAAATACTTCGGCAAGAGTTGATGTGAATGCTGAGGATGTGGTAATGGAAGAAAGAGCAAAGGGTGTGAATGTTGAGAACGATAATTTAGATGTTGAGATTAGAAGAAGATTAGTTGAAGTTTTTGGTGTTGATTCTGATGTAGAAAGTGAAGAAGAAGTTGAAGTTTTTGGTGTTGATTCTGATGTAGAAAGTGAAGAAGAAGTTGAAAATATTGAGGTCAATGAAGAAGAAGGTTGTTTGATAATGAAGAAGAAGTTGAAAATATTGAGGTCAATGAAGAAGAAGGTTTTGTTATTGAAGAGGATTTAGTTGAATATGCTGAAGGAGAAGCTGATCTAGAGGCCATAAAAGATAATGTTATATTGGATGAGCCAGAGATAGTTGAGACTCCTGTGAACGTAGAAGCTGCAGAGGAACCTATGTTTGAAGAATTTGCAGATATTGATTACTTTGAAACAGGTCCTTCAAGCAGAGTTGAAGTTGGAGAATCATCTGCTCGTGCTTGCTCAGCTCCACAGCAGTATAATTTTAATGAATTCAACAATTTTGATGATCTTAGAAAGACTCCAGAAGCTGCAGTTCAGAACTTTCAGAAATCTACTTACAAACAGGTTTTGAGAGAGGCAATCATATCCGAGGAAGTTCTTCCTGATTATTTTCCAACTGATTTAACTGAAGAACAATTAAGATTTATTAATCGGGGATACTTCTTGAGGGATAGAGAAAGAATGGTTGCTCTCGGCATTAAACCAAAAGAAGCAGCTAAGAAATCAAGATATCTGGAGGAAAGGGCTTACCCTATATTTTGTGGAGCAACTAAGGTCACTAAAACCAAGAGACCAGAGTTAGACTCAATGTACAAGTTTAAGGAAGCCAGACAAATCGAAGAATACACAGAGCTTCTTAAACTTACAAAACAATATAATCCAAAGTTGCTGGAAGAACAGAGTAACCACAAGATATTGGTGCTGATCAGGGTGATTTTGATTAAAAGAGTTACTATCTCTATTCCATGTTTTCACGTCAAAAGAGATAATAACAAGATCTACCGATTTATAGAAGCTCAATTTAAACTTTTGCCAGTAGATGACATTATCTTCCTCTACAACCATTTCCTGAATGCAATGCAAAGATACCATGAAGATGTGATTGCCTTTGATGCTGTAAAAAGATACATGTCAAGTTGCATTCAATATGCTTCATTGGAAGATTTTCAAATTGGGTTTGAAGTTGTGAAGAGGAAGATAAATGTTCCATATCCAGATCAGAGTCTTTATACTGAAGACATTGAAAAGCTCAGTATTGGTCATGTCATTGAAGAACCATCTTTTGGGGTTGTCTTTCTAAATAGCCGAAAGAAGAAGATTTTCATTCGTATGGATGAACTTGCTTCTTATTCTGATGGAACATTGGAATTTTGTAAAAATGTGTTGCTGTGTTTGAAGGAAGATGAGCAAAATGAAAAGAAAAAGGAAGTGTTTGATAAAGTGATCTCCAAAATCAATCAAAGGCTTGAATACCGAGACAGCATTCGAATGATGAGAGAAGCAAAGAATGTTCAGAAGTCGAAGTATGTTGTTCGTCGGAAAGGAGGTTGCTGGATCAAGTACGAGCCTAGTCATCTTCCAGGGCCACATAACATTCCTCCAAGAAATTTTGAAGCAAATATGATTGTTCCAGATGACAGACCTGAAGGAGAAAACTGGTTCTGGCATCCAAACAAAGACAGACCAAATACGAGAGCTTGAAGATAAACAAAGACTGGATATTTTTGACAAATCACTACTAAGGGGGAGATTGTTAGAAATATAAATGTAGTAGTTGATTTGTTTACTTATTGTATATTTGTACTTAAAATGTAAATGTCTAAGTATGGAAGGGGGCTTAGTGTAAATTAGTCATATGTATATAAACCCCTTCCATTAAGCATTTTGTAACCTTTGAACCCATAATACAATCAATTCTTTCCCTGACATCTCTCTACTCTCTCTCTACTTTCTCTCTCTAGAAACCGCCATTAACACACACACTTACACACACAAAAGCTCGAATTCTACTGTTTACAATACGTAAAAATAAGCGCACATTACAAAAGCGTATCATAAATCTAAAAAAAACATGAATAATAAAAAGTAGTACAAAGGACTATTTAAAAAAAATACTACATCATAGTGTCATGTGGTTATTTAGTCGTTGGTTATGAAAATATCAACTATTTTATTATTTAAAAAACCCTTTAAATGCCCGTACAAACTAATATATTAGTAAATGAATAAAGAACAAATAAAAGGTAAACGTTATAGTCGTTATACGGGGATTACCTGAACGTTGACCGAGGAAATATTAGTTTTTTTTGTTAGAAAGACCCTTTATAAAGATGATTACAAATTAATATACTACTAAGTAAGTGAAAAAATAAATGAAAGATTAGCGTTAGGTAAAGGAATGACCAAAAAAGGCTAAAAAGATATAAATAAAGTACGATACGCAACAACATATCAGTTAGAATAATTAAAAAACGAATTTATTGAAAATGTATATATATATATAGATGTTATTGTAGTTTTTTTTTAACGTTGAATTTCGCTTGAAACTACGTGTCGCGATTCGACAGCGGGAGGTCTAGCATACGTTGTCTTAACCGGGTCCGCGCTAGAGAGCTTGCTCGAAGTAGAAATGCCTATTTTAAATACCCAATGGGGAAAAGCCCTACTAATCCGCCTGAAAATACGACGATTAATAGGGGTAAACCGTGCCCTCTCAGACTTGAACCTGGAAATATATAAAGAGAAAAGGGCAAAAATGTAATTATGTAGTATATAAAAGAGAAGGGCAAAAATGGAATTTCACCCTTAGCTACTGTAGCTAAGGGTGTTCATAAATGTATATATATAGAATATGGCTTGTTTGTGGTCATGGGTTTAGGCCCATTTAACAATATAGTCCATTGTCATGGTTTTTCAATTATATTAAAAAGTATGGGTGAGTACGGTTCGGTTTGGGTAGGTTTTTGACTAAAAACGAAAACCAAACTGCTATAATTCGGTTTTTGAAATCTAAAACCACTGGGTTTCGTTTTTTTCGGTTTTGATTTTTTCGGTTTGGGTTTTTTTCGATTCGGTTTTAGTCGGTTTTTAACCACTTGTAGGTTTGAGCCAACTTGAGCTAAAAAAGATTAAAGTTTATACCCTATGATTATACTACAACTTCAATAACTTATCCGAACAATATCAACAAAAACAATACAACAATGAAGATAAATCCATCAAAATTGTTGAACAAACTTCAATAATTTTTTTCAAATAACCTTCATATATAAATATTTATATCTTTCACATGTTGTTTCAATATGCAATTGATTAAACCGAATCGATCTTGTTGTGTATTTTCACATAAAACATATATATTATATTGTTTTGTACACTAACAAAAGCAAATATATTAACATAATTAATGAAAATGAGTATTGAAAGGATATAAATACAAAATAATATAAACAATATACATTTTTGGTTTGGTTCGGTCTTTATGGTTCGGTTTTTCATATGAAACCGAAACCGAACCAAAACATTCGGTTTTTAGAATATCAAAACCGAAAACCATTGGTTTTTTGGTTTTTTCGGTTCAGATTTTTCGGTTTTCATGGTTTTTTCGATTTTTGGTTCGCTTTTTGCTCACCTCTATTAAAAAGATAATATCTATTGTTGTTATTACAGTGAACTTCTATAATTTTTTTAATTTTTTTTTTGAACTGTTAAATTTTATTTTATTAAAATAAATGAAAGATCTTCGACATGATACCGGATAATTAAAAGACTTACATCGGTTTGACAACAAAAAATAAGATAACGACACAATCGAACTAAACACCTCGTGCATACTCGGTCGAGTTGATTTGAAAAAGACATTGTTCCTGTGTTTCCACATCGACTACCACCACACGAAACAAATAAATCTCACACATCGACTACCACCACACGAAACAAATAAATCTGCGCACTTTTTCATCACTCGTTGAAATATTAAAAGATGTAATCCATGACTATGTAAATTAATACTTGATAAATTAATAAACTCGATAAATTAATAATTTGTCCAGTCCCAACTTAAAATCAGCACAAAATTGGACCCCAATCGATAAAATAATATTATAGTAATAACTTTTTTGAAACCCAAAATATATGTATTGGTCTTAGCGAAACGATAATTTAATAATTCTTTAAATATTCCCAAAACAACATTTTGATTAGATAAATATTATGTTTCTCAAAACAACGTCCTGATTAGATAAATATTATGTCTCTCGAAACAACGTCTTGATTAGATAAATCATTACAAAAAATTACAATAAGATTTTATTTAATATGTATACTTAACTATATGTTACGGGGTAATCTATAAATATATGTAAAAGATAAACCGTAATTCCAAAATGAATAAGTTTGGACCTTAGATGAAGTTTAGGTTTTAATTAGAGCCATTGAATCAAAATAACGAATTCATATACTGTTTTTTAACTTTTTTATATGTAAATTTAACTAGATTATATCCCGCGTAATACGCGGATAAACATATATAACAAATAAAATACTAATTCATGGTATCATATATTGGCAAATTGTAAATAAAATGTGTTGAAAAACAATATTGTTATATTTATTTACATATAATTAATGAGTTTAAGTATATGTATAAAAAGAATTGCATGATATAGATATAAAAAAAAAGATTTTTGTGATCAATTCTCCACATACATAATATTCATAGAATATTTGTATCGTTTTATTAATTTAACAAATATAAATAAAAGATGTTGAAATTTGGTGATGTTGTCATTTTTATAATTTTTTTTTATTATTATTCTAGACACTACATATATAAGAGAAATATGTTTTATTTAAATATCATAAGATATTAACGATGTAAAGTTAAATACCTATAACTATAACCAATATTTATACGTTATATGATAAAAACATATATAAAGTCATAATTTAATAACTAAAAAAATCAAAAAAGTAATTTAAAAAATAATATAAAGTTTATGAATTAATTTTCATAATTATATCATTAAATTAAATACTTTCTATAATTATAAAACGTAGAAAATTACTTTCCATATTAATGACCATATTTAAATTTATTAAATTAAAATTAATTCTAAAAAAGTTATAAAAGGTATATGACATCATCATTCTCATCTAATGACTCTGACTAAAAGTCGAGCTTCATCCAAGGGGTCAAACTTCTCTATTTTGAAATTAAAGTTTCTCTTTTGTATATATTCAGAGATTCATCAACTTAAAGGTCATTAATATGAAAAATAATTCCTACATTTTATAATCTAAAAAGTAATTATTTTAATGATATAATTATAAAAAATAATTCATAAATTTATATTATACTTTTTAAATCACTTTTTTTTTTTTTACATTATATTATTTCTTTTTTTATGTCGTACATTTTATTATATTATGTGTTTATATCATATTTTTATCATATAATGTAGTATAAACTTGTTTTTTGATTTATAAATGTAGTACATTTATCATAAGTATGAATGTTCCGTAAAATTTTTAGCCGGTAGATATTTTTGATGCGAAATTGCCCCTGAGTTGTGTAAGTCCCCTGGTACGGATCGTCAATAGCTTGCTCTAGTTATCTTGAGGTGCGGAATCCCTCACTATAACCTGGTGATCAACAATAAGCCCCTCCCCCTGCTGCCTTTGACGACTTAGCCTGCAAAAGTATGCTTGATATTTCGACAAATGTTCAACCCTAAACTCTGTTAGGGTTCGGTTTATATAGGTATCAATACGACTGGGCTTCAGCATACTGGCCTCGTATTTCAGGCCCAGCTCGACATATTTATGAGGTCGTATTTATGCTCTAGCCTCGTATTTGTCCCTACAAATACGGAGTCGTATTTCTCCTGTGTGAAATGCGAGGTCGCATTTCCCACTTAGCAGATTTATTACACATTCAATACTTAAACTTAATCTAGTATTCTATGCATAATACTAAGTTCATTAATGACAATCACATACAAAGACATATAACAATATAAGCCCAAACAATCTAGACTGCTATTGACATAGATGTGCACTTACAGACTCCCCCTTGGCAATAGCTTCTAGACGTTAACATACTTATGTCTTTGTCTTGTCTTTGTCATTAATCTACTTCCTCTGCTTTTTCTTCTTGCTCCTGCTCTACTCCTTCTCAGTCTCGAAATCAGAATCTGACTCTGACTTTGAAGGAGTATGAGTTAACCCTAACCATTCTTTCTCTTGATCCCACATAGATCCTGGATCATAATAATAATCCGCAATCTCTGCCCTAGCTCTCATATGAGCTTGTGGATCATATCCCAACCTCTTCTCCAGTCGATGAATAATTGCAGGATGCAAATCTGACTCGGTAGAAGTGTTATTGGTAGAGTCGGTCTTGGTAGACTCACTATCCTGAGTACTAGCATTTTCAGCATCAAGAGCAATAGCATCAGATTGCCCTACCAAATCCTTACCCTTGTTTAATCGATCAACGTCAACATCTTCTGTAAGGAGTTTGGTTTGAGGTGCATCAGACTCAACTACCATCTTCAACTCTGTGACAACCAGTTCTTGAGTCTGTGGAGCTTCAGAAACTGCCTTGCCAACAACACCAGCCTGGCTAGACTCCCCTTGAGTCTCTGTTCTCAAACTAGAACCTTCTCCTAGCTCCTGAGTAGCTCTGGCAGCATCTGGATCTTCATTGTGATCATCATCATGCCTTGCCTTAGCCAGCTCATCACCTCTGCAACCTAAGTTGTCTCTCTCAGCTCTAACCTTGAGATAGTTATCGATGAGCTCATGCAGTTTTTCTTTGGAGATCTTGACTTCCTTCTTCAATGCATCTGCCATCCTGATAACCTTCCCATCAAGTTCAATATACCTTTTATACATCTTGGACACTACCACCTCGGCCTTGTCCAACTTGTCTTCTAAAAACTTATTCTTGTCACTAACAACCTTAAAATCACCAGCTAAACGAGTGATCAAACCTCTCATCTCATTCATCTGTCTCTGCAGATTACCAAGATTAGTTTCTTCACTTGTTTGTTGCTATGGTTGTGGCTGTGTAGTCTCAAGAATAGTTACAACTGGCACACTTTGTGAACCACCAGCAGCAGCAGAAGTTTCTTGTTCCCTGACAAGTCTAGTTCTCTTTGGCATAGGCTGCTCTGGCACCTAATCTTCATCCGTTTCTCTCCTTCTTCTTCCTTGAGCTGCCTCAGTAGGTTTAGGAACCATCTTAGATCCAACTCTAATGAATGCATGAGATCTGTAAGGATCTTCATCACCATCATTGCTGGAATTATCATCAGAATGGATAGAAGGCTCTCTGTCTGCTTGAACATCAGTAACAACCTTTCCTCTACCTTCAGCATTTACACCAGATCCACTAGCCTGACCCGCTCCTGACCCACTAGCGCTAGCTGCTTCAGAACCAACTGCAGCTCCAGCTACATAATCATCTATATCTCGGTCAAGGTCCTCATCTACTAGGTCATCAACATTGGCATTGTACCTTTGCACTTGAGCAATATCACCATCTGGATCAGCCATCTCTTCCAATAAATCATCTATAATCTCAGGATTGGCTCCAGGTTAGTTTATCACATCATCTGCAACATGTACAACAACTTCAGGCTCTTCTGGTGCATCTTCCTGAACCACTACGTCATGTAACTGCTCAACATTCTCAGCAGCTTCACCATCCCCTGGCTGAGGCCCTTCATAAGCTGATATGAGCCCATCAGTAGGTGCTATGTAGTTGGCATTGATGATGGCACCGAACAATGCAACATCTTGTGTATTTGGATCATTATGGTATCGAGACACAAACTCATCATAACCATGTCGGATGATCGAGCTCACTTGCTTCACTTCTCCTACAGCAGGTAGATTTGGAAGTCGAGCATTGATTATCATCATCACGAACTGAGGATACATCAAAAACCTCCTCTTTCCTGTGGCTGTGATCTGTTTCTTCATCTCATCGAAATTTTTTTTAGAGAAACTGTATGGCTTGTTAAATACCAAGCCCACCATCTGTGTTTGGGCTTCCTGGTTCAACGTATCATAACCAGACTTCTTGTTGCTTAAACTAACCAGCAACACATGCGCAAGATACCTCCACCTGCCATAAAAACCCTTCTTGAACAGAGTTTTACTTGACATATCTGCAGCAAACCCCATTCTTCTGAAAGCACCTTGAATGATTTCATGTCTGAACTTGGTGAGACCTGTAGCACCACCATCTTGTTCAACTGTGCCCAGATTAAGAATGTTAACGAGGTCAGCAGCTGTGAACTGTATCTGCTGCCCAGCAACTATGGTATGAAAGATATACACATCTCCTGCCTTCACACAGTCAGCATTATTCCAGAAATCTCTGAGATAATCTAAATATATGACTGGAGAATGTGTAAGAACATGATGAATCCTTGATCTTCGAAAAAAGGCAAATATCTCGTGATAATAAGCCGTTCCTTCCTGATTATCGTCGAAGTTCATCACATAATTATGACCTGCTATGAAATTTCTTGCCATTTCTGTAATCAATAACAAATAATTAATTACTCAAATAGACATAAAAATTCATATGCATAACAAACACAACTAAAATTATCCCGGTAATTTAGTCAAAAGCATAAATTATCCCTGTAATTTACAACATAACATAAATTATCTCTGTAATTTAGTTAAGCATCAATTAACTCATTTTCAAATCTTTATTAACATAAACTTTTGAAAATCTGTTAAATTGACTTAAATTAACCATGTAATTAATATAAAAATTAACTCATTTTCAAATATTTATTAACATAAACTTTTGAAAATCTGTTAAATTGACTTAAATTAACCATGTAATTAATATAAAAATTAACTCATTTTCAAATATTTATAAACATAAACTTTTGAAAATCTGTTAAATTGACTTAAATTAACCATGTAATTAATATAAAAATTAACTCATTTTCAAATATTTATAAGAATAAACTTTTGAAAATCTGTTAAATTACTTAAATTACCTGTAATTAATATAAATCAATTAACTCATTTTCAAATCTTTATTAACATAAACTTTTGAAAATCTGTTAAATTGACTTAAATTAACCATGTAATTAATATAAAAATTAACTCATTTTCAAATATTTATTAACATAAACTTTTGAAAATCTGTTAAATTGACTTAAATTAACCATGTAATTAATATAAAAATTAACTCATTTTCAAATATTTATTAACATAAACTTTTGAAAATCTGTTAAATTGACTTAAATTAACCATGTAATTAATATAAAAATTAACTCATTTTCAAATATTTATTAACATAAACTTTTGAAAATCTGTTAAATTGACTTAAATTAACCATGTAATTAATATAAAAATTAACTCATTTTCAAATATTTATTAACATAAACTTTTGAAAATCTGTTAAATTGACTTAAATTAACCATGTAATTAATATAAAAATTAACTCATTTTCAAATATTTATTAACATAAACTTTTGAAAATCTGTTAAATTGACTTAAATTAACCATGTAATTAATATAAAAATTAACTCATTTTCAAATATTTATAAGAATAAACTTTTGAAAATCTGTTAAATTGACTTAAATTAACCATGTAATTAATATAAAAATTAACTCATTTTCAAATATTTATAAGAATAAACTTTTGAAAATCTGTTAAATTACTTAAATTACCTGTAATTAATATAAATCAATTAACTCATTTTCAAATCTTTATTAACATAAACTTTTGAAAATCTGTTAAATTGACTTAAATTAACCATGTAATTAATATAAAAATTAACTCATTTTCAAATATTTATTAACATAAACTTTTGAAAATCTGTTAAATTGACTTAAATTAACCATGTAATTAATATAAAAATTAACTCATTTTCAAATATTTATTAACATAAACTTTTGAAAATCTGTTAAATTGACTTAAATTAACCATGTAATTAATATAAAAATTAACTCATTTTCAAATATTTATAAACATAAACTTTTGAAAATCTGTTAAATTGACTTAAATTAACCATGTAATTAATATAAAAATTAACTCATTTTCAAATATTTATAAGAATAAACTTTTGAAAATCTGTTAAATTAACTTAAATTATCCTGTAATTTAGTTAAATCAATTAACTCATTTTCAAATCTTTATTAACATAAACTTTTGAAAATCTGTTAAATTGACTTAAATTAACCATGTAATTAATATAAAAATTAACTCATTTTCAAATATTTATAAGAATAAACTTTTGAAAATCTGTTAAGTCAAAAATACGAGGTCGTAATTACCTCCTGCATACTTTAAAATCAAAATTTCGTCAAAGTTTCTGAATAATTGATCAACGATTACCACGAACTTCCTGGAAATATGAAAATTTAAAAGATCAAACCTGTAAGCATCAAATTTTCATCTTTTCCTCGATCTTCGTCTTAACCTGAAAAGTTAATAAACTTACACAAAATTCTTTAACTTTTCAACGATCAATCTTTCCAAAACTTTCTCGAATTTAGCTTTCCCGAATCTGTACCACTTGCAACAATCCATATTTCTAACCAGTTATAAAATTGATTCTTCATTCTTATACCTCCCCCTCAATTTTATGACTAGGAAGTATAACGATGACTAATCATTATAACAACCATCATTCTTATGTACTCCCCCTCAATTTATGACTGGGATACATAACTATGATAAAAAAAATATTGATTAAATACTTCATATTCTTATGAAAACATAATTGACTAGGTACTCCTCCTCAATTTATGACATGTTTTCATAACTATATGATCTAAATAATCAATGCTTAAGCCTTTCACATTCATATATGTTTCTATATCTAAGGTAGCAAAGACCTTTCATAATCAAACAATATATCTATGTCTAAGGCATAAAATATTAACTATTTAGCCTTTCACATTCAAACATGACATTTCTATGTCTAAGGCAAAATATAGTCAATAACCTTTCATATTCACTTAACGTCTATGACTAAGATTTTCTTAATCTTTTTCATTCACATTAAGTCTATATCTAAGGATTTATTTAACCTTCTACATTTACATATGTCTATGTCTAAGATTTTAATAATCTTCTACATTCACTTAATGTCTATGTCTAAGGTTTCACATAACCTTCTACATTTACATTAATGTCTATGTCTAAGATTTTAATAATCTTCTACATTCACTTAATGTCTATGTCTAAGGTTTCACATAACCTAGTTGATAATCTTTCATATTAAAATAAAATTATTTCTATATCTAAGATCTTCAACTAATAATGACCTTGCTATCAACATCTGTAATTACTATATAAATAATATATTATAAAAACCTGATGTTCTTAGCATTGTCTTGAATACTTCAGTCTTTTGCTTAGAAACCCTTCCTTTGGATTGACTTCTCTGCAAATACACTGAAAAAGAATTTCGAGACAACAAAATTTTAATTGCTATACCCGAAACTCGATCTTCCGAAACTTCAGATTTGAAAGACAAACTTCAAACTCTCTGTATCATCATAATAATCAACTAATGCACCATAGCTTGTTGTAGTTCTCCCCCTCAACGATAAATCCCTCCAAATTAAGCATATGCAATCTTCATTCTTGGATATATTGCTCGAGTCCCTGCTCGCCTTGCATAACCGGCATGTAATAGAGAAGTAGAATTTCCAACAATCAATCCTGAACTAGTTGACTCCCATGAAAACCAGAAACTTTGAAACTTGAATCACAAACTTCAGGAACATGGATCCCGTTTCAAAAGCAATTCTTTGTCTCCATAAATCAAAATGTTTCTTCCGATTATGATCAACATCTTCAGACAAAACATATAAAATACAACTTCTTGTGCCTATACCTGCACAAACTAGCTTAAACAAAATACACAACGAGATCAAAATAAAAATGTTATTCTTCATTATTTCATTACTATAATATACGATAGTAACGACTTAATCTAGAACTACATTTTTCATTTTCTTCTCCAAATTTGTTATTCTTCACTATCATAAGTCATAAACATATGACATTATCTTAGTCTAGAACTACAAATCTTCAAGAACTTGAACCAAACTAAACCCTTATAATCGAGATTTTAAGGTTCAAAAGTAAGAATCTTAAGATCTGTGTCTTATCATTCTACCGATATTTATCTAGAATCTTAAGAACCCTGTCTTATCATTCTACGGATACTTATTAAAAATATAGAATCTTAAGATCTCGGTCTTATCATTCTATGGATAACCTAAACTAAGGTCTTCCAACGCAAACTTATATAGATTCCGTTTCTAAAGTCACTTGTCTTTAACTCTGTAAAAACATCTTAACTGAAACCTAATCTCTTATACTTTTGCAAACGATATCTTAATCATGCAAAACTCTCTTTTACCATATGGAATACTCCTATGATTGCCTCATCAAACTAGTATTCATCTTGGTTAAACTGGATAACAATTATAAATACTCATATGATAGCCACATCAAACTAGTATTTATCTTTGTTCAGTATAGATTTGCGTGATCCAAATGTTGCTTCCGTGGTGAAATCTTGCTCAACAACCCACAAAAACGAATATATGTCCGTTGTCCTGCACATCTCAACACGCACATCAAATCTTCTCAAAGTAAAATCATACAATCTGAAGAATTGAATAAAGTAGCAAGATAAAAATGAATATACTTAGCAATCTATTATTAGCCTAAATCACTTTAAGGTCAAATAATTCACTGCAAGCACTTTCAAATTATGCACATAGTTTATCAAAATTATTTAGAAACTCTGTTCCAAATCTTTTTGATTCAAAAATCTTTCAAAGATCAAATTCAAAACTATGAACAACTCTGTGTCCATTCTAATGAAAATCTTCTTTCTAAGATATAAAATGATTCTTTTAAAGATAAAATTCAAAACTATGAACATCTCTGTGTTCATTCTTAAAAAAATCTTCTTTCTAAGATATAAAATGATTCTTTTAAAGATATAATTCAAAACTATGAACATCTCTGTGTTCATTCTTAAGAAAATCTTCTTTCTAAGAATCAATGCAAAGGCATTAACTCAATATCCGTTTATTGAAATCAACAACTCTGTGTTCTTTTTCTTAAACCCATATTCTGTTAATGTGACATACTTTCTTTTAGCTTTTGATCACAACACTATTGCTTAACTACCCTACTCGTTTATTCACTGTTCCATAAGAACGTAGTTGAGTCCTCTTGGAAACTAGATTCTATTTTGACTATATCTCTCGTGCAATAGGAACTTTTATTTAAACAATACAATGAAAATAAAAATTTAAACATTTCACAAAAAACACAAACACACACACACACAAACACTAAACATAAACGAATAACATAGTTACAAGAGCTAAAGTTACTGCTGATTAGATCAGATTTAGCATATTACATAAGCCTACTAGCGAGAAATAATTCTCTTATTATTAGTTATGAACAGTGATCCAAAAACGATTACCAATATGTTTGTCCTCTTAAACACTCGGTACTTCCAGTCTCCTTTTTGGTTTGTGACACTTTCGACATACCCTGGCTAAGGACAGTCACCATACAACCCGAGTAGCCTAATATGTCACTTAATCATGTTTGCGAACTTATGTGCCCCATATTCAGATACACTCTCACAATCGACACAAGCACTAAGATTAAGATATTTGGTGAGTAAAGTGAGAAAGTCTTTAAGAATCAAGTCAGCGGTGACAGGTCGGTGATTCCTTACGCGCAAAGCGACTTAACTTGACTCACGTACGGAAATATACTCAACATTGCATAATGCCAAGTACTTGCATATTTGTGACATTATTTTAAGCACTTATGAAAACCCATGACTTTCGATGAGACCCGTGTAGCGAACTTTCTGACAACCTATCCCAAGTTGGATGCTTTAGGTAGGCTAGGTATACAAAGACACCCCAAGGACTTACTTGTTCAAATCTCAAAGGCCACATTAGCTTCATATTTTCAACAGATTTTTTTCATAAGATTTAAAGGACTTGTCTATTTTAAGAACAAGCATTCTCAGCCATATATCTGAATACGTTTCCCATAAGAACATTGTATACATTTAAGTTCAGATTATAAGGAAACCTTGTTCCTTTGTGCCTATCGATACATCATATAATGGTATCACTGAACTAAGCAATTTAAAGTACAATTCGGTAGGCTTAAAAGCTAAAGTATCGTCACGTCTAATTATCTTGATGCAGTGACCTTACTCCTTTTATTATATTTCTTTTTCTTTCTGATTTTTCTCATTTTTATTTTGCTTTTCTGACACTATCTGACACACATACATTACGACACAAACACTAACTCATTTTACAAAGTTCCTTTTGAGAGACACTATCACTATAGATTTCTCATTCCAATCAATTGGACTAACAACTCGAAACGAGTTCGGTCGAAAGCCTTAATGAACATATCAGCTAAATTAAAGTCACTCAGCACCTTTTCTAGGACAATTAATTTCTTTTCAGCACAATCACGAATAAAATGAAACCTTATGTCTATGTGCTTAGTCCTACTATGCTTAACATGATTATTGGTTATGGATATGGTGGATTAACAATATGTCTTTATGAGAGTACAAAGGAAAACCTAACCATGATAGCCAGAGCCGGTGAATGAGTATTCACTTGCTGTTATGTATTCCAATCTCTCCCCTAAGACAAACATCCACTGATGTCTGCTTCCTCAAGAACACCAATTTCTTCATCCCTGTGATTAAACTAGTACACTTCTGGAACTGACATATAACATAACCAACAACATAAATCAAACATATAAAATTAGAACATGTATTATAGATCATCATCTAGTCATGATCTTCTATAGTACTTTTTTTTTTTAAATCACAAAATAGACATAGGATCCTTTATCAGAAGTAAACTCCGTTAATAATCCCTTGTTCTCTATAATGTGCTTGGAGCTTCCACTATCGACAAACCATAAACCTGCGGTTTTCCTTAGCAACTCATGCACATTCACAAAATAACTAGTTCTCAAAAGGACCCCTAACCCTATTGGCTTTGGGTCTATCATTCTCTTCATCAGAGACTATGTCAGCCCAAAATTCACCAGTAGGCACCCAAGCCTTAGCTGGTTTAACAGTTGAGCTATCAGCAGGCCTTCTGCTGGGTGAAATTCGTGAATTTCTTCCAGCACTAAGCCTACGACTAGGGGAACCACTAGGCCTTCCTTTCAGTAGGTAGCCTTTGGTTAAAACCCTTAGAATTCTTTTGAAATCTTAACATTTTCTCAGGAGATGATGAAGACATTCTCCTAGGACTATGTCGCTGAAATAATGGATTAGAACTCAATTTAGCTTCAGCTATTAACCTTTCATAGTAAGCACTGTTGGGTTTATCTCTTAATTTACTAGACTGACTCGAACTACTAGAACCTTCTCGAGATGAGACACTTCTAGGATTACTACTACTTGTCTGGTCTCTATTCTCAATCTCCCTTTGTAAGACACTTCTAGATTGTACAGACTTATCTCTAGGTGAGACACTTCTAGACTTCTCAGATCTGTCTTTAGGTGAAATACTTCTAGATTGAGGTGATGTGTTCCTTAGAGTTTGGGATGGTTTTCGATGCCTATTGACAACTTTTGACCTAATTAGTTTCACATAGTTCTGTGCATTTACATCATCTGGATGTCTTTTTGCATAATCCTCATAATATTTATTTCTATAAGCACTCATGAACTGTGGTGAACTTACTTGATCAACTAACTTACCCTTCCCATTGCTTCCAGAAGACCCAACACTATCCTTAGACTTATCAGGTGACATCCTAGATTTATTCTTCTTATAAGGACAACAATTTGATACGTGACATATCTCACGACACTTAAAACATGACCTTTTAGAATCCTTCTTTGATATATCACCATGAATAATCTCAGGAACTGGAACCCCATGACCTCTTAATTCATCTATATATTCAAGAGTTGCATAAGCCTCTTCCCAAGAAGTCGGTGCTTGTATGGGAGGTGCATACCGTTTCACAGTTTGAATCTTTGGATCAATGGATAACATTTCTTTAATTTTCCTTTCAGCAAATTGTTCAGGTATTTCAGATTGAACACTCAAAACTTCTGCATTAATTGTAGAAGTTTGAACAAAACCTTTCTTGAAAACTGTATCTTTAAAGTTCTTGCTTTTTACAGGTTTTGGCAAATGTTCAGATTTTACGGGTTCATCAAGACTCCAGATTTTACGGCAAATGTTCAGATTTTACGGGTTCATCAAGACTCCAGATTTTACGGGTTCATCAAGACTCCAGATTTGATCAATATTTTCAGGATATTTACCGTTTAAATCTGACTCTTTTGCTGAAAACACTTCATCATTACCTTTCAAAGTAAAGTAGACAATTGTTTCCATTTCAACTTCTTTTTCAATTTCTTTTAGTTTATTATCCACTGTCCGTTTGGCTTCACTTGGGTCTGAGTGAGCCGTAGATTCACTAGTCTTGTTCCCAAATCCCTCTGACTTAGACATCTCAGGGATAAGAACATCACTAGTTTTGGTCTCCGGAGGGGTAGTCTTGGGTACATTTTCAGGACTTGATTTTTCAGATTCTTCTAAAGTAAGCTTCTAAAAACTATCATAATTGTGACTAAAAGGTGGCGGAACGGCATTATATTTCTGGACAAAACTAGGTTGTTCACCTTTAACTTTTTCATCTCTAAGGTGACCCATCATAGTTCCTATGTCTCTCATTTTATTTAGTTTGCCACTTTCTTGTCCTTTTTAGCACTTTCTTTCACTACCCTTTTCCGAATCCTCATCTAGCATTTGTTTTCTGCCTAGTAGCTGTGCATATTCTACCCTAAGTGGCTCAAACCTATCTTCTTCAGATTTAATCCGATTAAGATATTCTTTGGCATGACCTTTAAATACTATGACATCAGTAGATAACTTACTTCTATCACTAGTGGCATCATTTAAAAGGGTCTTGGTAGAGTCGAGTTCCTTTCTAAGGACAGTTACTTCGCTAGACAAACCTATGCTACTTTTACAAACAGAATAAGTGATTGTAGAGAAAGACTTACCTGTTGTTCTGGTGCCTCAAGATTGGCCACGAAATTCACAAGCCCTTCTGTACTCAGATCATCAGGTATCTCGATCTTTACATCCTTATCCTTTTTCTCAGTTTTCACATTTTCATTAGCTTCAGTGAAAACTTCTTCATTCTCAGCTCTTACTGGTTCTGACGGTTCAGGTTCCTCTTCCTCTTTCTGATGAAAACTAACATGATCATCTGTGCTGGCATACAATGTATAGTCGAATGAATTATCAACAAGATCGTTCATTCCTCCATCAATGTCTTGAATTTCTGCCAAGAATGCATGATTCTGATCATTGGTACTAGTTGAACCCCAATTATAAGTACCATCAGATTGAACAACTAAAGCTCTTGAGTTGTCCGTTTCTCCTGAGCTTCGGTTCCCAGTATTAGCATATTGATGTCCGGAATTCTGACTCACTATAGAACCACTTTGATTGAAGTTCTGACGGCATGTAGCTGAATTGTTGTCCCGTCTTGGCCTCTGACACTCCCTTGCAAAATGTCCAAAACCATCACAGTTATAACACTTCACCTTGGTCTTGTCAAACCCTACTTTAGCATTCACAACCTTCCTTCTGGTTCTATCTGTGAAACGCTGAACTCTCAATGTTAACATAGCTAATTGCCAGTTTAGATCCATTTCTTCCAAGTCATCTAGATCAACTTGCTTGTAATCCTCCCTAACCAAATCAGGATCAGTTAGTTTTCCTCCAATTAACTTTTCATGAGCAGACACAAATGAAGCGAGCATGCCCAAATGTCCCTCAGCAGATCTTATGCTCATCGGCATCCCTGTGTAACCCGAGCTTGGAGAACTACCATTCTGAATCCCATTATGCACAACCATGGCCGATTCTGGAGAAGTTACATACATCAAGTTGCTATCAGAATCCGTTGACATCTTCATCTTGTCATCATCTGCACTATAGAAGGCAGTAATCCTTCCACTTGAAGATTTTGCAGAAGGAACGCTTGATTTGCTATGATAAAGTTCAGGACGCTGAACAAAATCACTGCTACCTGCTTCCTTCGACTTTCGTTTCATATCTTGACCTCTCAGCTTTCGAATGATCTGATCCAGAGTCCATGTGCTAAATTCGGGATTTTGTTGGATTGAAGTTACAAACCCTTCCCACTTAACTGGAAGAGCTTCCAACAACTTTTTGATGACATCTTCTGGATCAGGTTTGTACCCAAAGTATGCAGATGACTGTAACGAATCAAGATCTCATCAAGAGGTTCATCTTTGAAGCTAGTAAAGACATAATACTGCTTCTTTAGCAAATCCTTCCTTCTCTTCTTGAGATCATCATCACCTTCATAATGCTCTTTGAGTGCATCCCATAAGCCTTTTGCACTGTCATACATTTCAAACAAGTGCAAGAATTCCCCTTGGAGAGCCATTCGGAGTGATCCTAAAGCTTTACTTTCTGCTTCGTAATCTTTCTTTTGATCGACAATCATTTGCTCATACGAAGCCGCTTTTCCACCACCCGAACCAGTAGGTTCTTTGTCATTTTGCACAGTGGGATGAACATAACCATTAACAATACATATCCACATCCTCACATCCATTAACCTGCAATATGACTCGAATCTGCCCTTCCAACTGAAATATCTATCAAGGCTTATTAACTTGGGCAGTGAGTTGGCCTTTCCGGTTTCGTGATCCATCAAAATTAGTTGATTCAGCAAAGATTGGTAATTTGCAGGTAATTGAGACGTCATTTTCTCCGAGCTAGCAAAATTCACGAACTGTTTATAAAAAACGAGGTCGTAAAAGTTCACGAGGTCGTAAAGAAAAACAAGGTCGCAATTAAATACTCGAGGTCGTAATTGAACTGGCGAGGTCTTAAAGAGCTCACGAGGCCGCAAACGAAAAACAAGGTCGCAATTGAACTAGCGAGGTCGTAATTAGCTACCCAGGTCGCAATACGAGCTGGATGAGGTAATACGAGCCCGCGAGGTCGCAAACGATGCTGGAATCCTTAGATCTCTTGAATTCGAAACCCTAAAAACCAACAACAACACCTTCGACTGCTGCAAATACAAATAGAGGTCACAAACAAGATTTCCGATCGTAAACTCATGAAAGAATCACGTCTAAACGACCCTAAATCAATATTGTCTATCACCAACAAGCTATAACCTTCCGGTATTAAACCAAGAGGCTCTGATACCAATGTAAGTCCCCTGGTACGGATCGTCAATAGCTTGCTCCAGTTATCTTGAGGTGCGGAATCCCTCACTATAACTTGGTGATCAACAATAAGCCCCTAGATCACCTACTGCCTCGCAGATCTTCTTCGGGCTAGCAGAACAACCTTTGACGACTTAACCTGCACAAGTATGCTTGATATTTCAACAAATGTTCAACCTTAAACTCTGTTAGGGTTCGGTTTATATAGGTATCAATACGACTGGGCTTCAGCATACTGGCCTCGTATTTCAGGCCCAGCTCGACATATTTACGAGGTCGTATTTATGCTCTAGCCTCGTATTTGTCCCTGCAAATACGGAGTCGTATTTCTCCTGTGTGAAATGCGAGGTCGCATTTCCCACTTAGCAGATTTATTACACATTCAATACTTAAACTTAATCTAGTATTCTATGCATAATACTAAGTTCATTAATGACAATCACATTACAAAGACATATAACAATATAAGCCCAAACAATCTAGACTGCTATTGACATAGATGTACACTTACAAGTTCCCCTGAACTCAGCTCAGACCGAGTCAGCTTGGACTCAGCTCAGGCCATGATGATGTTTCCCTCGATGGCACACTTTGGGAAAATGATTGGTGAACCTATCTGCCCCCTAGGATTCACCTTACTTAAATGGGAGGACTGAAATATGGGGGAAGTTTGAAGATCAGCTCGCAAGTTCGTTCAATCTAGGCCAGCTTGGAAGAAGAATCAGCTTGGGACACCTAGTCTGGGTCAGCTTGGAGCAGGGTCAGCTTGGAACTGAATCAGCTTGGGATTTTCAAACACTTATCTGTTTTGATGCTTTCAATAACCAGGTCAAGTTGTTATTAGAACGTGTGTGTGGCTGTTCTAGATGATTCTAAATAAGGATAAGAATTCAGTTATATGTTTTTGACTTGTTTTGGTGACACCTGATCGTGGGAGAAGAAGAAGGCAGTGGGGACCAGAGAGAGAAAACCACCACTACCCTGCAGCTGCAGATTCTGTTCTCTATTCCTATTGGTTGGTTTATAACAACCTTGTACTAGTTGTCTAGGGTAGAATATTTCCTTGTCTCTTGTATTTCCTCTATAAATAGAGGCTGCCTCCTATTGTAAAAATCAGAGTGTGTTTATGAAAAGTTTGATAGAGCTGAATTCTATTCATTTGAAAATCTTCTTTACCTTTATGGATCTTTGATCTTGGTGGTTTGAAGTGGTCCCTTTATCAGTAATCTTGGTGGCTTTGCCTTTATAGATTATTGTGGTGAGATCTTAAAATCTTCATTACTTTTATCTGTATTTGTGGTGGCTCAGCCTTTATCAAATATAGTGGTGGTTTTGGAGTGTTTCTTGTATTTGATTCTGGTGGTTCAGTCCTTTACGAGTCAAATATTAGCTTCTTATATATCCTTGTTTATTTTATCTTTCTGTTCTTATTTCAGTCCAGTTTATTGTTTGGTTGTTGCTGTACTATTTATTCTTATAGTCAGCTTGGGTGTGTTTCTTTATAAAAATCCAGAAAATCTCCATAAAAAAATAGTTTTAAATTCCGTTGTGCTTGTGTTTTGTGAGTTGACTTAGCCTGACCCTGAGTATTTCACATCAGAGTGGTATGAGAGACACAGGTTCTAAAAAGGTTTCTTAATCTTTTTATCCGTGGGTTCTTGTTACTTGATTGTTGTTCTGAGTTTTCTTTATAAAGCTATGGCTTTTAGAAGAAATATGACTTTGGAAGAAGCTCATAATCTTAGAAGGGATAGACAGATCGAAGCTCTCCAAGAACAGCTTGGAAGGGTTGTTAATCTGTTAGAAGATGGTGGTGTGAGGTTAAATAGAGAAGATCTTGCTGTTAGTGAAAGGGGTTCTGGTTCTCAAAACCTTAGTCTTGGATCTGATAGTACTCCTAGATCTTCTAGCGAGTCTGATGCTTCCAGTCAGCCTAGGAGGAGGCATAGGAGACATAAGGTTGACGTTAAAGATATTAAGGTAGACCCACCAGATTTTGTTGGTTCTTCTAACCCAGAAGATTACTTTGAATGGGTTCAGATTATGGACAGGATTATGGAAATTAAGGGGTATGATGACACAAAAGGTTTCAAGGTTGTTGTCATGAAGCTGAGTAAGTATGCATCAGCTTGGTATGAAAACATGAAGGGTGAAAGAGAGTATAAGGGTAAAAGTAAAGTCAAGACCTGGTCAAAGCTGAAGGAGGTTATGCAGAATAGGTTTGTTCCCCGAGCTTATAAGCAAGAGTTGTACATTCATATGAACAGTTTGAAACAAGGCAGTAAGGAGGTTGTGGAGTATATAAGGGAGTTTGAACAGCTTAAGATCAGAACAGGGGTGAAGGAAGCTGAGGAGCATACTATTGCAAGATTCATGGGTGGTCTGAATTCCGTGATTTTTGAGAAGATTGAGTTACAGCCTGTGTGGACATTCGAAGGTGCTTGCAAGCTGGCAATTCAGCTTGAAAGGCAAATAAAGAAGAGGTCAGCCTACAAGTCAATTCCTAAACCTGTTGTACCTGCTAAGAATCCTATCTTTAAAGAAGTTAATACTGGAAAAGAGAAGTTTGGAGAAGGGTCCAAGGAGCCTAAAAAGAGATGTTTCAAGTGTCATGGGTATGGAAATTTCCAAGCTGAGTGTCCCAATCTGAGGGCTCTCACACTGAATGAAGTTGAAGAACTGAAGGCTGAAGCTAACTATGAAGACAAGTGTACTTATGATGAAGATCCTAATGAAGAAGAGCTTGTTGAAGCTGATGTTGGTGACATGTTAGTGATTAGAAGAGCAATGCATGCTGATGAAGCTTCTGATGATAAAGCTCAAAGGGAAAACATTTTCCATTCAAGGTGCACTATCAAAGGGAAGGTGTGTAGTCTGATTATTGGAGGAAGCTGTGCTAATGCTGCATCTACCTATATGGTGGACAAGCTGGGTCTTTCAACTACCAAGCACCCTCACCCATACAAACTACAATGGCTCAGCCCAGGCAATGAGGTAAAAGTTAATCGCCAAGTAGTTATTCCTTTTTCTATTGGTGTTGTTTATCAAGATGAAGTTACTTGTGATGTTGTGCCTATGGATGCTTGTGTTAGAAATATAAATATGGTGTTAAATTGTAAATATTCAATAGTGGAAGGAATATTAGTTATAATTGTGATTAGAGTATAAATACTCCTTCCTAAGTCATTTGTAAAAAAACCTTTCATAATAAACACACACTTAATCTAATTATTTTCTCTCTCCTCCCTATCATCTTCAACCTCCCTTTCACACACAAACACACATTTCACACACTAACCATAATTCCACCATTGTTATCACAATTAAGCTCATTTTCATTTATAACAATTGGTATCAGAGCATAATCGGTAAATCCGAACGATCTACAATCATATCCGTTACTGATTTTGTTCTAATTTCGAGAATTTTGAGCTTAATTTCATGATTAAGGTTCTGTTACTGTTCATCTAGAAATCTGCTGTCAATTTGTGAAATAAAATTGTTTTTCGAGGTGGATTAATGTTGAATTAATGGAGTTCGAGTTCAATTTGTGGATTTAATCGAATTTTTTTTTGTCAAATTGAAAGTCTCTGTTCGACATTCATATAATTGAATTTGCAAGTCACAAAAGTTAAAAAGTCATCAATTTGTGTAACTGCCATTTCGGCTACAGTGATCCTACACGTGATTGATCAGAGATTGTTACTATTCATTTTTACATTTTTCAATTATTATTAAAAAAAAAAAAATAGAAAAAGAAGAAAAACAACAAAATTTTCCAGAACTTCTTTCTTCAATTTCTTCTTCGTTGTTGATCGATTCAACCTGAAATTCATCAGGTTATTTTCGCGGTAAAACGGTGATCATTCTCATGTTTTCAGATTTCTGATTGGTGATTTTTTGTGACGGTTACGTTTTTCGGCGAGTTGGTGAGTTTTCCGGCGAGGTTGTAAACGGTTATTTTTCAGTTAGGATTTGATCGGAAGTCGATTTAGAGAATATTGGTGATAGTTTCGAGTTTTAATTCGAAGATTTGAGGATTTAATCGGAGTTTGAAGTCTTCCGGCGAGATTTTTGCAGATTCCGGCCGCCGTGTTCTTCATATTTTCTGCAAAAATTATCAGTTTTTTATTTTTTTCCGAAATCAAGCCAAATTTTCCATTTGCCGAAGTGAAACAAGCATTTGCAGAGATCGCTTACCAAACATCCATTTGCCGAGCTCGGCAAACAATACAATCTAGTCATTGCTCGTGTTTGCCGAAGTAATGTCTCGACCAGAAGTTGTGTTCTAGTGTTTACCGAGATAACTGACCTTCCAAAATCCGCATTTGCCGAGTTGAGCATTTCAACCATTTGCCGAGCTAACCAAGACCTCCAACACAAGCATTTGCCGAGCAACACTTAGAAAAAAAAAATTTCCAGGCAAAACACCCATTTGCAGAGCTACATCTCGGCATCCTTTACAATTCAGACTTAACCTTCATTTGCTCGAACCTACCTTTTGCCGAGCTCATTGCTCGGCATCCAATTCATTTCATACTTAACCAAATTTCCCAAACCACCATTTGCAGAGCTCATACCTCTGCAAATCACTATTTCGTTTTCCAACTTCTCCAAATCGACCTATCACTCACCCGAATCAACCACTCATCAAAGAAAGGCTTAGAAAGTTTTCGACCAAAACTTTTTTTAATTTCAACTATTTGCAGAGCTCTGAGCTCGGCAAATAGTACAATTAGCCAATTTTTCTCATTTCAACCATTTGCAGAGCAATAAGCTCGGCAAACAGTTCAAGTAAACCAAAATTTCAACAAATTTTTTAAAGTGTTTTCCAAATCAATTTTATCAATTACCCTTTGTTGGTGTGAAATTTGTGAATTTTTTTTTTTGAATACCTCATTTGCCGAGCACTGAGCTCTGCATCCAAGGCAAATAGCATTTTCGTGATACAAGACTTGAACCGTGGCTGTGTGGTTGTTGCTTGTTTGAGTTTTATTTTTCATTGTTGATTGTTTTTGTTGAATGTGAAAGAAGAGAGGGGGGATTAAAGAAAAAGAGAATCTGTTTTTTTTTTTTTGTTTTGTTTTATGATTGAATGTGAAAGAAGAGAGGGGGGATTAAAGAAAAAGAGAATTTGATTTTTTTTTTTGAATACCTCATTTGCCGAGCACTGAGCTCTGCATCCAAGGCAAATAGCATTTTCGTGATACAAGACTTGAACCGTGGCTGTGTGGTTGTTGCTTGTTTGAGTTTTATTCTTCATTGTTGATTGTTTTTGTTGAATGTGAAAGAAGAGAGGGGGGATTAAAGAAAAAGAGAATCTGTTTTTTTTTTTTTTGAATACCTCATTTGCCGAGCACTGAGCTCTGCATCCAAGGCAAATAGCATTTTCGTGATACAAGACTTGAACCGTGGCTGTGTGGTTGTTGCTTGTTTGAGTTTTATTTTTCATTGTTGATTGTTTTTGTTGAATGTGAAAGAAGAGAGGGGGGATTAAAGAAAAAGAGAATCTGTTTTTTTTTAGTATGAATGTGAACTTAATTTTTTGAAATTTGTGAATTTTCTTTTTTTGAATACCTCATTTGCCGAGCACTGAGCTCTGCATCCAAGGCAAATAGCATTTTCGTGATACAAGACTTGAACCGTGGCTGTGTGGTTGTTGCTTGTTTGAGTTTTATTTTTCATTGTTGATTGTTTTTGTTGAATGTGAAAGAAGAGAGGGGGGATTAAAGAAAAAGAGAATCTGTTTTTTTTTTTTTTTTTATTTTCTTTTTTTGAATACCTCATTTGCCGAGCACTGAGCTCTGCATCCAAGGCAAATAGCATTTTCGTGATACAAGACTTGAACCGTGGCTGTGTGGTTGTTGCTTGTTTGAGTTTTATTCTTCATTGTTGATTGTTTTTGTTGAATGTGAAAGAAGAGAGGGGGGATTAAAGAAAAAGAGAATCTGTTTTTTTTAGAGAGTATGAATGTGAACTAAATTTTGAAGAAAGAGAAAAGAGAATAGATCATCGTGTTGTGAAGCAGTGTATGTGTGATCTTTTATCTTTTTGAGCTGTCTAAAAGTTTTTTTTCAATCGGAGAGAAATAAAGTTTTTTTGTGTTGGTAAAAGGAAATTCACGTGATTGCTTAAGAAAGCACATAAAAGGAGTACTGCGCGTGAATATGAGCTGTCAAAAGTAAGTAGTCAACAAGCATCTTTCAAAAAGGCACAGGGTAACACCACCAGGCAAAAGTCAACCCGACCAAGGCATTAGCGGCGACGTCGCCGCTAATACTCTCTCTGGTGCAGTATTAGCGGCGACGTCGCCGCTAATACTCTCTCTGGTGCAGTATTAGCGGCGACGTCGCCGCTAATACTCTCTCTGGTGCAGTATTAGCGGCGACGTCGCCGCTAATAATGCTCTCTGGTGCAGATTACCATTACAGACATGGGCAGTATTAGCGGCGACGTCGCCGCTAATACTCTCTCTGGTGCAGTATTAGCGGCGACGTCGCCGCTAATACTCTCTCTGGTGCAGTATTAGCGGCGACGTCGCCGCTAATACTCTCTCTGGTGCAGTATTAGCGGCGACGTCGCCGCTAATACTCTCTCTGGTGCAGTATTAGCGGCGACGTCGCCGCTAATACTCTCTCTGGTGCAGTATTAGCGGCGACGTCGCCGCTAATACTCTCTCTGGTGCAGTATTAGCGGCGACGTCGCCGCTAATACTCTCTCTGGTGCAGTATTAGCGGCGACGTCGCCGCTAATACTCTCTCTGGTGCAGTATTAGCGGCGACGTCGCCGCTAATACTCTCTCTGGTGCAGTATTAGCGGCGACGTCGCCGCTAATACTCTCTCTGGTGCAGTATTAGCGGCGACGTCGCCGCTAATACTCTCTCTGGTGCAGTATTAGCGGCGACGTCGCCGCTAATACTCTCTCTGGTGCAGTATTAGCGGCGACGTCGCCGCTAATACTCTCTCTGGTGCAGTATTAGCGGCGACGTCGCCGCTAATACTCTCTCTGGTGCAGTATTAGCGGCGACGTCGCCGCTAATACTCTCTCTGGTGCAGTATTAGCGGCGACGTCGCCGCTAATACTCTCTCTGGTGCAGTATTAGCGGCGACGTCGCCGCTAATACTCTCTCTGGTGCAGTATTAGCGGCGACGTCGCCGCTAATACTCTCTCTGGTGCAGTATTAGCGGCGACGTCGCCGCTAATACTCTCTCTGGTGCAGTATTAGCGGCGACGTCGCCGCTAATACTCTCTCTGGTGCAGTATTAGCGGCGACGTCGCCGCTAATACTCTCTCTGGTGCAGTATTAGCGGCGACGTCGCCGCTAATACTCTCTCTGGTGCAGTATTAGCGGCGACGTCGCCGCTAATACTCTCTCTGGTGCAGTATTAGCGGCGACGTCGCCGCTAATACTCTCTCTGGTGCAGTATTAGCGGCGACGTCGCCGCTAATACTCTCTCTGGTGCAGTATTAGCGGCGACGTCGCCGCTAATACTCTCTCTGGTGCAGTATTAGCGGCGACGTCGCCGCTAATACTCTCTCTGGTGCAGTATTAGCGGCGACGTCGCCGCTAATACTCTCTCTGGTGCAGTATTAGCGGCGACGTCGCCGCTAATACTCTCTCTGGTGCAGTATTAGCGGCGACGTCGCCGCTAATACTCTCTCTGGTGCAGTATTAGCGGCGACGTCGCCGCTAATACTCTCTCTGGTGCAGTATTAGCGGCGACGTCGCCGCTAATACTCTCTCTGGTGCAGTATTAGCGGCGACGTCGCCGCTAATACTCTCTCTGGTGCAGTATTAGCGGCGACGTCGCCGCTAATACTCTCTCTGGTGCAGTATTAGCGGCGACGTCGCCGCTAATACTCTCTCTGGTGCAGTATTAGCGGCGACGTCGCCGCTAATACTCTCTCTGGTGCAGTATTAGCGGCGACGTCGCCGCTAATACTCTCTCTGGTGCAGTATTAGCGGCGACGTCGCCGCTAATACTCTCTCTGGTGCAGTATTAGCGGCGACGTCGCCGCTAATACTCTCTCTGGTGCAGTATTAGCGGCGACGTCGCCGCTAATAATCCTCTGGTGCGTATTAGCGGCGACGTCGCCGCTAATACTCTCTCTGGTGCAGTATTAGCGGCGACGTCGCCGCTAATAATGCCTCTGATGGGGTTACACTTTTTTGCCTGGTGGTGTTACACTCCTCGTTCAAAAAGCATAACGTGTGGCAGTGGTCTTTGTTTCAACACGCGTGATTGATATTGACTGCGGGCTTTAGGCATGATGCATATAATTCCTCAAGACAAAGGCTAATTCCTGAAAAGCATGAAGAAAAAGTGTCAACTACGAAAACGTAGTTGGTGAGTGCATAGGTTTGCAAGTAAACCTCGTTACATATCCATTTCAAAATAGTTGAGAAATCCAAGGTAAATTATAAAGTTCTCATTTGTCACATTTATCGTGGCAGAAAAATATATCGATCGATTAATCATTCATTATACCAAAATCATTTGGTCATCAATACTTCAATATTGCCAATTTCAACAACTTTCAAGATTCCATATAAGGTCCAATACCCAAACCGTATGTTCAATCCACAATTTCCATCCATAATATAATATCAATACCTCTTGGTCAATGGTAAGACTACCATGACATAATTTGATGAGATAGATCTTGAGCCACTACTAAGACCGGTTATGTCCCAATAATCAGATATAATGTCCCAAATGATAAGATAATGATAAGCACATGCTGTCAATCACGTGCATAAAGATAACCAAGGGTCGTGCCATGGAGACGCCCATAAATATATAGTAGTTAGAGCACCGCGAGGCCAGACTGGCGATGAAGGTGGCCACAAAGGCAAACCAAACATCCCACCGTTACCTATAATAGTGGATGAGGGGACAAGTCCTAGTTGCGCAACCCTCTAACTACAGGCCTCAAATGAGTTAATAGTAGTGTACAGGGGACCTCCGTTTGACAGTACTCAAGCTCATCATATAACATATAACACGTTGAACATACAATATAATTCCCATATCATTATCCTTATTTCAAAGAATCATTTCATAAGAGAAAGTCATTTTAATTAATCATGTTTTTCACCCCGCAAGTAAACATATAAAAGAGTTTGAAAGGGGGCTATGACTCACCTTGATATGCCGCATATTATATTCACTTATCCAAAATGGGTACTTCCCATCTATCGCTTCCTTGAACATATATCCGTCATATTCCTCAATCGCATTTCAAGCCAAGACTATCCCTACGATGGGACTAATATACGTAAGTTCCTATCTTAAGCCATCACTAAGAAATGCCACTTTTATTATGTTGTTATCAATTATGGGATCCAAGTGTATTGCTCGTATTCACATCTTTTTGGTTGTAAAGATTGGGGGTAAGAGTCGTTTTCTCATTATACGTTTTTGTACGTTTATTGGAATTTTGGTAATTTGGATTTGGTTTATATGATTTCCATTGTATACTTTGCTTAGTAATAACATTTGACATTAGTGGTCTTATAATATTAATATTTTATGTATATTTTCTGATTTGTAATTATATATTTAATTTAATATTATTTAATTAATTATTTATTCATTTTATTGATTTATTAATTAAATAATTCCTTAAAAATACTTTTAAGTGTCATAATTACCTTTATAAATTATGGATAATTTCATTTGAATTATCTTCTGATATATATGCTCCTTAATTTATAATTTCATGATTTATACTTTTATTTGTGTATTTTCCATTTATTTTAATGATAATTTTTAATTAATTATTTTTACTCAATTATTTATCTTTAAATTATGTAACACATGTCTCTTGCCTTTTAACTATTTTTCTCCAGTAGGTTTTAGTTATTTTTATCAATGGTTAAGATGATTTAACTTCATTCTTGATTTGCATAATTTATTTATGGATTTTTATGTCTTTTAATTACTATTTAAATTCAATAATTCATGAAAATTCTTAGAAATCATCACTAAACATTTTGGTCAAAATCTCAGGCCTTTTAGGCAACTTTTATCCATACAAAATCATATCAATTCAACCTCTCTCGTGTCTTGCTTATTTTGAGGGTTTTATGATTAAAAATCGTTTACCGAAATGGTGATTTTAGCCTCATTTCTCAAGCAATTAAAGTGCTTCAAAATGGATTTTCATCCTTATTCCATTATTTACAGAATGTTCATTATATTTTGGTGTCTTAAGTCATGATCGTGGTGGTGGTGTGATATTTGCAAATTAAAGCTTTCGGTTAGTGCTTATATGAACCGAATTAGTCACTTGTAGGCTTGTCTTTGCCATTTAATAACCAAGTTAAGTTTTATAACTTTTATTTGACATATTCTCAGTAGGTTTATAATACTTTTTGTTACGAGATTATTGGAGTTGGTTAGAGTTGCAATCTAGTGACTTTTAGCTTATTTTGTTGTGAAGAACTTTTACTTGGAATTTTCTGTTTTAACACTTATTTTCATAAAATGTTGAGTAGTCATTCTTGGTTAAGTTGAATTATTTGGACGTTGGTGATTTTTATACAGAGACATATATGTGTCCTATATTTATGTGAATTTTTGCTAAATTTTTAGACATTGTTTACTACCTCTAAAAATTACCAAACCAAAACTGGTCAGAACAAGAGCTGCTGTGCGACTCAAGATATTTTATAAATGATTTCTATGATGGACATTTAAGAAAATCTCCCAATTTTATTTTAAGTTAGGGACACTTTGAACTCAGTTCACACCAAGTTTAAACTTCTGAAACCTATTAGTTAAGGAATTAAAAATCGTTTACCGAAATGGTGATTTTAGCCTCATTTCTCAAGCAATTAAAGTGCTTCAAAATGGATTTTCATCCTTATTCCATTATTTACAGAATGTTCATTATATTTTGGTGTCTTAAGTCATGATCGTGGTGGTGGTGTGATATTTGCAAATTAAAGCTTTCGGTTAGTGCTTATATGAACCGAATTAGTCACTTGTAGGCTTGTCTTTGCCATTTAATAACCAAGTTAAGTTTTATAACTTTTATTTGACATATTCTCAGTAGGTTTTAGTTATTTTTATCAATGGTTAAGATGATTTAACTTCATTCTTGATTTGCATAATTTATTTATGGATTTTTATGTCTTTTAATTACTATTTAAATTCAATAATTCATGAAAATTCTTAGAAATCATCACTAAACATTTTGGTCAAAATCTCAGGCCTTTTAGGCAACTTTTATCCATACAAAATCATATCAATTCAACCTCTCTCGTGTCTTGCTTATTTTGAGGGTTTTATGATTAAAAATCGTTTACCGAAATGGTGATTTTAGCCTCATTTCTCAAGCAATTAAAGTGCTTCAAAATGGATTTTCATCCTTATTCCATTATTTACAGAATGTTCATTATATTTTGGTGTCTTAAGTCATGATCGTGGTGGTGGTGTGATATTTGCAAATTAAAGCTTTCGGTTAGTGCTTATATGAACCGAATTAGTCACTTGTAGGCTTGTCTTTGCCATTTAATAACCAAGTTAAGTTTTATAACTTTTATTTGACATATTCTCAGTAGGTTTATAATACTTTTTGTTACGAGATTATTGGAGTTGGTTAGAGTTGCAATCTAGTGACTTTTAGCTTATTTTGTTGTGAAGAACTTTTACTTGGAATTTTCTGTTTTAACACTTATTTTCATAAAATGTTGAGTAGTCATTCTTGGTTAAGTTGAATTATTTGGACGTTGGTGATTTTTATACAGAGACATATATGTGTCCTATATTTATGTGAATTTTTGCTAAATTTTTAGACATTGTTTACTACCTCTAAAAATTACCAAACCAAAACTGGTCAGAACAAGAGCTGCTGTGCGACTCAAGATATTTTATAAATGATTTCTATGATGGACATTTAAGAAAAATCTCCCAATTTTATTTTAAGTTAGGGACACTTTGAACTCAGTTCACACCAAGTTTAAACTTCTGAAACCTATTAGTTAAGGAATTAAAAATCGTCAAAGTTGACTCAACATTAAGACAAAAATCCAGTTTTGACCACTTTTGGTAGAAAAATCATATCTTTGGTTTGGTTTAGTGTTTTTGAGTGATTCCAGTTGGAGGTTAAACTTAACTCTTTTATCTACGACTTTTATTTTGAAAGTTTTGCTTGAAACGGCCCTCACATGTTCAGTTTATCCGTCCAAAGACAGGAGAGTGATTCTGTCAGAAGGTATTTGGGTCCAAACAACTCACCAATGACCATTCTTGCTTAATTTACACTTTATTTCACCACTAACATGCTTGATACTCCTTTTTCTATGATTTTAACATCAAATATACAGATTTCTTATCAAATTCAAAGTCATCATTCATCCATCTCAAATCCCAAATCAAAATTAACCAAAACTAGTGCAAATGTTAACATGCATGTGATGATCTAACACTTTTACACTAAATCCATTATTATCTCTTGCATTCTTAATTATTTCTTTCAAATCAATATTTTAAATGTGCATGCATGTGTAGATCCATATGTATTTAGTGATAAATTTAAAGGTAAAGAAAGTGATAACCAAAAGAGTTCAAGTTATCAACCTTTGAAGATGAATATAACAAGATTGTGGGTGTTGTTGGGTCTCCATTTCGTGGCTGCCCTTGGAGTGTTTCATGGCTGTAACAAGCTTGAAAAGAAAGGAAAATAAGCTACAAAATGAAGGAAAAGATGAATAACAATCAAAGGAACATGTTGGGTACCCATTGATGATCAAGAATCAAAAGGAAAGAAGAAGATGGGACTTGTTTGCTCCTGTTTTCTGCTGCTGTTCGATCAGCCCCTTAGAGGGCTGATTTCGTGACCTTGTTGCCTCCAAATCGACTCCATGCTTCCACCATACATGACTCTAGTTGTTGGATGATCAAGGGAACTTATTATTACATTAGATTAGTTAGTTTTAAGCTCCATTTTGCCTTGGAGAATCCGAAAATGGAGAAGAAGAAAGAAAGAAAGAAAGTTGGGAGAGTTGAGAGAGACCCATTGCATGTGTGTGTGTTGTGTTTGAGTGTGAAAAGAGAGAGTGGCCTGGTCTTGGGGCATAAAAAACGTGGCTATGGCAGAAAATAAAGGGTATGGAGTGAGTTTATTGGTTAAGAGGTGTGGTGGAAGGGTGGTGATTGGTTAGGAGAAGTGGTAGTGGTGTAAGAGCTTGAATTGGTACTAAAATGATGTCTAGATTCAAAATGAGGGTGGTCTTGATCAAATTATGTAGTAATGGTTTGATTATGTAAGTTTTGTTTATGCAAGTATTGAATTTGTAATTATATATGTATGCATGCATATATAGATATGTATTTGTGTTATGTGCAAAAGTTAGCTATTTCAAGATATACGTGTATGTATGTATGTCGTGTGTATATATATCTATATATATGTATTGGCACTAAACTTCATAAAATTTTCTTGATATACCTTCTATATTTGAGTTGTTGATTATATTTTGGATACATAGAGACTTGTTTGTTGGATTGAATACTTATGAACTTGTTGTTACCTTACATATTCTTGAAGTTGACTTGATAGATCATGGTTACATTCTTATAAGATTGTCATTATTTCTTCACTTTGAGATTGTCCTATGTTTTGGCATTTCTAAGATAACTAGCTATCTTTGGGCATTCCATTGAACTAGAGAGAAGGTATCACTATGCCTTAAATGTCTAGAAGGTCAATTCTCTTGATAAACCTCTAGGGATAGATACCTAGATAAATATAAGTAAATTGTCATAGTCGGAAATTGAGGGTTGTTACATCATTACCCCCTTAACTGAAACTTCGTCCTCGAAGTTCGATCATTCATACGGTAGTAAAAATGGATAGACCAACAGTAGGAGTGTCTACACGGAGTCATATAATGTGGGAAAGTCAAACAAGATTTTATCACGATTCTTGGTTTCTTGCGAGCTTTTAACTCTAGGGTTGGGGGCATCCATTCCTCTGTGCCCTAACATTTCTCGTGATTAGAAACTTCGAAAAAGAAAAAAAGTACGAATGTTGCTCACCTCTTGAGACGACTGGAGATTTATCGTATGTAATCGTTGCGGGCTGTCAATCTTGCCTAGAGCAATACTACGTAGTGGGATGATAATGAGAACGGCAATACGGAGGTGTAAAATGAGCAAACGGCTCGTAACGTGAGTTACAATAAAATAGTGAGAGACGTTGGAATGTCGATCGTTGGTGGCTACTTATTTCCTTTGTCACTTTGCATACTTTCCTTTATCGTCTCCTACCCCAATTAAAGAATCGTTCCAATAGTTTCTCGTCTACTTTCATCTTTCTTTGGTTTGATGCTGGACACGCTCGCCGCTACTTGAAAATATTGACTTCGTTTGTGACCAACCACTTGTTAAGGGATTACCCCTTTAACAAAAGTGATACTAACTGGGGTGTCGAGTTGCACTAAAATTGCAAAGGTACATCTTCGTAGTATCTCATTTTAGGGTTTTCCAATGTCGTCTTTGTTGCCTTATAGCATTCGAGGGAATCATGAATTGTATGACGATAGTTCCATCTTGTTCCTCACACTCACCTTTGTTCTTCAATTTCGCCCTTATTTTTCCAAAGTCACCTTTTTCATTATTCGCTAAGTCATATCGTTACCAATTTCTCTTGCTTTTGCCGATATTGGCTTTCAAATCGTTTTAAGGTACCTTTAATTACTTTCCTTTTTACGCTAGAAGGACCATTATCTATGACTCGTCACCGACAAATCCCTTTTAATATCGAACATATAACCTATTCGGTTTCTTTGCTATACCTACGCATCCCTCATGATAGGATTTACACAATCCTTATGCTCTTAAGTAATCATATCCCACCATCATTTCCAGGTAAACACTTCGATGTCCTTGTTCGTATGAACTCCTCCTTTAAAATAATCCTTCTTAGGTCCTCCTGACCTCTACAAAACTTTCAATTACTTTGCTCTCCTGAGCCTCATATCCATTTTCAGCTTTCTAAGCTAAGCTTCTTTTCAAATACAATAACCTAATGTCCTTAGAAATTGTGATATAATATAATTTTAGGGGAAACATTGGTTACTTTGTCCTTTTCCCAACCATTCGGTTTTCTCCATTTTCCTTTCGTTTTCTTATGGGCCACCATACTCCTTACTGTTTCGTCACTCAAATCCATCTCTAACTAGAGTAATCGTCGTCTTGAACAGCACACAAGTAGTCACTAGTCCTTGCAGTTATCTCAAGGGTACTTGTCAGATCATGGTGATATAGATCCTTTGATCCTAACTCATCACAGATGCGAATTATCCTTATCACCCTTCCGTTCAAATATTCCATAACTAGCTCTTCACGGAGTTTGTTAGTTGTCTGGAACTTAGTTCAGCGCCCAACTTCCTTAATCGTTGTCGTAGCATGTGCCTTGACTTCTAGCGTCGTATTTCTTATTTGTTTTCTCTACTAGCTTTAGCAATTCCATGTTGTTTTCTCCTTCACCCTGCTTGGGCGCACTACTCCATGGGTCGATGGTCCTTGACGATTAACCACGTGTTGCAAATTGATTTTCACTCAGATTCATCTTGTTTTAGCTTACCTCTCTACGACCGTCGACCTTGAGGGGATAACCATCACAAGTCATCGTGCTTCCTCTACTTATCGACCATACTTCTCTTTAGTAAAGCTAGCTTCCATCGGGTGTTGGGCGTATATCGATTTCTCTTAGCTTAGTTGATACTCTCCACTAATAGCTTGTCTTTCGATAGAGCTTTTCTAATTCGTATTCAAGGAATAACGCGTGAACCGCCATAAAGATAAACGCCACCAGAACTACATCTTGTAGACGACGTCAATGCCTTCACTTTACTGTTTGTGTCAAATGATGCCTTCTTTACTCTATCTTCTACTCCACATCACCTTCAATGATGCTAGTGAATGACTCTTCTTGAAAGATAAGGTATAATCTTGCACTTCATACTCCTTGTTCGAGTATCTACCTTTGCTGTGATTACCCCCTTAACATTCTTCCTCTAGAAAAATGTAAGGGATTTCCTACTTTTCACTTTATCTCACCATACTTGACGATCTTCATTTCGCCAAGTTCCTGATTCCTTCATGTAGCAATTATCCGTTTGCTTTGGTGTTTTGAAAAAAGAAAAGGATAGCTCAGAATTCCTTTTTGTTACTCTTCCATCTTGAGGGTTACTCGACACACCCTAATTGTCTTATTGTCCTTGGTTTTCTTCTTCTAACCACTTTCGTCTTCCAACATTGCTAGTGATCTCCCCCAAGTTCTAGGGAAGTCTTATATTTATCCAAAGGTGACCTTCATGTCACACGACCTTCCTTTCGTCGGCCGCTCAATTTTTCCTTCGGTCGATCAACATAGATAGGGAAGACCTTCAATTCTTTCTCCAAGTTAAAGCTTAGTATACTCTTCACTTGTGCTTCCATGTACTTTGACTTACACACCACATATCTTCTCCGCCCTACTTTATGTACATGATCCAATAACATCTTCTATGCTATATAGTTATCCCAAGTATTTCACTTATTGACGGCCGATGTCTTACGTCTTTCGTATCCCTTGATGTCGCAGTAAGAGAAGGGTTCCAGTTACTCGATTTTGCCATTGCGGAGTGTTACGTAAGTGAATGGTGTGTTGTTAGGGTACTAACTTTGAGGAGAAGTGGTGGTGATCATTACTTTGAATAATCAAGAATATAAAGGATATAGAATTTGGTTTCGAATGAATGAAATAGGAAAACAAAAGATTCATTAAGGCTCGGATTAAACTCCTTGCGCGAGTTAGAGAAATCACTTCTTTGTCTTTCGTCGCCCCATGGACTCCAACTTTCAATGACGTCAATATATGTCGCACCGACTTAGATAATATAGATAGATGTTCGCGTATACGTGTTAGAATAGAAATATCGCACCAAATTTCAGAGCTACAATCCCAGAATGTGTCTTCTAGAATGTATATCGGAATGTGTTTATTGGCGTCGTCAAATCGTAATTTGGCTTTAATACCACTCGTCTTTCATAAGTCTCCAACTTCATTCGACGTTTACATATGTTTCGCACCATTTCAGATCGAATACCAAGGTTATGCGTAGTTTCTAAGAGGATAGAGTCGCGTCATATCTTGGGTCTACAATTCTCAGAGTATATCGTCCAACGTACGTGAAAAGATGCTCCACTGATGATATCGCCGTTGTCATATGTCCATAATGAATAGTGGTGTCGTAAGAAATAGGATGTGGGATAATTTCAAAAGAGCACGAGTGAACGAATATTGGATTAGAGGGGTACTTAATGACAACTTCCATACTTAGGAAATTCCTAATTCATTTCGCATTTCTCAGGGACAATCACTAGTTCCCAAGCGGTCAAATCTCATCACGCAGTATATATCTCAGTAGTAAGGACTAGCCACATTATAATCACATCTAGCAGGTGCCAGTTCTCAATAGTCAAATCTTAGAGCATAATAACTATCTCAATAATAAGGCACAACTATATAATCATTAAATCGTTCATGCACTAGCCCTCAATTAGCTCAATCTTAGGGCGCAATAACTATCTCCATAGTAAGGCATGACTACATAATCATCGCAATATTCACGCGCTAGTTTCAAATAGCTCAAACTTAGGGAGTAAAGGCTCTTATATCCATATCGTCCATGAAATTTCATATCAACTCGTCAGGCCTATATTTTCCTTCTAAATCGATCATAAATAGTCAACGTCATTACTCAATAAATTGAACAAGTCATACCCCAAAATGATTTCGTGCCTTATAATAATCTCATTAGTTTAAAGTGCCTATGCAACTTAAAGTTCAACATCATGAATCATAAGACTTTTACGCATGCATTCCTCACATAATTTCCACATTGCACATTCCAAACTTTCACATTGATATTTCAAACTTTCACATTGCACATTACAACTTTCACATTGCACATTACAACTTTCACATTGCACATTACAACTTTCACATTGCACATTACAACTTTCACATTGCATATTTCAAACTTTCACATTGCACATTACAACTTTCACATTGCACATTACAACTTTCACATTGCACACTACAACTTTCACATTGCACATTACAACTTTCACATTGCACATTACAACTTTCACATTGCATATTACAACTTTCACATTGCACATTACAACTTTCACATTGCACATTACAACTTTCACATTGCACATTACAACTTTCACATTGCACATTACAACTTTCACATTGCACATTACAACTTTCACATTGCACATTACAACTTTCACATTGCACATTACAACTTTCACATTGCACATTACAACTTTCACATTGCACATTACAACTTTCACATTGCACATTACAACTTTCACATTGCACATTACAACTTTCACATTGCACATTACAACTTTCACATTGCACATTACAACTTTCACATTGCACATTACAACTTTCACATTGCACATTACAACTTTCACATTGCACATTACAACTTTCACATTGCACATTACAACTTTCACATTGCACATTACAACTTTCACATTGCATATTACAACTTTCACATTCCACATTACAACTTTCACATTGCACACTACAACTTTCACATTGCACATTACAACTTTCACATTGCACATTACAACTTTCACTTTGATATTTCAAACTTTCACATTGCACATTACAACTTTCACATTGCACATTACAACTTTCACATTGCACACTACAACTTTCACATTGCACATTACAACTTTCACATTGCACATTACAACTTTCACATTGCACATTACAACTTTCACATTGCACATCACAACTTTCACATTGCACATTACAACTTTCACATTGCACATTACAACTTTCACATTGCACATTACAACTTTCACATTGCACATTACAACTTTCACATTGCACACTACAACTTTCACATTGCACATTACAACTTTCACATTGCACATTACAACTTTCACATTGCACATTACAACTTTCACATTGCACATTACAACTTTCACATTGCACATTACAACTTTCACATTGCACATTACAACTTTCACATTGCACATTACAACTTTCACATTGCACATTACAACTTTCACATTGCACATTACAACTTTCACATTGCACATTACAACTTTCACATTGCACATTACAACTTTCACATTGCACATTACAACTTTCACATTGCACATTACAACTTTCACATTGCACATTACAACTTTCACATTGCACATTACAACTTTCACATTGCACATTACAACTTTCACATTGCACATTACAACTTTCACATTGCACATTTCAACTTTCACATTGCACATTACAACTTTCACATTGCACATTACAACTTTCACATTGCACACTACAACTTTCACATTGCACATTACAACTTTCACATTGCACATTACAACTTTCACATTGCACATTACAACTTTCACATTGCACATTACAACTTTCACATTGCACATTACAACTTTCACATTGCACATTACAACTTTCACATTGCACATTACAACTTTCACATTGCACATTACAACTTTCACATTGCACATTACAACTTTCACATTGCAATCAAATCATGCCCAAATTCCCATGTTATAGCATAGAGTAGCATGTATCAACGAATATCTTTCAATCTTATTCATTTCACTTCTAATGTGCAGAGGGGAATCCTACTAAACTAGCATAATCCTCAAGTAAGGCAAGTCTCGAATCGCTATATATGCTTAGGTGAATGTCTAAATGCAACACGTATGCTCATAAAAACGGATTTATTAAAGATTTTTTTTTTTTTTTTTTTTTTTTTTTTTTTGAAAAGGAATCCTTTTGAACATAAGTCCAAGTGGCCGTTTGAGTTTTACATGGTCCTCTCATAATTAAACGTAGATTCATGACTTTACGTTTAATTATGGTCCTACCATGTAAAGCTCAAACTAGTCCGCTCAACCTTATGCTCGACTCGACTATAAAATTTGTTTTGAAAAGAGGCTATAGTTTTGGAATCCCGGAGGAACCCCAATGTTCTCTATAACCTTAGTCTCTGATACCATTTTCTGTAACACCCCAACCACGGCGGAATGATGAGATGTACAGAAAGTCGAGTATTCAAATCAAAGGATAATAGATAACATTCACCATAGCTTTAGTTGACAAGAATAATTTTACAATGCACAAGCATGTGAACCAATTTCCGAGTACAATACGTCTACCATACTTGGATATTGAGTCCACGAAACAAATAACAATTACATGAGATGATATACTACAATGATCAAGGCGGATTCCATTGCCCGTCACAAGGTTTGATCTTTGACTCCAAAGTGCAATGCAAACAATCATGATGCATATAATTCCTCAAGACAAAGGCTAATTCCTGAAAAGCATGAAGAAAAAGTGTCAACTACGAAAACGTAGTTGGTGAGTGCATAGGTTTGCAAGTAAACCTCGTTACATATCCATTTCAAAATAGTTGAGAAATCCAAGGTAAATTATAAAGTTCTCATTTGTCACATTTATCGTGGCAGAAAAATATATCGATCGATTAATCATTCATTATACCAAAATCATTTGGTCATCAATACTTCAATATTGCCAATTTCAACAACTTTCAAGATTCCATATAAGGTCCAATACCCAAACCGTATGTTCAATCCATAATATCCAACCATAAATAATATCAATACCTCTTGGTCAATGGTAAGACTACCATGACATAATTTGATGAGATAGATCTTGAGCCACTACTAAGACCGGTTATGTCCCAATAATCAGATATAATGTCCCAAATGATAAGATAATGATAAGCACATGCTGTCAATCACGTGCATAAAGATAACCAAGGGTCGTGCCATGGAGACGCCCATAAATATATAGTAGTTAGAGCACCGCGAGGCCAGACTGGCGATGAAGGTGGCCACAAAGGCAAACCAAACATCCCACCGTTACCTATAATAGTGGATGAGGGGACAAGTCCTAGTTGCGCAACCCTCTAACTACAGGCCTCAAATGAGTTAATAGTAGTGTACAGGGGACCTCCGTTTGACAGTACTCAAGCTCATCATATAACATATAACACGTTGAACATACAATATAATTCCCATATCATTATCCTTATTTCAAAGAATCATTTCATAAGAGAAAGTCATTTTAATTAATCATGCTTTTCACCCCGCAAGTAAAACATATAAAAGAGTTTGAAAGGGGGCTATGACTCACCTTGATATGCCGCATATTATATTCACTTATCCAAAATGGGTACTTCCCATCTATCGCTTCCTTGATCATATATCCGTCATATTCCTCAATCGCATTTCAAGCCAAGACTATCCCTACGATGGGACTAATATACGTAAGTTCCTATCTTAAGCCATCACTAAGAAATGCCACTTTTATTATGTTGTTATCAATTATGGGATCCAAGTGTATTGCTCGTATTCACATCTTTTTGGTTGTAAAGATTGGGGGTAAGAGTCGTTTTCTCATTATACGTTTTTGTACGTTTATTGGAATTTCGGTAATTTGGATTTGGTTTATATGATTTCCATTGTATACTTTGCTTAGTAATAACATTTGACATTAGTGGTCTTATAATATTAATATTTTATGTATATTTTCTGATTTGTAATTATATATTTAATTTAATATTATTTAATTAATTATTTATTCATTTTATTGATTTATTAATTAAATAATTCCTTAAAAATACTTTTAAGTGTCATAATTACCTTTATAAATTATGGATAATTTCATTTGAATTATCTTCTGATATATATGCTCCTTAATTTATAATTTCATGATTTATACTTTTATTTGTGTATTTTCCATTTATTTTAATGATAATTTTTAATTAATTATTTATTCATTTTATTGATTTATTAATTAAATAATTCCTTAAAAATACTTTTAAGTGTCATAATTACCTTTATAAATTATGGATAATTTCATTTGAATTATCTTCTGATATATATGCTCCTTAATTTATAATTTCATGATTTATACTTTTATTTGTGTATTTTCCATTTATTTTAATGATAATTTTTAATTAATTATTTATTCATTTTATTGATTTATTAATTAAATAATTCCTTAAAAATACTTTTAAGTGTCATAATTACCTTTATAAATTATGGATAATTTCATTTGAATTATCTTCTGATATATATGCTCCTTAATTTATAATTTCATGATTTATACTTTTATTTGTGTATTTTCCATTTATTTTAATGATAATTTTTAATTAATTATTTATTCATTTTATTGATTTATTAATTAAATAATTCCTTAAAAATACTTTTAAGTGTCATAATTACCTTTATAAATTATGGATAATTTCATTTGAATTATCTTCTGATATATATGCTCCTTAATTTATAATTTCATGATTTATACTTTTATTTGTGTATTTTCCATTTATTTTAATGATAATTTTTAATTAATTATTTTTACTCAATTATTTATCTTTAAATTATGTAACACATGTCTCTTGCCTTTTAACTATTTTTCTCCAGTAGGTTTTAGTTATTTTTATCAATGGTTAAGATGATTTAACTTCATTCTTGATTTGCATAATTTATTTATGGATTTTTATGTCTTTTAATTACTATTTAAATTCAATAATTCATGGAAATTCTTAGAAATCATCACTAAACATTTTGGTCAAAAATCTCAGGCCTTTTAGGCAACTTTTATCCATACAAAATCATATCAATTCAACCTCTCTCGTGTCTTGCTTATTTTGAGGGTTTTATGATTAAAAATCGTTTACCGAAATGGTGATTTTAGCCTCATTTCTCAAGCAATTAAAGTGCTTCAAAATGGATTTTCATCCTTATTCCATTATTTACAGAATGTTCATTATATTTTGGTGTCTTAAGTCATGATCGTGGTGGTGGTGTGATATTTGCAAATTAAAGCTTTCGGTTAGTGCTTATATGAACCGAATTAGTCACTTGTAGGCTTGTCTTTGCCATTTAATAACCAAGTTAAGTTTTATAACTTTTATTTGACATATTCTCAGTAGGTTTATAATACTTTTTGTTACGAGATTATTGGAGTTGGTTAGAGTTGCAATCTAGTGACTTTTAGCTTATTTTGTTGTGAAGAACTTTTACTTGGAATTTTCTGTTTTAACACTTATTTTCATAAAATGTTGAGTAGTCATTCTTGGTTAAGTTGAATTATTTGGACGTTGGTGATTTTTATACAGAGACATATATGTGTCCTATATTTATGTGAATTTTTGCTAAATTTTTAGACATTGTTTACTACCTCTAAAAATTACCAAACCAAAACTGGTCAGAACAAGAGCTGCTGTGCGACTCAAGATATTTTATAAATGATTTCTATGATGGACATTTAAGAAAAATCTCCCAATTTTATTTTAAGTTAGGGACACTTTGAACTCAGTTCACACCAAGTTTAAACTTCTGAAACCTATTAGTTAAGGAATTAAAAATCGTCAAAGTTGACTCAACATTAAGACAAAAATCCAGTTTTGACCACTTTTGGTAGAAAAATCATATCTTTGGTTTGGTTTAGTATTTTTGAGTGATTCCAGTTGGAGGTTAAACTTAACTCTTTTATCTACGACTTTTATTTTGAAAGTTTTGCTTGAAACGGCCCTCACATGTTCAGTTTATCCGTCCAAAGACAGGAGAGTGATTCTGTCAGAAGGTATTTGGGTCCAAACAACTCACCAATGACCATTCTTGCTTAATTTACACTTTATTTCACCACTAACATGCTTGATACTCCTTTTTCTATGATTTTAACATCAAATATACAGATTTCTTATCAAATTCAAAGTCATCATTCATCCATCTCAAATCCCAAATCAAAATTAACCAAAACTAGTGCAAATGTTAACATGCATGTGATGATCTAACACTTTTACACTAAATCCATTATTATCTCTTGCATTCTTAATTATTTCTTTCAAATCAATATTTTAAATGTGCATGCATGTGTAGATCCATATGTATTTAGTGATAAATTTAAAGGTAAAGAAAGTGATAACCAAAAGAGTTCAAGTTATCAACCTTTGAAGATGAATATAACAAGATTGTGGGTGTTGTTGGGTCTCCATTTCGTGGCTGCCCTTGGAGTGTTTCATGGCTGTAACAAGCTTGAAAAGAAAGGAAAATAAGATACAAAATGAAGGAAAAGATGAATAACAATCAAAGGAACATGTTGGGTACCCATTGATGATCAAGAATCAAAAGGAAAGAAGAAGATGGGACTTGTTTGCTCCTGTTTTCTGCTGCTGTTCGATCAGCCCCTTAGAGGGCTGATTTCGTGACCTTGTTGCCTCCAAATCGACTCCATGCTTCCACCATACATGACTCTAGTTGTTGGATGATCAAGGGAACTTATTATTACATTAGATTAGTTAGTTTTAAGCTCCATTTTGCCTTGGAGAATCCGAAAATGGAGAAGAAGAAAGAAAGAAAGTTGGGAGAGTTGAGAGAGACCCATTGCATGTGTGTGTGTTGTGTTTGAGTGTGAAAAGAGAGAGTGGCCTGGTCTTGGGGCATAAAAAACGTGGCTATGGCAGAAAATAAAGGGTATGGAGTGAGTTTATTGGTTAAGAGGTGTGGTGGAAGGGTGGTGATTGGTTAGGAGAAGTGGTAGTGGTGTAAGAGCTTGAATTGGTACTAAAATGATGTCTAGATTCAAAATGAGGGTGGTCTTGATCAAATTATGTAGTAATGGTTTGATTATGTAAGTTTTGTTTATGCAAGTATTGAATTTGTAATTATATATGTATGCATGCATATATAGATATGTATTTGTGTTATGTGCAAAAGTTAGCTATTTCAAGATATACGTGTATGTATGTATGTCGTGTGTATATATATCTATATATATGTATTGGCACTAAACTTCATAAAATTTTCTTGATATACCTTCTATATTTGAGTTGTTGATTATATTTTGGATACATAGAGACTTGTTTGTTGGATTGAATACTTATGAACTTGTTGTTACCTTACATATTCTTGAAGTTGACTTGATAGATCATGGTTACATTCTTATAAGATTGTCATTATTTCTTCACTTTGAGATTGTCCTATGTTTTGGCATTTCTAAGATAACTATCTATTTTTTTTTTTTTTTTTTTTTTTTTTTTTTTTTTTTTTTTTTTTTTTTTTTTTTTTTTTTTTTTTTTTTTTTTTTTTTTTTTTTTTTTTTTTTTTTTTTTTTTTTTTTTTTTTTTTTTTTTTTTTTTTTTTTTTTTTTTTTTTTTTTTTTTTTTTTTTTTTTTTTTTTTTTTTTTTTTTTTTTTTTTTTTTTTTTTTTTTTTTTTTTTTTTTTTTTTTTTTTTTTTTTTTTTTTTTTTTTTTTTTTTTTTTTTTTTTTTTTTTTTTTTTTTTTTTTTTTTTTTTTTTTTTTTTTTTTTTTTTTTTTTTTTTTTTTTTTTTTTTTTTTTTTTTTTTTTTTTTTTTTTTTTTTTTTTTTTTTTTTTTTTTTTTTTTTTTTTTTTTTTTTTTTTTTTTTTTTTTTTTTTTTTTTTTTTTTTTTTTTTTTTTTTTTTTTTTTTTTTTTTTTTTTTTTTTTTTTTTTTTTTTTTTTTTTTTTTTTTTTTTTTTTTTTTTTTTTTTTTTTTTTTTTTTTTTTTTTTTTTTTTTTTTTTTTTTTTTTTTTTTTTTTTTTTTTTTTTTTTTTTTTTTTTTTTTTTTTTTTTTTTTTTTTTTTTTTTTTTTTTTTTTTTTTTTTTTTTTTTTTTTTTTTTTTTTTTTTTTTTTTTTTTTTTTTTTTTTTTTTTTTTTTTTTTTTTTTTTTTTTTTTTTTTTTTTTTTTTTTTTTTTTTTTTTTTTTTTTTTTTTTTTTTTTTTTTTTTTTTTTTTTTTTTTTTTTTTTTTTTTTTTTTTTTTTTTTTTTTTTTTTTTTTTTTTTTTTTTTTTTTTTTTTTTTTTTTTTTTTTTTTTTTTTTTTTTTTTTTTTTTTTTTTTTTTTTTTTTTTTTTTTTTTTTTTTTTTTTTTTTTTTTTTTTTTTTTTTTTTTTTTTTTTTTTTTTTTTTTTTTTTTTTTTTTTTTTTTTTTTTTTTTTTTTTTTTTTTTTTTTTTTTTTTTTTTTTTTTTTTTTTTTTTTTTTTTTTTTTTTTTTTTTTTTTTTTTTTTTTTTTTTTTTTTTTTTTTTTTTTTTTTTTTTTTTTTTTTTTTTTTTTTTTTTTTTTTTTTTTTTTTTTTTTTTTTTTTTTTTTTTTTTTTTTTTTTTTTTTTTTTTTTTTTTTTTTTTTTTTTTTTTTTTTTTTTTTTTTTTTTTTTTTTTTTTTTTTTTTTTTTTTTTTTTTTTTTTTTTTTTTTTTTTTTTTTTTTTTTTTTTTTTTTTTTTTTTTTTTTTTTTTTTTTTTTTTTTTTTTTTTTTTTTTTTTTTTTTTTTTTTTTTTTTTTTTTTTTTTTTTTTTTTTTTTTTTTTTTTTTTTTTTTTTTTTTTTTTTTTTTTTTTTTTTTTTTTTTTTTTTTTTTTTTTTTTTTTTTTTTTTTTTTTTTTTTTTTTTTTTTTTTTTTTTTTTTTTTTTTTTTTTTTTTTTTTTTTTTTTTTTTTTTTTTTTTTTTTTTTTTTTTTTTTTTTTTTTTTTTTTTTTTTTTTTTTTTTTTTTTTTTTTTTTTTTTTTTTTTTTTTTTTTTTTTTTTTTTTTTTTTTTTTTTTTTTTTTTTTTTTTTTTTTTTTTTTTTTTTTTTTTTTTTTTTTTTTTTTTTTTTTTTTTTTTTTTTTTTTTTTTTTTTTTTTTTTTTTTTTTTTTTTTTTTTTTTTTTTTTTTTTTTTTTTTTTTTTTTTTTTTTTTTTTTTTTTTTTTTTTTTTTTTTTTTTTTTTTTTTTTTTTTTTTTTTTTTTTTTTTTTTTTTTTTTTTTTTTTTTTTTTTTTTTTTTTTTTTTTTTTTTTTTTTTTTTTTTTTTTTTTTTTTTTTTTTTTTTTTTTTTTTTTTTTTTTTTTTTTTTTTTTTTTTTTTTTTTTTTTTTTTTTTTTTTTTTTTTTTTTTTTTTTTTTTTTTTTTTTTTTTTTTTTTTTTTTTTTTTTTTTTTTTTTTTTTTTTTTTTTTTTTTTTTTTTTTTTTTTTTTTTTTTTTTTTTTTTTTTTTTTTTTTTTTTTTTTTTTTTTTTTTTTTTTTTTTTTTTTTTTTTTTTTTTTTTTTTTTTTTTTTTTTTTTTTTTTTTTTTTTTTTTTTTTTTTTTTTTTTTTTTTTTTTAGTAAGTTTTTTATTTTTTTTATGTTACTTTTATTGTTTATTTTCATTTGTTTGATCATTTTTTTTTGTTTTGTTTTTTTTTTTGCTTTTTTGAGGGATTTGTCCCACGGATGGCGCCAATTTGTTTGATCAAATAATCGCACTATGGCACAACCGAGGGGGTGTGTGGGTTTCATAGGTGATTTACAGGCGGTTCCCTTATGGTAATAGGGTTGCGGATCTATCTAGACCTTGACCCTGTGGTGCGGATCTATCTAGACCTTGACCCTGCGGTGCGGATCTATCTAGACCTTGACCCTGCGGTGCGGATCTATCTAGACCTTGACCCTGCGGTGCGGATCTATCTAGACCTTGACCCTGCTGGTGCGGATCTATCCAGACCTTGACCCTGCGGTGCGGATCTATCCAGACCTTGACCCTGCTGGTGCGGATCTATCCAGACCTTGACCCTGCGGTGCGGATCTATCCAGACCTTGACCCTGCGGTGCGGATCTATCCAGACCTTGACCCTGCGGTGCGGATCTATCCAGACCTTGACCCTGCGTGCGGATCTATCCAGACCTTGACCCTGCGGTGCGGATCTATCCAGACCTTGACCCTGCGTGCGGATCTATCCAGACCTTGACCCTGCGGTGCGGATCTATCCAGACCTTGACCCTGCTGTGCGGATCTATCCAGACCTTGACCCTGCGGTGCGGATCTATCCAGACCTTGACCCTGCTGGTGCGGATCTATCCAGACCTTGACCCTGCGGTGCGGATCTATCCAGACCTTGACCCTGCTGGTGCGGATCTATCCAGACCTTGACCCTGCGATGTGCGGATCTATCCAGACCTTGACCCTGCGGTGCGGATCTATCCAGACCTTGACCCTGCGGTGCGGATCTATCCAGACCTTGACCCTGCGGTGCGGATCTATCCAGACCTTGACCCTGCGGTGCGGATCTATCCAGACCTTGACCCTGCTGGTGCGGATCTATCCAGACCTTGACCCTGCGGTGCGGATCTATCCAGACCTTGACCCTGCGGTGCGGATCTATCCAGACCTTGACCCTGCGGTGCGGATCTATCCAGACCTTGACCCTGCGGTGCGGATCTGTCCTAGACCTTGACCCTGCGGTGCGGATCTATCCAGACCTTGACCCTGCGATGTTGTCGCGGATCTTTCTAGACCCTGGCCCTACGGTGTGATTGCGGATCTGTCTAGACCTTGACCCTGCGGTGCGGATCTATCCAGACCTTGACCCTGCGGTGCGGATCTATCCAGACCTTGACCCTGCGATGTTGTCGCGGATCTTTCTAGACCCTGGCCCTACGGTGTGATTGCGGATCTGTCTAGACCTTGACCCTGCGGTGCGGATCTATCCAGACCTTGACCCTGCGGTGCGGATCTATCCAGACCTTGACCCTGCAATGTTGTCGCGGATCTTTCTAGACTCTGGCCCTGCGGTGTGATTGCGGATCTGTCTAGACCTCTTTGTGCATTTGATGTTTCACCTGCAGCTGCAATGTGATCGCCTGTTGTAATGATAGGTGGGTTGAAGTTTGACACAGGCGTGTCAAAGGAAAATTGCTCCTGAAAATTCAATCCTCCGGGGGGTGTCCGAGGTCCCCCCGTATTAGGTGTTCTTGGTGAGTAATTGGTTTCTCTATCGGCTATGATAGCTGATTATCTTGATCGTGGATGGGTTTGAAGAGATGTTTTTTGTTGGTTTTTTTTTGCTTTTTTGAGGGATTTGTCCCACGGATGGCGCCAATTTGTTTGATAAAATAATCGCACTATGGCACAACCGAGGGGGTGTGTGGGTTTCAGAGGTGATTTACAGGCGGTTCCCTTATGGTAATAGGGTTGCGGCCGCTTTACGCCTAATTGATGTTATAGTTTGTCACAGAATCTAAAGATCGGTGTTGTGTTATGTATGAAGAGTATGGAAGGTCTCTTATCGTGTCGTATATGGCATCTCCTCTTTAAATAGAGGGTAGGAAACTTGGAGAGGAGGGTAGGAGAATTAGGGTAAATCTCTCCCTCCTTTAAGGATATCTTCTATTTGTTTAAGAAGATTTATGATGATCTTATCATGAACCGTGTCCGAGGCATTCGGGCTTTAAGTATATTGTTTTATTCGGATAATTACGGAAAGGATCCATGTGTATCCAACCTCTTAATATGTTCCTTCAGAGCAGGGTATTATTTTCCAGGGGCTCCGGGAAGAGTATGATGTACGGAGGTTGTGCTCCGTTCCGGGTATAAAAACAAGTAATTTTTACCTGTACGAAGGTGTCTTCGTATCTGCTTCGGGTACGGAGATAAAGCTCCATATAGGGTATATCATCAAGTATCCACCCAAAGGCCTTGCAAGCCACGGGGTCATTCCATTGTTGCATCGCAGATGCTCCTCCGAATAATTGCAAAAAGTCATCTGGATCACTTCTTCCTTCGTAGGGTTCTATATTGGTCGGGTATTTCATGTTACTAGGGAGGGGGTACTTTTGTATCCATTCGGCTAAGGGTGAAGCATCTACTTTGTTTTCTAGTGGGAAGGATTGTTCTTGGGTTGGAGGGCTATTCTTGGGGACAGCCGTTGAAGTGATGCCCGCATCACATGGATATTCTCCGTGATAGGGGTACCACGACGGAGGGTGCGGGTTTGGGATTGAGTTGTTTTACTCCATACGAAGGGTGACCTTCGGGAATGTGAACTAGAGATCCGGGGTACCAATGCGGATATTACGGAGATGTAGGGCTGTGCCCGTAGGGCATTGTGGCTCCCCAGTGTGACTAGTAACCATTAGGGTGTTGAGCGTCGAATACGACCAGAGCACCGACGGTGATCGGTGTTCTGTCTCGCACCCCTGAGGTGTGTTCTGGGGTTTGAGGAACATACCACATGTTCTTCGTTGACATCCTCGCCGAGGGTGTGAGTGGGGTTTTTAGAGCTTTGTAGATTGCGTCATCCATTAACCGCCTTCCTACAGTTTCTCCCTCCAGCTCGTCGTTCCATTCATCATCAAAGTCGAGCACTTTGCCAGATCTTCGGATCACTCTTCGCTTATTGATGTATTTGAGAGTTTCTTCAAGCAACTCCCGATTCTCCAAAAGTTGTTCTTCGTCGATCACCTTCGTCTATCTGGATAGGGCTTTCTTTTCTTTCTTGCTTCTTTCAAGAAGACAGGGATTACTTTTGATAACTTGTTCCAGGTCGGATATCGACTGAGGACCTGCTGCAGGTCTTCGCAGGTTTTTTTAAAAAGGGGTAATAAACGAAGGGGACGATACATCCTGTAAAGAAACTGGTGAATTTGTCCCAAAGGTGACTTCTTGCTGAACCTGTGAATTTGCATGGTAGAAGATATATGAAGACTCCATAGTCACGTAATTAATGAGAATGGAAATATAAATCACATCCAATACATGCATGGAAATATAATTTTCATTCTATATTTGCATGGAAGGTATATTGATGGGATGCATACGTGGCGAACGAATGACCCACTAACAGAAGTAAAAGCAAACTCATTTACGACTCACGAATTAACTTTGGCGAGCACAGAATTTCTGTTAAGCACGAGATTATGGAGCAAATATCTAAAATATAAAAAGTAATGGCGAGTCCCGAAGCAACTAATGATCCACTACGAGATGAACAACTCATACTTTGCCATAACCATTGTGACCAGACCGGAGCAAGTATGTTGCAAAGATGATCGCAACATCAAAAGCGGATAACATCACCAAATTCCGATATTATAAGATCGCCCCACAAGCTATGGAGGCTATATTGCTCCCAAAGACAAAACTCAACAACAATTGGTGCATCGCCTGCAAGACACGCCAAAATGGAAGCATCACATCAATATATATATGGACGGCCCTATTAAAATAGAGGCCACCACCCGCCGGATTTTATGAAGACAAAGAGAGATAAGCTCCTACGATGACGAAGTTTGCAAAAGCTCTTCATCAAATTAATGCAAACACGCGTATGGAATTATTAAAACTCGCATTGGGATCCTAAGCCCTAGAGTCCATCGGTAGAGAATTTGCTCCCGATGGCATCGCTAGATAATATATCGCGATGATTAAAATAAAAGATCGTTGGAGAAATTGATGTATTCAACCTATCCAAGCTTGCCAGAGATAACGGAAAAAAGAGAGAAAGTGATCTTCTACTATGAAGCAAATTGTCAACATGACAAGAAGAATGGATATTTGATGACGCACATAAGATCCTTCGCAAGCACAACACCCAAAAGACCACAGTATTTATCTTGATCTCCTACCTCCAGCCGAAACATATCTGCAAGAAAGATGTCATCTTTACAGGCACGCACCGAAGGCAACACGTTTACAAAGACGGTCGTAACACCTAAGAAGGATGACCATATCACACTTACTCTCCGATACTCTGGCATAGCTCTGCACATAGCGAAGGCTATATTATGATCTCCGAAGCTCCTAGAAGAGTATATCAAGCAATTGGCACAACATTTGAAAAACACGCCAAAGGAGGAGCATTCAATCAGCGGATAGCCACAATAACCTTAACCAACGATCATATCAAAATACGATGGAGCCGAAACCTTCCGACCAAAAAGCTGCTTGAAAGGTACACATCTCTGTCACTACTATAAGACCCTACGTAGGCGCCAAGCAAATAACTCAGTGCCAGATGCTTACTGAGCTCTGCTAACACAAGCGAAGTTGGGTCGCTACCCTTCGTAAATATTATAAATAAGTACGTACAATTAACTAATTAAGTTGGAGTAAGGGGACGCCCATAAAATCCAACGATACTGTGGATAAATCTTAATTAAGATAAAAGCCCAGTATATATCACAGATAAAGCCTCGGCCAGGGCAAATCTTGTGCAAATCTGAGCATTGTGGAATAGTCTCGCAAAGGCATAAGCCAATAGATAGCCTGATCAGCATCTTTAAAAGGCAAGCGCCCAGAGATAAGCCCAATGCAAAAAATTCAAGAAGAAGGTTACTCATCGGAGCCACCAAGGAAGACATAACTCAAGACACAGAATTCCAGAGATACAGATAAGGGAGACATATAACCCACAACAGATGCCGATTTGAAGTAACCTACGAATGAGCGTCTCTTACATCTTAGTCGATCCAAATCGACAGCTCTTAGAAACTTTGTAATGGCTATATGCGAAGCTATCGAGGCGTGAAAAGCAAAAGATAGAGAGCCATTTGAACATAAATACAAGACCATGCTGAAACTTTCTAGCACGACATTTATTACAAAGCAATTGCAGAGAGATAAAGCATGTTAGCTGAAGGAATAATTTTAAGATCTTCCTGTAAGACTTCAACAAACGAAGACACTTTTAGCTCAGCCTTTACACATCAACATATTGAAGAATCCGAAGGGCCCAAGTTTGTCTTCACATCCTACGCCAACAAAACAAGGCCCTCCAAGCACTAAGAGACTCCCGGAACAACCTACGATGGTTAGATTACACAGTCTACATACGGCGAAATATGCACAAGCAGTTTTATTGTACATTGATATGGCTCGACAAAGATAAACGGAAGAGTGAACTTTAAATGTATTTAGGACGACGATTCAACATTGATATGTTAACACATTTTCTACGAAGGAGAACGTAGTTAGAAGAAGACCACTAAGAGCAATACTACCTTCAGCAACAAGAACCCGGATCCTGCCTCAACATCCCCCTATTAGCGTCACATAAGCCAGATATCTTCGCAAAAATCCTAAACAAGTACGCAGCTCAAGAACCGATTATCCATCCACTACATTGAAGACCTTTCTCATTAACAGCGGAGCTGAAGCTATATACTACATCACAGCATCACCGACCCATCATCAGAACCTTCTCAAGAAAAAGTGACGCAATTAAGGAAAACATTTCACATATGAGATTAAGAGCTTCACCATCAACTACGGATATGACATACGCAAGCAATAGACACTTGGGCGACATAAAGAAGCATCCTAGCTTTATAACCGGCTTAGACCCATTACTAGGGAAATAAGTACACAAGGGATACATAGATTTTGAAGCGACCTAGGAAGCTCCGGGAGAAGTACGGAAAAAGGAACCTCAGAGTGTGACGAGTTTAAAGACGAACTATACCTATGAAGAAAGCCGGCGATGACCAACATCAACTCCGATGGACATAAAAGTCTCATCTGCAGATCATCATGCCGACAGAAGTTTCCAGCAGTCCAACCATGACATCAAGGTAATTCCCCTAATTATTATAAAGGAAAAAGCCGGATAATCAAATGTTTTAATGGCCAAAGGACAAAGACGGAACGGTTAATACCAGACGAAAGACATCAATCACGGAAAGATTACTCGGATCTGCAGCCAGTTGATTTTTCTTGGAGTCTAACATGACAGCCTCTTGCTAGTCTCTCCTATTAGACTGGGGGCTTGATGATATACCCTATACGGAGCCCTACCTCCGTATGTAAATCTGCTATTACGGAGGCTGCTTAAGGATGTTTTCTGCCAGAAATACGGAGCTCACCTCCGTCAGAACGGAGCTCGCCTCCGTCAGAACGGAGCTCACCTCAGAATGTCCCAGATCTTATTACGGAGCTCGCCCATCAGAACGGAGCTCCGCAAAATATGGAGGAAATCTCTTATTTCTTCCTCCTAAAGAAAAGGGATTTACCCAAATCTCTTCCTAATAACTAGGGTATCCCCCTAAAAACCCTAAAACCCTAGCTTATCCCCCAAGATAAGCTCCTCTTATAAATAGAGGTACTCCCCAATAATTGAGATAGGTTCTCTTGACCCACATAATACCTAAGGTGGCCGGCTTCTCTTCGGAGCCGTCTCCACCGCCAACACATCAAACACCTCCGATCTAGTGGCGTTAAGCTTCTCAAAGCTTTACACCGGTAGGGAATCGCCAATAAATCGGTTAAAACCCCCTCCTTGTTCCCGATCGAAGGTCCATGCGATCCTTGGATCAAACACGAACCTTCTCCACCTTCTCTCCTTAAGGTACCTTCTCATTTGATCCCTATCCTATATATATATACTAGGTTTTTTGACCCGCACGATGTGCGGCAATTTAAAATTGATGTATTATGACAAACTTAATTAGTAAAAATATTCATGAATATTAAATTAGAAACTATAAAAAGATGGTATAACATACCAATACTAATATGTAACGTCCAAGTGGGGTTTCCACGGGTGATTTGAGGGATGATGATGTACGTGGTTACAATACAATAGCTGCCTTCTTCGACTACCGCTAGGTTCACAGTTTGAGAAACTATGAAAGTTTTGCTTTCGATTTTTAGGTAGATTGCTTTTGTGTGTTATGTAATAGTTGGTGAAATTTATATCAATAAAAATAAATGCATTCATATATTTCACATCAAGTATTATATAATGCAATTAAAAATTACTTAGCAAGTCAAACTTAAACAATTAAAATGAGATGGAAAAGGTAGTAATTAATAACTTTTATTGAACAAATATGTGAATGATCTTGTCAAATATCTTTACTATATCTAGATCTAGTGGATTTAATTTTTAGAGGGTGGTCTTTTTTTATACGTACGTGAATTGTTGTATATCTATAATATAACTAAAAAAGGAGGTTGGGGTACACTTGGTATCCCTAATCCCCCTTCTTAGGCCTAATTCTCCCTTCTAATTAATCCATCTCTCTTTTTTTTCTAGATTTTTTTTTCTTTTTTGCTTATTAAATAGATAATTATATTTAAAATCTATCATAAATCTTTTCCTATCAAAACAAATCTTTTTGAATTTTAAAGATACATATTATCCTTAAAACTCTCACAAGAATTTATTATATATACAACCTAAGTAAATTTGTATTAATCATTTTCCATCATTTATCTCATTTCTATCTTTAAACAAAAAATTAAGGTCATATAGTTTCTCAACGAAAGAAACATATGTTTTTTTTATCACTTTAATTTAATTTTTTGTATATTGTTCATGTTTGTTCATTATTTAATATTGAATTGTTATGTTATTGTTATTTTTCAACTTTTTTTAATTTATTTTGTTGTCAATTGTAGGTTGATCATGGCTTCTTTTTCTACAAAATGTTTTATTCTTTTAAATTTATTTTGCTCATTAATTTATTTTGCTCGCTATTTACATCTTTCTTTTTTAAATTTAGAATATGACATATATTTTGTTATTTTTTGTTAGATGAAAAGAAGACAACGTTGGTTCATGTTGAAAATTTGAACCCAACACATGTTAATCATCATCTAACACATGTTATCATTTTGATTCCCTTTGATATATATATTTTAAGACTACCCGTTCATCGGACTACAAAAGGTTTTATTCTTTTAAATTTATTTTGCTTATTAATTTATTTTGCTCGCTATTTACATCCTTTTTTTTGAAATTTAGAATATGACACGTGTTAATCATCATCTAACACATGTTATCATTTTGATTCCCTTTGATATATATATTTTAAGACTACCCGTCCATCGGACTACAAAAGGTTTTATTCTTTTAAATTTATTTTGCTCGCTATTTACATCTTTCTTTTTTAAATTTAGAATATGACATATATTTTGTTATTTTTTGTTAGATGAAAAGAAGACAACGTTGGTTCATGTTGAAGATTTGAATCCAACACATGTTAATCATCATCTAACACATGTTATCATTTTGATTCCTTTTGATATATACATTTTAAGACTACCCGTCCATCGGACGGGGCTGAAGACTGGTATAATATATATAATATATATTAAATATTGTATATATATATATTTTTATTTAGAATTTAATATTTAATTTAATCTAAGATAAATATAGTAAAAAATATGGAGTTGCCACATAGGATAAAATCCTACATGGCAATATCTAAGATAGTTTTGGGTTTGAAGAGTGCTTTAAAGTTGATTAACCTCTTTAATATATATCCATATATATAGTTTCCTTATTTTGAGAACCATTTTTTTGTAAGAACCATGAGAACTCTTAAATTATATATTTGTTCACATGTTTTTTTTGTTCATTCACATGTGAAATGATATAAAAATGTATTTTGTAGAAGAAACTTTTTTATGAAACCTTCCAAATAGCCTTTTATGAACTTGTGAATGAATTTGTTCACGTTTTTTGTTCACATGTGACAAACGACTACATATAAGGTTTTGAAAAAAAATTTCTTCTGCAACATATATTTTTATAACGTTTCACATGTGAATGAACAAAAAAAACATGTGATCCAATATGAAATTTAAGAGTTCTTACGGTTCTTACAAAAAAATGGGTTCTCAAAATAAGGGTCCCCTATATATATATATATATATTTGTTCACATGTTTTTTTTGTTCATTCACATGTGAAATGATATAAAAATGTATTTTGTAGAAGAAACTTTTTTATGAAACCTTCCAAATAGCCTTTTATGAACTTGTGAATGAATTTGTTCACGTTTTTTGTTCACATTTTCACATGTGACAAACGACTACATATAAGGTTTTGAAAAAAAATTTCTTCTGCAACATATATTTTTATAACGTTTCACATGTGAATGAACAAAAAAAACATGTGATCCAATATGAAATTTAAGAGTTCTTACGGTTCTTACAAAAAAATGGGTTCTCAAAATAAGGGTCCCCTATATATATATATATATGTACATGCGTGTATATATATGCGTATATATATACATATTATATATATATAATATATATATATAATATATATATATATTGAAAGTTGAATTTGGAAATCCATATTTTTACGAAACCGGGTCCGCGCATGAGCTCTCTCGAAGTAGAATTGCCTATTTCAAATACCGATGGGGAAAACCCTACTAATCCGCCCGAAGGCACGACGATTAATAGGGGTAAACCCTTCCTCTCAAACTTGAACCTGGGTATACCCAAGCCAAACCCTCATAAGGGACTTTTTATGTCCCTAAGGCTTGAACAGAAGACCTTTTGTATGAGAAGATGTCCTTTCAATCATTGAGCTAATGCTTAAAAACAAGAGCAAATATATGAATGAACCGATTGCTAATAAGTTTGTTTTAATGTTTATTTATAAAATAATATTAATTTAATCTCATATGATAGTAGTAATCAAAACAATGGACATGGATGTCCACCGTCGACAATTTATCTATAAAATTTTGAATTTGGAATTTTGGATATATTAGTTGTCATATATTAATTGTTAATAATTGATGACTAGGATTTGAATAAAATAAGTTGGTGTATTATTAATGGGAAATTAAATGAAAACTAATTAAAAAATCATCACATATACAAAATGTTTATTTATCTTATAAACAAGAAATTTGACTCCGGGCGTTGCCCGGGATCGATGTTGTGTCATGCAAATATACATACAACATTATCTAAAAGTTTGGACACTTAAGTTTGTATCAAAAAAGTTAGACTAAAGTTAAAAAACTCAAAAGTTGAGTGGTAAAAATAAGAAACCTTAAAATGGTAAAAGTTAGAAGCCTTAAAATAAGAGATAGAAAATATAAAAAAAAAAAGATTTAAAAAAAAACCGGAAAAGACTAAAGTTAAAAAACCAAAAGTTAAGTTGTAATTTTTTTTTTTTAACGTAGAAGCCTTAAAATAAGAGATAGAAAGTATATAAAAAAAATTTAAATTTAAAAAAAAAAACCGGAAAAGACTAAAGTTAAAAAACAAAAGTTAAGTTGTAAATTTTTTTTTTTTAAAAGTATACAATCGTAAAAAAAAAAAAAAAGACAAAATACTAAATAAGACAAAATAACTGACGCATGACGTATCATGACATCAGCACCGGGTACTGTAGCTTGTACTTTAATTTTTATATATAATAATAGGATAACCACATATGATTTGGACTATGCTCTTTTATTTATAGATATAGATATAGATATAGATATAGATATGAATAACGAGTTTTAGCTACATCAAAAAATTTTCTATTGCTTTTAACACAAAATTGTTGGCTTTTTTTGTTTTAGCCACAAACTTTGATTTATTTGTATTTTGTCCCTTAAACTTTTGATTTCTTTTTGCTTTGCCCACAAGCTTTGAATTCTTTATGTTTACCACTTAAAATTCTGAATTTCTTGGCTTCTGAATTTTTTGGTTTTGTCCACAAACTTTGGTCTTCTTTATATTTTTCCACTTAAAAATCTTCTTAATCTTGGATTTTTTTACTTCCTATTCTTATCTTCTTCATTTTAATCACCAACAACTTCATGTCATAAGTTGTACCAACACTAAAACCACAACTAACAAATGTAAGTAAATTCTATAACATAGTAAGTAAAAGAAAATTGACTTTTTTTTCTTACATGAAAACATCAAATATGGTAAAAGAAAAGAATTGTGTTTTTTAAACTTCCAGTTTTAATTTTTATTTCAAAAAGTTTATGTTTCTTTTTACCAATTTTGAATATTTTTTTTCCTACATAAACTTTTTAAAATAAAACTTTAAATATATTACTTCTATATATGTACTTGTAATAATATATGTAACACTGCATGAAAGGCTTAGCTACAATGAAGCATGTTCAATGCGTGTTCAGTTGTAATTTTTTATCATATTTTTAAAATCTAACCTTGAAGGTTGCTGCGTACCGATGGTCAACAACCGTACCGGTTAATCACATACGAGTGGTTGAGTATAAATACAGTGTATTATTTCTTTGTTTCTCAATCTTTTGCTGATTTTCAATATCCTGCTCAGTAACGGGCATGGCTTTGACGAAGCCAGAATCATCAAAATCATCACCATTATCATTATCATTTCCAAAGGCAGCAGCAAAAGCCGCTGCTTTAGATGGAGAAAGAGGAGTCGAGCTACTATACTTGTCACCTCCATCATCATCGGCTGAAGCTACATCAGACTTCACTTCATCCAATTTAGGGCTTCCACCCTTTTTAAGGTTTCCACCTTTGTGTTTCTTACGGACAGGGAAGAACTAGTGTTCACCGGATGGCCACCACTAGCCGCCTTCAATCTATTAATACGATCTTTTAACTCTTGAAAACTAGTCGAACTATCTCTCTTCATACACAATACGAAACCATGCACTACAAAACGAACCCACAACAACAAAAAAAACAACGAACAGCAGAAAGAAAACGAGAAAACCGTAACCTATGAAACCCTAAATTATATCCTACCCTCTTAACCCGATAGCAGGATTCATCTAAATCTAGTTGGACTAATCAAGTTAGCCGCGAACAGATAGACCTGCTATAACAAAAACATTATCTTTTTGTTTTCAAGATTTTTTTTACCTTTATGATACGTTTTTGTTTTTGTATTGTGCGATTATCGTTATGTATCAATCGTTGGTCATATGTACGTTAGAAATTTTACGCATCGTCATGTTTTCTGGGGCAACGCCCGCGGTAATGCTCGGGGTATAAAACAGGGTTCTAAAAGTTAAAGCAAGAGGGCACGAGTCATCATATAATACTCCAATCCATGTGCCATTAAACATAAAGTACCACACTAGATTCAACTCCGGTAAATAAATCTATTAATATATACACAATGATCGTATTGTATCTCAAATAGTCAAAAACAAATACGGGCGAGGATCGACAAATTTTCTCCGCAAATCGCAACAAATGATCAAGAATCTAACATATATGAATGTCTCAAACAAACAAAGGGGTTTGATTTGAAAAGCCACTAGCACTTGTAGCACCATTACTATGAGATGGATGTGTAGGTGGCCTACTACCATAACTTAATGAAGAACAAGAAGCCCTGCTTGAAGAAGAAGATGTCTTTTTATTAAAAAGCTTTGAAGAAGATGCACTTCTTGTAGGTGGCGGTAGCATTCTTGATAGTCCAACATAACTTTTGCATGATTTTAGCTTCTTGTTGTAAGGGTTTTCTGGTTTTGCAAGATCTTCTAAACATATCACTTTTGATAGAGATGTGAAAGATTGTGATTTCCCTTGAAAGTGCTTAGATAATCCTCTCCTGTTAAAATCATGTAGTAACATATACATAAGTACAAATTCAAGATATACAACCATCTAATTTGGGGTTTTGATTTAATATACAGTATATATATACATATATATATTAAACCAACTCTTCGTCTTCGTAGAAGAGTTGGCCACCTGACACTTTCCCGAAGAGTTGGCCACCTGACACTTTCTAGGAGCAACCTGGTTCGAATCTTGTCAGCGCCAAAATTGAGTTTAAGTAGTTGAATTACCTTAACAACCCTGATGGGGTTATGTGGGTAGCAATTCGGTACAGGGGATCAAACAGTTACTATCAATCTACCATTTTTTTTTATTAATATATATGACGAGAATATTTTGAACTATGACTTACTTGGAGGGAAGTTGTTGAAGTAGATCTGACATGTCTCCCAAGGCATGACTATCATCCGTAGAAGGACGACTATCTTCAAATGCATCGTCAGATTCATCATCTGACGATACGACACTCGAAACATCAGATGAAAATGAATCATCGTCTTCTTCTTCTTTATGATGATGATCATTATAAGCCATCATTCCAATAATCTTGTTTTCTTGATCAAATGAAGATGAACCCAATTGCATCTGCATCATAGTCATCTAGAAGTAGAGCTTATTCTCAGTGATATTGAATCGCTTAAAATAATAAAGTTATGTTGAGAACAGAATGGGGCTGGTTTTTGGTATGAATGGAGAGTAATACTTGTTTTCTTGCTTATAGTAGGGAAAGAGAGAAAGATAAGGATAATGGATTTTAAAGGCAAAAGAGGATAAGGGTACAAGTGGTGCATGCGTTATTATCGATATAAATGCTTTGTATCTATTTATGGTTGTACATCGTAGTGGCCAAGAGAAAAGATTCGGTGTTATCCACTTCTATATTTGGTGGGGCCTTTTTTTATTTGGTATGAACGAGACCACCTCACACACAATAGGGGGTTTGCTTATTAGGTATGGCCGTATACGTATGGGTGTCTTAAATTACACTTAACTACCTAACTTATGGCTAAATGTCACCAAGGCCCTACTACTCTATTATGTAAAGATAGTCATGTAAATTTTCTATTAAGCTAAACTCTTCATGCGTTCGAAGAACGCAAAGATATGTTAGATCGAGTTTTTAATGATTTAAAGAGATTGAATAACTGCGATTTTTCACATTTTCTTTTATTTTTTCATATTAGTTATAACTTTTTGTTTCAAAGCTCTCAAAGTTCGTCCTTGTATCTATATTGTTAGTATCGCTAAAATATCACGACAATGAGTACTTAACAAACATTAATTGTCTAACGTTTTCTCAATGTCGTCTTGGTAGTATCCGCAGTATTAGTTGTTTTGATAGTTTTTTGAATTGTATTTCTTGACTCTTATTGTGATCTCTAACGTCTTGTTAGTTAGTCACTTGTTATTTAATAATATATCTACCCTTGAAAAAAATAAACATATAATATTTGTATATCATAAAAAATATTATAATATACACACGTATATCAATTTTAAGTCCCAAAAGACCCAAATGATGACCTAATACTATCTTCTAACGAATATATAGTATAGTACAGAACTTAATTGTGTCGCACATATTTGTTTCTATAGTAGGCACACGTAATAAAAATGGTCTCATGTTGGAGTATTAGATTTTTCCCCCATATATTATACAAACTAATATAAACTTCTAACATATAATTTAATTAAAAAACTCAATATTCAACTAAATGAATAACTAATGTAAGACATAATTTTAATGTATACTTAAGTTGTTAGGTGTAAGATTTTATCCCCGTGATATACAGGTTATTATGAGTTTTTTTATTTTCTTAAGAAAAATGAGACCTTCCAAGTTTATCAAGTACATATGCCTCATACGTTGCTGTATCTGTCTGTTTTTAAGTTTTATATTTAGCCAGTTAAACGGATATATCTAATATAAATACTAAAATAAAAGACAGTCAAGTTGTCTGAAAACTCAAATGTATAAAACCTAAAGTCAGCCTTACATTATATTGATTACATTTTAATATATTCAACCTATTAATTATTGTATATGGATTTTAAAAGTTATTTAACTCGTTAAGCATTTTATCAAGCAATTAGTGGTCTACAAACAAAAATCTGTGTAGAGAGGTCCAACTAATGCAAATTAAATAGGAATATACTATACAAAAACAATAACGATATCCAATCCTGATATGATTGCGACTTAGAAAACACAAACATTTATAGGAAAAAAAAAGAGTTACCTGATTGATGTTCGTATATTATTTTTGGTTAGAAGAAATGATATCTAGTCGTATTTATTAATTGTTGTATTAGGTTAAACTAATAATTGGATAGTACTGTTCAAAAAAATTTTTGGGGGCGCGTCCTTTTATAATTAAATGATAGATAAAAAACGATGTCTTTTAAATAGGTATTTAACTTAATATATTTTATTAGTGTTTTTTCTCAAATATAGTAAAGTATAATTAAATTAATACATATCTACCAATTATTATTTAATGTTACAGTGTGATTAAATTTATATAACTTAATTAGTAAAAGTAAAAATAAAATACTGTATATATTTATGATTATTTATTTATTTACAAATACATGTTTATAAATTTACCAATCATATACATGAACTATAGAAAAAATATTTATATTTATTTAGGAATATCTTTCAATTATTTGTTGAATTTGAATTTGTGCTCAGATGAATACAATTATATAATTTTTATTATATACGAGTAATATATTAAGTAAATAACAATAGATTTGTTTAGTTGACAAAGATTAAAAATAAATAAAGTAAGCAACTATTTATTTGGAAATAAATAAAAGTTGATTATTTTATTTATAATATTGATATTTAAGTAAACTGATATTGTAGCAGAAAAGAATGTAGCATATATTAAACGGAAAAAAAATCTTAGAGAAAACATAGATTTTATCCTATATGGCAAGCTGTGGGAGCTGTTAAATATATGGATTTATATATAGAACGGAATAGAGATTAAGGGTGTAATGAGTTACATCAATTTATACATGCTAATAATCTTTTATCGTATTATTATTTCTCTTGAAATAAACAAATTTGCTGCTTAATGGTATTAGGAATGTAGACAAGTCAAGGTATTCGTGAATCAGTTAAGTTCAACTCACAAAAAACTTGATTCAAGTTGTGATTTAAATGAGTTCGAGCCAAGTTCGAGCATTATTTGAAGATTGTTAAATAATCGATCTCGAGATCAATCTTTGAAAACTAGACTAGCTTAAATTCGCGAGTCAAAACGATCATCTTACTTTATACATATAGAGTAATTAATTAAAAGTTATTACTATTTTTCTTAAACGACAAACTATCTTACTTGTATTCTTAAATTATACAAAGTAATATATAATTCAAGTAACATTCGTGTAATTAACTCTTAAAAATAAATTACTTGAGCTTAATTTGAGCTCCAATCTCTAACATATCTAATAAGCCGAGTTTGACCTTTTCCATAAAATTTATTGCAAGCTGAGTTCGAGCTATAAACAAGTTCAAAGTTTAACTATACTCGACTTATTTATGAGCCTAAATGGTACTGCACATGTTCATACTCTATAAAAGTTGTATGGATCTAAATGTTCTTATATAGAATCATATGGTGGTGTAAGTGTAACAATCTAAAATAAGCTTTTAAAAAATATAATAACGAGGCGGTGGCATCTCGAGTTTGAAAACGCGTCGGTATTGGTCAACGAAAAGATGTCCTAATTGGGTGATGTAAGGCTGCATGTTTAAAGTCCCAAGATAAGGATACTACGTGGAAGGATATTAGTAGGCGCCTGGTGACCCGATCAGTAATCTGGTATTTCGACCAGACTATTTGCAGCGATTATCGCTGCAAATAGTGGTGTTTTGTCCATATCCAACTATTTGCAGCGATTACTAACAGGGGGCCGTTATTATTCTGCCAGATTTGTCATTACTGGCATGGGGGCCCGCACTATTTGCAGCGACTATCGCTGCAAATAGTAGGTGTGGTCGAGATATCAAAAAGCAATGGTCGGGCTACGGGCTGCGTATTAGTATTGGGCTGCCTATAAAAAAAATGTTTCCTCCTCACCCCAAAGGACAAAACAACATCCTGTATCCCATATTTCATTTCAACTAATATTATTAATAAAAACATCAAAAGTCGAAGTTGGAAGTTTATGATGTCTTTTCGAAGGAACGAGGGCTATTTTTATGACTTGCTCTTTCGAATTAAATAAGTGTCGACTTCCTATTATAAAGAGAGTAATATTTATTACGTTATATAATATAAAATTGATATAAACACATAATTTGATAAAAATATAGGGAACTGATATTCGTACCACATAATTTGACTATTTTACCACATTGTACATGTTTCATAACATACTGTACAAGTATCTAATGCACAGAAATGATAGATTAATCGAATTATGTGGTACGAATATCATTTCCCTAAAATATACGACATAAAATAAAAGCAATTAATATAATGTAAAAAAACCAAAAAAAATAACTTTAAAAAGTATAACATAAAATTTATTCTATTATTATATCAATAAAATAATTAATTTTTATGATTATAAAATGTAGAAAATTATTTTTCATAATTAATGACCATATTTAAATTTATAAATTAAATTACATATAAAAAAGTAAAAAGGTATATGAATCATCATTTTCATAATAAATGACTCTAATTAAAACTTAAACTTCATCTAAGGTCTAAATTTATTCATTTTGAAATTAAGGTTTATCTTTTACATATATTTATAGATTACCCGTAACATATAGTTAAGTATACATATTAAATAAAATCTTATTGTAATTTTTTGTAATGATTTATCTAATCAGGACGTTGTTTTGAGAAACATAATATTTATCTAATCAAAATGTTGTTTTGGGAATATTTAAAGAATTATTAAATTATCGTTTCGCTAAGACCAATACATATATTTTGGGTTTCAAAAAAGTTATTACTATAATATTATTTTATCGATTGGGGTCCAATTTTGTGCTGATTTTAAGTTGGGACTGGACAAATTATTAATTTATCGAGTTTATTAATTTATCAAGTCTTAATTTACAAAGTCATGTATTGCATCTTGTAATATGTCGACGAGTGCTAAAAAAGTGGTCAGAACTATTTCTTTTGTGTGGTGGTAGTCGATGTGGAAACACAGGAACAATGTCTTCTTCAAATCAACTCGACCGAGTATGTTGGCTGTAAACGAACCGAACTAACACGAACGAGACCTTGTTCATGTTCGTTCTTTTAACTTAACGAACGGTTCACGAACGGATAAACAAAGATAATGTTGTGTTCACGAACGGATAAACGAACATAATGGCTTGTTCATGTTCGTTCGTTTATGTTAATGAACGAATGTTCACGAACACTAACGAACGAACACTAACAAACGAACACTAATGAACGAACACAATCGAACACCAATGAACAAACATATAGTTATAATGATTAGACTTGATATTCAAGATTATAAAATTGATGTGAAATACTCAGGGTCAAGCTGAGTCAACTCACAAAACACAAGCACAGCGGAATTTAAAACTATTTTTTTATGAAGATTTTCTGGATTTTTATAAAGAAACACACCCAAGCTGACTATAAGAATAAATAGTACAACAACAATCAAACAATAAACTGGACTGAAATAAGAACATAAAGATAAAATAAACAAGGATAGATAAGAATCTAATATTTGACTCGTAAAGGACTGAACCACCAGAATCAAATACAAGAAACACTCCAAAACCACCACTATATTTGATAAAGGCTGAGCCACCACAAATACAGATAAAAGTAATGAAGATTTTAAGATCTCACCACAATAATCTATAAAGGCAAAGCCACCAAGATTACTGATAAATGGACCACTTCAAACCACCAAGATCAAAGATCCATAAAGGTAAAGAAGATTTTCAAATGAATAGAATTCAGCTCTATCAAACTTTTCATAAACACACTCTGATTTTTACAATAGAAGGCAGCCTCTATTTATAGAGTAAATACAAGAGACAATGAAATATTCTACCCTTAGACAGCTAGTACAAGGTTGTTATAAACCAACCAATAGGAATAGAGAACGGAATCTGCAGCTGCAGGGTAGTGGTGGTTTTCTCTCTCTGGTCCCCACTGCCTTCTTCTTCTCCCACGATCAGGTGTCACCAAAACAAGACAAAAACATATAACTGAATTCTTATCCTTATTTAGAATCATCTAGAACAGCACACACACGTGCTAATCACATGACTTGACCTGGTTATTGAAAGCATCAAAACAGATAAGTGTTTGAAAATCCCAAGCTGATTCAGTTCCAAGCTGACCCAGACTAGGTGTCCCAAGCTGATTCTTCTTCCAAGCTGACCCAGATTGAACGAAATCGCGAGCTGATCTTCAAACTTCCCCCACATTTCAGTCCTCCCATTTAAGTAAGGTGAATCCTAGGGGGCAGATAGGTTCACCAATGTAACAACCCTACTTTTTAAATGTTATATATGAGCTAGTTATGTTGTCCATGATCTCGCAAGCCATAGTTATACTTAAAGCTAGTAGATAATGCCCCTAAACTAGCAATCTAAAGCTATTGTTCAATTCTAAATATGAATTATAAAGTACCATTGAACAAAATTTTATTGATGGTCAATCAAATTAGCTAAATAATAATGTAAGTCTCACAAGTTGAGATAACCATCAAAAATCCTTACGAAGGTCCAACAATTTAATCATTTAACTAATTAAAGTAAATTTGGTCACGAAAATAAAATTTGCCCAATTCAAAACATGTTATAAGTTCTTATGCGCATAAAAGCGTTTAAATCATAATAAGTGTATATATATGCATATATGCTTAAATTAAATACAAGATTACCACCAATGAGCCTTGTAACAAATTAAAACACCAAAGGTATGTACATATACATACATACATACGGCACACACACTTATGTTTTGGACCTCACTAGCTAACATATTAGTGCAAACTAATACAAAAAACCTTACAAAAATACGTATTCTTACACCTAACACTTACATACATATTACACAACAAAATTTTATAAAAAAAAAAGATGTGAAAGACCCCCCATATGCCCTAGAAGGGCCGGCCCCCATCACCCCCTCACATACCCATTTCAAACTTCATACACTTCAATTTCTTCCTTGGAACTCACCACTTTTCTCACAACTCTTCCCTCTTCCCACATACTCTCTTATTCTCTCAAGACAAACTCTCTTCTCCCTCCTTTCTTCTTGATACCCACGGCCAAAAAGAGAGAAAGAAAAGGCAAACATCAATCCATATAAACATACAATAATAATAAGGGTTTAAGCTAGATTGTTAAGGGTTAATACAAGCAAGGTTCAAGGGTTGTTCTAGGCTTAGATTCAAGGTATTATAGGGGTTTGAAGGCCACGAAAATCTGCCCAAATTCTTCATCCAAAACCAAGTTCAAGAGGGTATAATCTTCATCCTTTTTACTAGATCTAATCTTGTTTTGTTTATATTCAAAGGTTTTATCAAAAACTCATACTTTCTTCTTGTTTTCTTTGTAATATACACTTAATGAGGGCAAAGTTGATAGGATCTTTCTTTCCATGCTCATGCATGTCGAATCTAATAAGAAAGATCCAAGGATTCAACAAGTTTAAGACCCAAAAGTGTGGTTATAGATTAGTAGCTTTTAAAGTGACTTTCTTGTTGATAGATCTATATGTTTTTGTATATTGAAGATAATTCAAATGAAATTATCCATAATTTACAAAGACAATTATGACACTTAAAAGTATTTTTAAGGAATTATTTAATTAATAAATCAATAAAATGAATAAATAATTAATTAAATATTATTATTAAAATAAATGGAAAATACACAAATAAAAGTATAAATCATGAAATTATAAATTAAGGAGCATATATATCAGAAGATAATTCAAATGAAATTATCCATAATTTACAAAGACAATTATGACACTTAAAAGTATTTTTAAGGAATTATTTAATTAATAAATCAATAAAATGAATAAATAATTAATTAAATAATATTAAATTAAACATATAATTACAAATCAGAAAAATATACATAAATATTAATATTATAAGACCACTAATTCAAATATTATTATTAAAATAAATGGAAAATACACAAATAAAAGTATAAATCATGAAATTATAAATTAAGGAGCATATATATCAGAAGATAATTCAAATGAAATTATCCATAATTTACAAAGACATTTATGACACTTAAAAGTATTTTTAAGGAATTATTTAATTAATAAATCAATAAAATGAATAAATAATTAATTAAATATTATTATTAAAATAAATGGAAAATACACAAATAAAAGTATAAATCATGAAATTATAAATTAAGGAGCATATATATCAGAAGATAATTCAAATGAAATTATCCATAATTTACAAAGACATTTATGACACTTAAAAGTATTTTTAAGGAATTATTTAATTAATAAATCAATAAAATGAATAAATAATTAATTAAATATTATTATTAAAATAAATGGAAAATACACAAATAAAAGTATAAATCATGAAATTATAAATTAAGGAGCATATATATCAGAAGATAATTCAAATGAAATTATCCATAATTTACAAAGACAATTATGACACTTAAAAGTATTTTTAAGGAATTATTTAATTAATAAATCAATAAAATGAATAAATAATTAATTAAATATTATTATTAAAATAAATGGAAAATACACAAATAAAAGTATAAATCATGAAATTATAAATTAAGGAGCATATATATCAGAAGATAATTCAAATGAAATTATCCATAATTTACAAAGACATTTATGACACTTAAAAGTATTTTTAAGGAATTATTTAATTAATAAATCAATAAAATGAATAAATAATTAATTAAATATTATTATTAAAATAAATGGAAAATACACAAATAAAAGTATAAATCATGAAATTATAAATTAAGGAGCATATATATCAGAAGATAATTCAAATGAAATTATCCATAATTTACAAAGACAATTATGACACTTAAAAGTATTTTTAAGGAATTATTTAATTAATAAATCAATAAAATGAATAAATAATTAATTAAATAATATTAAATTAAACATATAATTACAAATCAGAAAAATATACATAAATATTAATATTATAAGACCACTAATGTCAAATATTATTACTAAGCAAAGTATACAATGGGAATCATATAAATCAAAGCCAAACTACCGAAATTCCAATAAACGTACAAAAACGTATAATGAGAAAACGACTTCTACCACCAAATCCCTTATACCCAAACAATGAGAACATCATAATGCACTTAAATTCCATAATCAAATGACAACCAAATATGGGCAAGTCTACTAGTATACATCTCATGATCTAGCTCACTAGTTCATGTCACGCGAACTTACGCCGCGAATATATACGTTATGGTTTAGGCTTGCTTGAGGCGCAACAAATCTAAGCGAAGGAATCACGTTTGATCAGCCCCTATTCACTCTCTAATCAAGTGAGTCATAGCCCCCTTTCAAACTCTTTTATATGTTTACTTACGGGGTGAAAAGCATGATTAATTAAAATGACTTTCTCTTATGAAATGATTCTTTGAAATAATGATAATGATATGGGAATTATATTGTATGTTCAACGTGTTATATGTTATATGATGAGCTTGAGTACTGTCAAACGGTGGTCCCCTGTACACTACTATTAACTCACTTGAGGCCTGTAGTTAGAGGGTTGCGCAACTAGGACTTGTCCCCTCATCCACTATTATAGGTAATGGTGGGATGTTTGGTCTGCCTTGGTGGCCACCTTCATCGCCAGTCTGGCCTCGCGGTGCTCTAACTACTATATATTTATGGGCGTCTCCATGGCACGACCCTTGGTTATCTTTATGCACGTGATTGACAGCATGTGCTTATCATTATCTTATCATTTGGGACATTATATCTGATTATTGGGACATAACCGGTCTTAGTAGTGGCTCAAGAACAATCTCATCAAATTATGTCATGGTAGTCTTACCATTGACCCAGAGGTATTGATATTATATTATGGATGGCAATTATTGTTTGAACATACGGTTTGGGTATGGACAGTATGATGGAATTCTTGGAAATTTTATGACATATTCTTTCTTGAATTGGATTAAATACATGTGTGTTGTTAGCATAATCCTATGAACTCACTCAACTCTCGTAGTTGACACTTTTTCTTCATGCTTTTCAGGTCTAGGGCAGTAAGTTAGCTTTTGGATCGCTCCTTGGACGATGTGTTTATTTGTTGCATGTTGGACTAGTAACGCAAACATTTGATCTTTTGATTATGAATTTGGTTATGTAATGTTTATTAAACGTCCACTTGAACTTGTTACCTTTGAATTCGAATGGCTTTTGAAACTTTATGTTGATGTTTGTTACTTAAATCTTTTGTACCATGTTGTTCTGTGGCATCTCGTGTTTCCGCTATAGTCGGGGTGTTACAGAAAAATGGTATCAGAGATCAAGGTTATAGAGAATTTTTGCTATAACCTACGTATTTTCAAAACGAGTCGAATATTTCTTAAACAATTGAGTCGATCATAAAGTATTCTTGTTTTACTTATACATAGCCTGATCAACTATGCCTAACTAAAAATTTAATATGGAATGATCGAAATGATTGTCTAAGAGATATTCAAAATGAGTCTTTTGAAAATAAGCTTTAAAAACGATTCTTGGTGCAAAAGATACATAACCAAATCCAACGTTTGCATTACCTATTAGAACCCTTAGTGATACCCCCACTTGGCTAGCATTACTTTGTCCATTTAGGTGTAATACATGAGAGCTATGCACAAGTTGAATTCTAGTCATTACTTTAATTATAAATGGTTATGTCGGTCGTGCGAGTCGAGTTGGTCGTCGGTTGTGAATGGTCATGTCGTTGTTTGGTTGTTAAGCTTGTGAGTCGTTGGTCGAGTTGGTTGGTTGCTTGTCAAATGGTTAAGGTCGTCTCATGGTCCGTCGAGTCGTCTTGCTGTCCGTAAGTTGCCATATGGGTCGTCAAAGGTCAAGTCGGTCGTCCATGGTCGTCTAAGCGTCGAGTCAAGTCGTCATCTCATGCCTTTGTGAAACTTGTGTAGGAACATCATGTCACGAGCAAGTGGAGCTTCCGGATCAGCCCTTAGACCAAGGAACTTGTACGGATTCGTGGACTACTTGGAAGAGGAAGAAAGGAGAAGCCTAGAGCAAGAGCAACCTCCCCAACCACTCCCAGAAGAAGAGGAAGAAGAGACCGATCCAATGGAAGACCCATCGGAAGACGATAATGCTAGGAGTGTTGCCCTAGCCAACCTGAACGTCGCTCACCCTCGCCACCACCATCACCACCTGCCCCTAGAGCACCTACTCCGCCGAGGCAAGATGCACCTATGAACCTAAGCGATGGGCGATTTCCAGCCCAAGATCCCTACTTTCAGCCGCGTCTTCCTCGTGATCATCCCTGGTACCATCTTGGACATAGGCGTCAAGGAGAGGAGCCACACCGCCCAGTCTATGGAGTACCCCCTCCACCTCCCATTGGTATGACTCGTGAAGAAAGGGAGAGGGTGTGGGGAATAGCAAACGGATTAAGGGATGCTAGAGTAAGGGTGAGGACTCAAGAGGTGATGACGGAAAGGGCCTTAGGAGTTATGGATCGAACGGGAGACTATGCGAGCTTGGCGATATCAGAAGTCCGACGAGTTAATGAGGTGATATTCATTATGGGATGTGTGCTTATGGCTCTTTGCACTCTCGTAATAGCTCTCATGCTTAGGAAGTAAACCTAAGAGCTACTTTATTTATGAACTTATTCGATGTATGAACGTTTGTACTTGTTTCACTTTCTTGAACTTTCTAGCTTTTGTGTGACGATGATCACATAGTATTTGGCATGTAGCAATTTTGTGAACTCATATTGAATGATATATATGTATGCTTAATGCCTCTCTATGGTTACATGATGTGCTATCCTTGTGGTGATGAAGTTATCTCTATTATAAAAGTTATAGTTACAGCAGGAAATCAGTTCTGACCACTTTTAGTAGAACGGCCATATCTGGAGTTCTATTTCGTCTTTTGACCTGATTCCAATTGGAGGTGAAACTTAACTCATAGGGCTACGTTTCATATTTTATGAGTTTTGCCCAGATCGTCCATCTTAAGCCACTTTTATGTGCTCCAAGTTCGTACACAGATTCTGTATTTCTCTTAATTAACCTAGAAAGCACGGTTGATTAATTTTAGAAATTTCCTAACTATTATTTACTCATAATGACAAGTGAGCCGTGATTATAAAAAGGAATATGAGTCGGGATATACATATACATATGTGTGCAAACGAACCCTCTATGCACTAAATAACTTTAGATATACTCGTGTGAGATCAAGAAGTCGTGAGTCGAGTTTATGTAGTATGATTCAATGAACGAATAACTAAACTATATTATCCTTTGTAGAGGCATGGCACCACGAAGGACCGGCGGAGAAACAAGTGAAGAGGCCCAGCGAAGATCCGAGTTAGCCGAGCTTATCTCTCAACAGATCAATGCCGCCATGCCAAACATTGCCACCCAAATAGCGGAGAATGTAACCGCTACACTCAACACGGCTAGAAGACAAGATGGAGGAGAGAATGCTATTGACAGGAATGCCTACAAGGCTTTCACGTCTTGCAATCCCAAGGAGTTTCATGGGACAGAAGGTCCTGTTGCATTGCTTACTTGGTTCCAAAGCATGGAAGCCAACTTGAACATCATTACCTGTGCACCGGCTGACCGTGTTAAGTTTGATGCTAGTAAGCTTCAGGGAAGAGCTCTTACTTGGTGGAATCTCCAAGCGACTACTAGAGGTCCTGCAGCAGTCAATGCTTTGACTTGGGAGCAGTTTAAAGATGAGTTGAAGCGTGAGTATTGTCCACGAGAAGAGGTACAAAAACTAGAGATGGAATTCTGGAACCACGCCATGAGAGGACTGGAATTGGAGGCCTATGTGATCCGCTTTCACGAGTTGAGCGTGTTGGTGCCAGAGATGGTAACCCCTGTGGCTAAGAAGGTCGAGAGGTTTATCTATGGATTGGCACCTGAAGTTAGGTTGATGGTCACTGCATCAAGTCCTACCACTCTGGAGCAGGCTATAAGCTTGGCAACCAGGCTAGTGAACGATTTGGTTAGGCATGGGAAGTATACAAGAGGTGATGATGGAAAGGGCCTTAGGAGTTATGGATCGAACGGGAGACTATGCGAGCTTGGCGATATCAGAAGTCCGACGAGTTAATGAGGTGATATTCATTATGGGATGTGTGCTTATGGCTCTTTGCACTCTCGTAATAGCTCTCATGCTTAGGAAGTAAACCTAAGAGCTACTTTATTTATGAACTTATTCGATGTATGAACGTTTGTACTTGTTTCACTTTCTTGAACTTTCTAGCTTTTGTGTGACGATGATCACATAGTATTTGGCATGTAGCAATTTTGTGAACTCATATTGAATGATATATATGTATGCTTAATGCCTCTCTATGGTTACATGATGTGCTATCCTTGTGGTGATGAAGTTATCTCTATTATAAAAGTTATAGTTACAGCAGGAAATCAGTTCTGACCACTTTTAGTAGAACGGCCATATCTGGAGTTCTATTTCGTCTTTTGACCTGATTCCAATTGGAGGTGAAACTTAACTCATAGGGCTACGTTTCATATTTTATGAGTTTTGCCCAGATCGTCCATCTTAAGCCACTTTTATGTGCTCCAAGTTCGTACACAGATTCTGTATTTCTCTTAATTAACCTAGAAAGCACGGTTGATTAATTTTAGAAATTTCCTAACTATTATTTACTCATAATGACAAGTGAGCCGTGATTATAAAAAGGAATATGAGTCGGGATATACATATACATATGTGTGCAAACGAACCCTCTATGCACTAAATAACTTTAGATATACTCGTGTGAGATCAAGAAGTCGTGAGTCGAGTTTATGTAGTATGATTCAATGAACGAATAACTAAACTATATTATCCTTTGTAGAGGCATGGCACCACGAAGGACCGGCGGAGAAACAAGTGAAGAGGCCCAGCGAAGATCCGAGTTAGCCGAGCTTATCTCTCAACAGATCAATGCCGCCATGCCAAACATTGCCACCCAAATAGCGGAGAATGTAACCGCTACACTCAACACGGCTAGAAGACAAGATGGAGGAAATCGGTTTGGCGATCGAAAAGGGAATGGACCAGATAAGAGGCAAAAGATTGTGAGAAACTATGGGGTTGTGGAGGCTAACCCCAATCCATATCGTGGCATGCCCCCAAGGTGCAACCGATGTGGTTATAGTCACTTGGGTGAATGCAAGCGTTGCACAACTTGCAACCGCATGGGTCACCTTGCTACTCACTGCCGAAGCGGGCCAAGGAATGAAGGACAACGAGGAGGATGTCACAAATGTGGAAGTACGGATCATTGGAGAAATGCTTGTCCTAGGTTGAGAAGAGCGCAAGGCAACCGTGGGAATGGAAATGGTAACCGTGGTAACTTTAGGAATGTTGGAAATCGCGGGAACCAAGCAAACCGAGGAAACAATGGAAATCAAGTCAATCGAGGAAATGTTGGGAATCAAGCTAATATTGGGAATCAAGGCAACAACGCTAACCAAGGAAATCGTGGCAATCAAGGAGGTCAAGCCCGAGGAAGGGTGTATGCCATGGGAGCAAATGAGGTACGTGATGACCCTAATGTCATCGTAGGTACGTTTCCAATAAATAATGTTTATGCATCTATGTTGTTTGATTCTGGAGCCGAAAGAAGTTTTATTTCCTTTGAATTTAAAGAACTGATTGATAAGAAACCTAGTGAACTGGAGGAAACTTATTATGTTGAATATGCCAATGGAAACGAGTATAAGGCTAAGGAAATTATTGCTGATTGTAAGTTAACTTTAGATGAAAAGGACTATAGTATAGACTTGATTCCCATAGAAATAGGAAGTTTTGATGTGATAGTAGGAATGGATTGGTTGTCGAAAATGCGTGCTGAAATACTTTGCCATGAAAGGATCATTAAAATTCCCTTAGATAGCGGTGAGGTGCTAATAGTTCAAGGCCATAAGGCGGGAGTCCAACCTAAGTTGGTGTCGTCCATGAAGGTGAGAAAGTACCTACGGAAGGAATACCACACATACTTGGCACAAGTAGTGGATAAGCGAGTGAAAGATAAGGATCCTCTCAAGGTAACAGTGGTTAGAGATTTTCTAGATGTGTTTCCGGACGAACTACCTGGACTTCCCCCAGCGAGACAAGTAGAGTTTACTATCGATTTAGTTCCCGGGGCAGCCCCCGTGGCTAAGGCACCATATAGACTAGCGCCCTCCGAAATGCGAGAACTCTCGGAGCAATTGCAAGAATTGCTTGATAAAGGTTTAATCCAACCTAGTTCTTCACCCTGGGGTGCGCCGATTCTCTTTGTCAAGAAGAAGGATGGATCTTTGAGGATGTGCATCGACTATAGAGAGTTAAATAAATTGACAATCAAGAATAGATACCCGCTGCCGCGAATAGACGATTTGTTCGATCAACTGCAAGGAGCGTCGCATTTCTCGAAAATTGACCTTAGGTCCGGCTATCATCAGTTGAGGATACGAGAAGAAGATGTACCTAAAACGGCTTTCAGAACTCGCTATGGGCACTATGAGTTCCTAGTGATGCCCTTTGGTCTCACAAATGCACCAGCCGTTTTCATGGACCTAATGAATAGGATCTGCAGGCCGTACTTGGATAAGTTCGTCATAGTGTTTATCGATGATATCTTGATATACTCTAGAAGCAAGGAGGAGCACGAGAAGCACCTGAGGATAATCTTGCAGCTACTTAGGGACGAGAAGCTATATGCTAAGTTTTCTAAGTGCGAATTTTGGCTCCGTCAAGTCCAATTTCTGGGGCACGTTGTGAACGAAGAAGGGATTCATGTAGATCCGTCTAAGATAGAGGCAATCAAGAAATGGGAGACACCCAAGACACCAACGGAAGTGCGTAGCTTCCTAGGCTTGGCGGGTTATTATAGGAGGTTCATTCAGGGATTTTCTAAGATTGCGGTACCTTTAACCCAATTAACCCAAAAGGCAAGAGAGTTCGAATGGGGTGAAGAACAAGAGCAAGCGTTTCAAATGCTTAAGGACATGTTGTGTGAAGCACCAATACTAGCGTTGCCGGATGGAATGGAAGGATTTGTAGTATATTGTGATGCGTCGAATAAAGGACTAGGGTGCGTACTAATGCAAAGAGACAAAGTTATTGCGTACGCATCTAGGCAATTGAAGCCACATGAGAAGAATTATTCAACACACGATTTGGAGCTGGGAGCCGTAGTGTTTGCCTTGAAGATATGGCGACATTATCTTTACGGAACCAAGTGCACCATATTTACTGATCACAAGAGCTTACAACACATCTTCGATCAGAAGATGTTAAACATGAGGCAAAGATGGTGGATGGAACTACTTAACGATTACGAGTGCGAAATTAAGTACCACCCAGGAAAGGCAAATGTTGTTGCTGACGCCCTTAGTAGGAAGGTGAGCACTAGGGTGTCAAAGACTAGAATTTATCACTTACAGGTGAAAATGTCTCTAAGGGACAGATTCTTAGAAGATCAAGCCAAAGCTTTTGAAGGGAAGAACATTGAAGAAGAGGCATTGAGTGGAGTAGAAACAAGGTTCGATAAGGATGACGAAGGCATCTTGTATTTCAAGGGAAGAGCTTGGGTCCCAAATATCAACGGGCTGAGAGAGGTGTTAATGAATGAAGCTCACAATTCAAAATACTCGATTCATCCAGGAGCAGATAAGATGTACCAAGGTCTAAAAAGGGACTTTTGGTGGCCTGGGATGAAAGGTGATGTAGCTCTATATGTGAGCCGATGCATGACTTGTGCGATGGTCAAAGCTGAGCACCAGAAGCAAGCTGGACTTTTAAAGCAGCCAGAAATACCCGAATGGAAGTGGGAGCAAATAGCAATGGACTTAGTAACGAAATTGCCTCGGACAAAGAAAGGTCATGATGCTATATGGGTGATTGTTGATCGTCTTACGAAATCAGCCCATTTCATCCCCATCAAAGAAGACTGGAACACTGAACGTTTAGCACATTTGTACGTTGAAAAGATTGTGACATTGCATGGTGTACCTCTATCCATCATATCCGATAGGGATGGTAGGTTTACCTCACGTTTCTGGGGTCTTGTGCAAGAAGCAATGGGCACTACGTTATCATTAAGCACGGCTTACCACCCACAAACGGATGGGCAAAGTGAGCGTACAATACAAACATTGGAGGATATGCTAAGAGCTTGCGCATTAGAATTTAGTGGAAGTTGGGATGAACACTTGCCATACGCAGAATTTACTTACAACAATAGTTATCACTCTAGCATACAGTGTGCGCCGTTTGAGGCTCTATACGGGCGTAAATGTAGATCACCCATGTGTTGGATAGAGGCGGGCGAGAGAAGCCTAGCTACCGTTGATTTTGTCCAAGAGACAACGGACAAAGTGGCGATCATTAAAGAAAAGCTTAAAGCCGCGAGAGATCGGCAAAAGAGTTATGCGGATAAAAGGAGGAAGCCCCTAGAATTTGAGGTTGGCGACAAAGTACTATTAAAGGTGTCGCCATGGAAGGGAATCGTAAGGTTCGGCAAAAGAGGAAAGCTGAGCCCCCGATACATCGGGCCATTTGAAATTGTTTCTAGGATAGGCCCCGTAGCCTATAAGTTGAAACTACCCCAAGAATTGGGAGATGTTCATGACACATTCCATGTGTCGAACTTGAAGAAATGTGTAGCGGATGATTCGAAAGTGGTCCCACTTGAAGAGCTACGTGTGGAAGATAAGCTCCAATTTCGTGAGGAGCCAATAGAAGTTCTCGATCGCGATGAAAAACGCCTAAAGAGGAGCAAGATCCCTATTGTAAAAGTTAGATGGGATACGAAACGTGGACCAGAGTTTACATGGGAGCGCGAGGACTTTATACGCGAGAAATATCCGCACTTACTCCCTAAGCAAATTCAAATTCCGAGACGGAATTCTTCTAAGGGGGTAAGGATGTAACAACCCTACTTTTTAAATGTTATATATGAGCTAGTTATGTTGTCCATGATCTCGCAAGCCATAGTTATACTTAAAGCTAGTAGATAATGCCCCTAAACTAGCAATCTAAAGCTATTGTTCAATTCTAAATATGAATTATAAAGTACCATTGAACAAAATTTTATTGATGGTCAATCAAATTAGCTAAATAATAATGTAAGTCTCACAAGTTGAGATAACCATCAAAAATCCTTACGAAGGTCCAACAGTTTAATCATTTAACTAATTAAAGTAAATTTGGTCACGAAAATAAAATTTGCCCAATTCAAAACATGTTATAAGTTCTTATGCGCATAAAAGCGTTTAAATCATAATAAGTGTATATATATGCATATATGCTTAAATTAAATACAAGATTACCACCAATGAGCCTTGTAACAAATTAAAACACCAAAGGTATGTACATATACATACATACATACGGCACACACACTTATGTTTTGGACCTCACTAGCTAACATATTAGTGCAAACTAATACAAAAAACCTTACAAAAATACGTATTCTTACACCTAACACTTACATACATATTACACAACAAAATTTTATAAAAAAAAAGATGTGAAAGACCCCCCATATGCCCTAGAAGGGCCGGCCCCCATCACCCCCTCACATACCCATTTCAAACTTCATACACTTCAATTTCTTCCTTGGAACTCACCACTTTTCTCACAACTCTTCCCTCTTCCCACATACTCTCTTATTCTCTCAAGACAAACTCTCTTCTCCCTCCTTTCTTCTTGATACCCACGGCCAAAAAGAGAGAAAGAAAAGGCAAACATCAATCCATATAAACATACAATAATAATAAGGGTTTAAGCTAGATTGTTAAGGGTTAATACAAGCAAGGTTCAAGGGTTGTTCTAGGCTTAGATTCAAGGTATTATAGGGGTTTGAAGGCCACGAAAATCTGCCCAAATTCTTCATCCAAAACCAAGTTCAAGAGGGTATAATCTTCATCCTTTTTACTAGATCTAATCTTGTTTTGTTTATATTCAAAGGTTTTATCAAAAACTCATACTTTCTTCTTGTTTTCTTTGTAATATACACTTAATGAGGGCAAAGTTGATAGGATCTTTCTTTCCATGCTCATGCATGTCGAATCTAATAAGAAAGATCCAAGGATTCAACAAGTTTAAGACCCAAAAGTGTGGTTATAGATTAGTAGCTTTTAAAGTGACTTTCTTGTTGATAGATCTATATGTTTTTGTATATTTTTGAAGAGTATATTCTGAGATTTTTCATATAAAAGATGTTTTTATATTGTTGAAAGTTAGATCTATAAAAGTTGATAGTAAAAAGTGTTGATTTGAATGCATATATGCTAGATTTAAGAAAGTTGGATCTTTTGTTGGATTATGAGATGGATATGGACTTGTTATAAGTGAAAAATATGTTAATATTAGTGTTAATATTCTGGAAAAATTGATAAAATATCAAGGATATAAAGCTTGAATCAAAACATGTTAAAATAAGCTAGAAATCACAAACCGAAAACACGCAAAAATGCATTTTGAGCACACACATGCACCATAATCTTATGACCAAGAAAATATGATAAACCTACTGGAAAAATGTTGAAATAAAAGCACAAAACTCAGATCTATTGGTTCATGACAACAACAAGCTCAAAAATCACCTTTTCGGGTCAAATAATCACTAACCGAAAGCACTAAATTGCACATATCACACCACCACCACTCTCACGATTTTGGACACCAAAATATGATGAAATTTCTGGAAATAATGAAATAAGAATGAAAATCCATTTTGAAGCACTTTAATTGCTCAAGAAATGAGGCTAAAATCACTATTTCGGTAAACGATTTTTAATCATAAAACCCTCAAAATAAGCAAGACACAAGAGAGGTTGAATGGATATGATTTTGTATGAATAAAAGTTGCCTAAAAGGCCTGAGATTTTAGACCAAAATGTTTAGTGATGATTTCTAAGAATTTCCATGAGTTATTGAATTTAAATAGTAATTAAAAGACATAAAAATCCATAAATAAATTATGTAAGTCAAGAATGAAGTTAAATCATCTTAACCATGGATAAAAGTAACTAAAACCTACTGGAGAAAAATAGCTAAAAGGCAAGAGATATGTGTTACATAATTTAAAGATAAATAATTAAGTAAAAACAATTAATTAAATATTATTATTAAAATAAATGGAAAATACACAAATAAAAGTATAAATCATGAAATTATAAATTAAGGAGCATATATATCAGAAGATAATTCAAATGAAATTATCCATAATTTACAAAGACAATTATGACACTTAAAAGTATTTTTAAGGAATTATTTAATTAATAAATCAATAAAATGAATAAATAATTAATTAAATAATATTAAATTAAACATATAATTACAAATCAGAAAAATATACATAAATATTAATATTATAAGACCACTAATGTCAAATATTATTACTAAGCAAAGTATACAATGGAAATCATATAAATCAAAGCCAAACTACCGAAATTCCAATAAACGTACAAAAACGTATAATGAGAAAACGACTTCTACCACCAAATCCCTTATACCCAAACAATGAGAACATCATAATGCACTTAAATTCCATAATCAAATGACAACCAAATATGGGCAAGTCTACTAGTATACATCTCATGATCTAGCTCACTAGTTCATGTCACGCGAACTTACGCCGCGAATATATACGTTATGGTTTAGGCTTGCTTGAGGCGCAACAAATCTAAGCGAAGGAATCACGTTTGATCAGCCCCTATTCACTCTCTAATCAAGTGAGTCATAGCCCCCTTTCAAACTCTTTTATATGTTTACTTACGGGGTGAAAAGCATGATTAATTAAAATGACTTTCTCTTATGAAATGATTCTTTGAAATAATGATAATGATATGGGAATTATATTGTATGTTCAACGTGTTATATGTTATATGATGAGCTTAAGTACTGTCAAACGGTGGTCCCCTGTACACTACTATTAACTCATTTGAGGCCTGTAGTTAGAGGGTTGCGCAACTAGGACTTGTCCCCTCATCCACTATTATAGGTAACGGTGGGATGTTTGGTCTGCCTTGGTGGCCACCTTCATCGCCAGTCTGGCCTCGCGGTGCTCTAACTACTATATATTTATGGGCGTCTCCATGGCACGACCCTTGGTTATCCTTATGCACGTGATTGACAGCATGTGCTTATCATTATCTTATCATTTGGGACATTATATCTGATTATTGGGACATAACCGGTCTTAGTAGTGGCTCAAGAACAATCTCATAAAATTATGTCATGGTAGTCTTACCATTGACCCAGAGGTATTGATATTATATTATGGATGGCAATTATTGTTTGAACATACGGTTTGGGTATGGACAGTATGATGGAATTCTTGGAAATTTTATGACATATTCTTTCTTGAATTGGATTAAATACATGTGTGTTGTTAGCATAATCCTATGAACTCACTCAACTCTCGTAGTTGACACTTTTTCTTCATGCTTTTCAGGTCTAGGGCAGTAAGTTAGCTTTTGGACCGCTCCTTGGACGTTGTGTTTATTTGTTGCATGTTGGACTAGTAACGCAAACATTTGATCTTTTGATTATGAATTTGGTTATGTAATGTTTATTAAACGTCCACTTGAACTTGTTACCTTTGAATTCGAATGGCTTTTGAAACTTTATGTTGATGTTTGTTATTTAAATCTTTTGTACCATGTCGTTCTGTGGCATCTCGTGTTTCCGCTATAGTCGGGGTGTTACAACCAATCATCTTCCCAAAGTGTGCCATCGAGGGAAACATCATCATGGCCTGAGCTAAGTCCAAGCTGACTCGGTCTGAGCTGAGTTTTGGGCAACAGGGGCAATTTCGCATCATCCTCCCCCTCTAAATTTGGACTTTTCCTCAAGTCCTCAAGATAATCATCCTCCAAGTAGGGCATCAGATCACCAACATTAAAAGTACTTGAGACTGAGGTATCTCCAGGCAGCTCAACTTTGTAGGCATTCTCACCACATCTTTCTAACACCTTGAAAGGACCTTCAGCTCTAGGCATCAGCTTACTCTTTCTTTTTGAAGGGAATCTTTCCCTTCTGAGGTGGATCCAAACCAGATCTCCTGGTGCAAAAGTAGGTTGTCTTCTATTCTTGTTTGCCTTGGCCTTGTAATCAGCATTTACCTTCTCAATTCTGGCCTTGACTTGTTCATGCAGCTTCTTGATCTCCTTTGCCCTGCTTTCAGCTTCAACACAAACTTTTGGCTCAATAGAAAAAGGAATCATGTCTATGGGTGTTAGTGGATTCACACCATAACAGATTTCAAAAGGAGATTTTCCAGTAGAATAATTAGGAGCCCGGTTGAAAGAAAACTCAGCTTCAGATCCCAATCTTTTAAAGTCTTCTTCACCAATGTTCTCAACAGCATCCCAATAGTTCTGTTTGTTACTTCAGTCTGACCATCAGTTTGGGGATGGTGAGAAGTGCTAAACAGCAGCTTAGTACCCATCAGTTTCCATAATGTCTTCCAAAAATAACTCAAAAACTTTGTATCTCTATCTGAGACAATAGTCTTTGGAATCCCATGAAGTCGAACTATCTCCTGAAAGAACAAAGCTGCTACTTTGGTGGCATCATTAGTAGTGTGGCAAGGAATGAAATGAGTCATCTTTGAGAATCTATCAACCACCACCATAATAGAATCTTTGCCATGCTGAGGTCTAGGTAGAGCAACAATAAAATCCATACTCAGATCTTCCCAAAGCTGATTAGAACTGGAAGAGGGGTATACAAACCCTTGTGAAAAGTAGACTTAGCTTGCTGACAAGTAGAACATCTATTGACTATATCTTGTACGTCTTTCACCATAAAAGGCCAATGAAAATGTTCACCCAGAATCTCCATAGTTTTAGTAATGCCAAAATGACCAGCCAAGCCTCCTCCATGTGCTTCTCTAATCAACAAATCTCTGATAGAGCCCTTTGGAATACACAGCTTACCATTCTTGAACAGAAATCCATCTTGAATAACATAAGTCCCTTTAGCTTCATTTGGATATGCACATGTAACATTCGTGATTTTTACCCGTTTGGCTGTACTTGTAATTTGATTAACTACTTTAATAAACGAAAACTTTGGGCCTAATTGTGTTCGTTTATCTGTAAATTGGGCCAGTTATAATGTCATAATTGGATTTCTAGAATTAAGTCCCATGATTACAAGACCGTGATATTGGCCCATACGTGTTATAAAAATTATATTATAGAAAATAATTGAGTAAATGTAGTAACAGGGAAAACGTATATACAAAACCTTAAGTATAATGTACGGTAAACAGTGTCGGTGGCACAGTGTCGGTGATTATCTAATAATTCCATTAATAAGACAAAGCCGACATACTTTATGGAAAGTAGGAATACTCGTGAAATTGTCACAAGCTATATTTGATTTATTGGTTGAATAATGTTACTAGTAGACAATTGTTGTGTAAATTGTTAAGAAAACTTACTTCCAAAGCTAGTAAAACCATACACCTCCATGAGGAAACTTCCTAGCACTTTCCTTTACTTAGTAGCAAAGTTATAAACCTCTAAATATCTTCAAAAATCTGATCATAAGTTGTTAAAGTCAAGAATGGATACTAATTTTATCATATTTAATTCCATTTCATTTACTATAAATACTAGGCTTAAGTTTTCATAAATACTTACACCTTAAACTTCATTCTCTCTCAATTTAGCATTCAATAAGTCTAAAATCATCCTTTCCCTTCTTGTTATAAGTTTCAAAGAACACTTGATTGTTCTAGTATAAGCAAAGTCGCTTTGATCTCAAAGTTCGCCGAAAATCGTCAAGAGAAGTTGTTATCAACAAATCTCTCTAAGATCTTCAAAAGTTCTAGTTATAATACTCAATTTGGGTTGGGAATAATCTTCAATTATTAAGTAAACAAGTCCAAGTCTTGAAAGAATTTCATTTGAATCAGAAGTCGTGTTCTTCGTACGTCGAAAGTTTGATCTTAGAGTTCATAAACTCTCCTTTCTTGTAAGTATTTTTATAAAACCTTACTATACTTTGCTCTATGATTTTAGAAATATACGTTATGTATTGAAATGCTTGTCAACTTAATTTTATACTCAATTGATACATAATTGCATTTAAATACAGTAACAATCGCTTTTATATATGAATATTGAAATATTGTTACTATTGCGAAAAATGAATTATTAGCGAAAGTACGAGAAATCGTAAAACTTTTATTAAATCATTTTAAATACTTATTATGGTATATAAACAAGGGCATAGTTATATACCTAACTATCCTAATTCATATAATTACTATTCACCATCTGTGAATTATTTCGTATTTTCGAATTGTTTGATTTATGGATAGAATATATCCTTGATACGCTTTTAACCGCACAATGTTTCCGAAAGTGATTGCACCTTGGGCCTCTTTGGCTTATGCTGGAGGAATGGAAGGTAGTTCGCGAAAAGTTTGCATAAGCATTCACTAAGCAACTTAATTCGCCCCGGTATTCTTCACGACCCAAGGCCAACCCTAACACAACTTGGAAATAAAATGCTGGTTTTTTCTGCCATTTAAGGTATCTCTTCAATTGTAATCAATACATTTTGTATTGATTATAATACATACCATTCAAGGTATCTTTTCATATCTCTACTATTGAAAGCATCTATTCGTTACAAGATTAATACATTCTTCGTATTAATCTTATTATTTAAAAATACTTCAAAAGGATTTAGAAATATACGTTATGTATTGAAATGCTTGTCAACTTAATTTTATACTCAATTGATACATAATTGCATTTAAATACAGTAACAATCGCTTTTATATATGAATATTGAAATATTGTTACTATTGCGAAAAATGAATTATTAGCGAAAGTACGAGAAATCGTAAACTTTTATAACATAAATTACGTTGACAAGCGTATTAATAAATCCTTATAGTTGTATATCTATATCTGGAATTTAGCATGAATATAAATCAATTCACATTGAAATTAGGGAATACGTAACGTGGCCAGTTGACTCGCTCGTCATCGTTAACTACATCAATCTCTTCTATTTTGCTATTGAACTATCAAGAATAAGGTGAGTTTCGTAAACCCTCTCTACTCAATTGAGATTCGGGCTGAAAAGTGTACATGTTTGTTTAATTGTTGATTGTTGATTTGATTGATTGATTGTATGATTGAATTGTTTATGTGGACATGTTAGCGCATTGGTTACTATGTAAGTCGCACCGTTAGCGCATTGTTTACGATGTAAGTCGCACCGTTAGCGCATTATTTATTATATAAGTCGCATCGTTAGCGCGTTACTCGTTATGTAAGTCGCACCGTTAGCGCATTGTTAATATGTAAGTCGCACCGTTAGCGCATTGTTTACTCGTTATGTAAGTCGCACCGTTAGCGCATTGTTAATTATTAACTATGTAAGCCGCATCGTTGTTGATCATTATTAATTGTTATGGAACGTTGTGGAACGTTATATGGAATCGTTATTATTGAACGTTGACTTGTATTGAATTGTGATAATGTGAAACCTTATAGGTTTTCCTTGGATGTGATTAGTTTCATAATCCTCACTTATTGTTAACGGTTGTATCTGATACGGTTATTCCTTGTTAATTATCCCTATGAACTCACCAACTTTATGTTGACGCTCTTTAGTACACTTTTCAGGTAACCAAGTTAATCAGAGACAGAATGGATGAATAGATGCTTGCATTGCTAGGGTTTGGACTATCTTTGGACTTTCTGGATCCGTGATCCTTATTTCCCTTTAACGGGTTATGCTTAGGATCAACTACTATCGTTTGAACATTTTTCTTTTAAGTATGGATTGAGTGTGTATTTTGATAAATGTTGATTATTGTAATGAGCTTGTGGATTGTTTCAATCCATTGAATGCATATAGTTTGACTCTACATAATTCCCATGTCATGCTGTGCTTTTCTAAGTGATACCCCATGATTCCGCCATGTTGGGGTGTTACAACACAAATAATAGAGCCAAAATCTGGATCAGTTTCATATAATTCTTTGATAAATGAGAACCCAAGAACTCTGGACTCCAAAACAGATAGCATGGAGTGTCTTCTTGAAAGAGCATCAGCAACAACATTAGAAGAACCAGTCTTATGCTTGGAGGCAAAAGAATACATCTGCAGAAATTCAACCCATTTAGCATGCCTTTGATTCAGCTTGTGCTGTCCATTAATGTACTTGAGAGCTTCATGATCAGAATACAAAATAAACTGCTTTTGATATGTCCCACGGTGTATCAATATACCAAAGTATATTGAACACAGAACAGTTGTAGAGGGGGGTGAATACAACCTTCCACAATCTTTACAAACTTTTAACACAAAACGTTTTAAGATTCAGATAATGAATATCAAGCAAGTTAGTAAAGTGCAGGAATCATTAAAACAGTAAAGCAATAAAGAAATAAAAACATTCTTGAACACAGATTGTTATTTTCAAATGTAATCCTTTATTAAGAAATAATCTATACAAAGAATTACAGGGTTGTTGCGGAATAAAGATAGCCTATAGATATCTAAACAACCCTATGAAGTGACAAACAACAATCAATTAGTTTCAGCTCAAGAGAATCAGCCCAAGCTGATCTCGTACAGACTAAGCTGTGTGTAAGAGCAGAGAAACTTGTGTGAAGAATGATTCTCAGGAAATGCCACACATATGCAATCCATGAATGAGGCTTTTATAGGCACAAGCGCTCCTTCATTAGGTATCCGTTGCAGCTACGTGTTCTTCAATCAGTGGTTGATGAAGGAATAATCAATCGTACCTTTCATGGTACTTGTGGTCCCCCACGTACTGACGCACATTCTTCATCTACCAATAGGAGTATGGACATGCATATGTAAAACAACCACCAACCTGGATCCTAGGATTCTTCCTAGTCACGTCATTTGTCCTTATCTTCAATCCAGGTTGTTATCTTCACTTGATTGTCTGACACAGATTGGGCCGTTTGTCAAGGCACCAATCTGCCTAAGTATTTCCAAGCTGACTGCTAATCCCAAGCTGTCTTCCACTAACAACTTGGTCTTCTATCTTCAATCCTCCTCTTCGACTTGGACTGAATGCTAATACAATTTGACGCAGCTTGAATAACACTTGCTTCCATAAGATATTACAATTACAAGTATGAAGCATGATCTAGGTCAGAGACAGATCGTAAGCTGTATCAGCTTAGTCTGACCCAGATCAGAGTATAAGAACCAAAAGATTACTAAGTGTTTATAGGTCAGATTTGTCATCATTAAATTTACAATTAACATTGGGACTCAACAATCTCCCCCTATTTGATGATGACAAAACCCAACTACACTTTTAACTATCAGCTTACAAAGAATCAAATGAAAATATGACTAACAGCTTGTGACCCTTTGAATCTTTGGGTTCTTTTCAATCTGATATGAAATTTTAACAAGACAACTGAATTTGTACAAATACTTGTATATATTGAGAAATACAAAGTATTACAATGAGACTTTATTCCCCAATCAACTCTACAGTTTCTTGCTTAACTTCAAAAGATGGAGCAATCGTCACATCTACTTGCCTATCTAACCCTTCATCTATAAGGAACTGCTCATACCCATTACCTTGTTCACTAAAGGTAACACAAAATCTGTACAAGGTAAAAAGGTGCATAGTTGGTACCTCTTTTAGCTCAGCAGTCCTTTGGAATACAAGTTGCCCTCTTGCATCCACAAAATACATACCATGTTCAGGTTCAGTAATGTGCATTCCACTTCTTGCATTTTCCACACCAGCAGGAAGAGACAGATTGAGATGACTTAGAATTTTGTCTAGAGCATCAGGAGATAATAGCCCAAGAAACTCTGAAGGGTTCAAGTTTCTGAGGAAGTCTGTGTGATCACCTTCAGGAGCTATGAGCCTAACATTTCTTTTCCTCTTCTTCTTGAGTGGCTCTTCTGACTCATCTTCATCATCCAAATCATATTCTTTTGGTCTTGGAAGGCCAGTGATATCAATCTTGTATTTTACAATTGCAGCAAACTTTTTCTCAATGGCTTCCAAGACAGTCTCTCTATGAATTCCAGGCATACTAGTGATGATATCATGCAATTCAACCCACTCTGTGTAACCTAGATCAAGCAGTTTGTCAAGATCATGGGTTTCCCAGTTGGTTTCATAACCTCTCCTTGTAAGCCTTATGCTGGGAATGCTTTTTCCTTTTCGCCTTTTCAGTAGAACCTGGTGGATTGGTTCTGGATGACTTCTGTAATGGATCTTTTCAATGACTTGTCTTTTCTCCAAAGCATCCAACCAATTATGGGCTTTCACACTTTCTTTCACATCTTTTACTTTCTGTGATGGTGTAGAATGAACCACCATTTTCTTCTTTCCTTTTCCTTTGCTCACAACTTTCTTCTTAGAACCAATGGCTGCAAGGTATTCTTCAATCTCCTTGTCAACCTGAGCTTGTTGTCTTTCTCTTTCCAGCTCTATTTCAGCTTCACTCATTGCACTCCTTTTTCTTTTAGTAGCATTCTTCTCCCCCTTTGGTTGTATCACTCTCCTTCTTAGTTTCTTCATTCAATTTTCCAACAGTTTTCACCACCAGACTCAGATTCTGGTCTTTTTATCTCTTCCACATCTTCCTTCTCACTTTCAATCTTTCAAGGTATTCTTCAATCTCCTTGTCAACCTGAGCTTGTTGTCTTTCTCTTTCCAGCTCTATTTCAGCTTCACTCATTGCACTCCTTTTTCTTTTAGTAGCATTCTTCTCTCCCCCTTGGTTGTATCACTCTCCTTCTTAGTTTCTTCATTCAATTTTCCAACAGTTTCACCACCAGACTCAGATTCTGGTCTTTTTATCTCTTCCACATCTTCCTTCTCACTTTCCACCCTTGAACCATGCACAACCAATCTTCTATCTTTTTGTGCTTCCTCAGCTCTAGCCTTTTCCTGTCTCACTTTCAATCTTTCAAGGTATTCTTCAATCTCCTTGTCAACCTGAGCTTGTTGTCTTTCTCTTTCCAGCTCTATTTCAGCTTCACTCATTGCACTCCTTTTTCTTTTAGTAGCATTCTTCTCCCCCTTTGGTTGTATCACTCTCCTTCTTAGTTTCTTCATTCAATTTTCCAACAGTTTTCACCACCAGACTCAGATTCTGGTCTTTTTATCTCTTCCACATCTTCCTTCTCACTTTCAATCTTTCAAGGTATTCTTCAATCTCCTTGTCAACCTGAGCTTGTTGTCTTTCTCTTTCCAGCTCTATTTCAGCTTCACTCATTGCACTCCTTTTTCTTTTAGTAGCATTCTTCTTCCCCCTTTGTTGTATCACTCTCCTTCTTAGTTTCTTCATTCAATTTTCCAACAGTTTCACCACCAGACTCAGATTCTGGTCTTTTTATCTCTTCCACATCTTCCTTCTCACTTTCCACCCTTGAACCATGCACAACCAATCTTCTATCTTTTTGTGCTTCCTCAGCTCTAGCCTTTTCCTGTCTCACTTTCAATCTTTCAAGGTATTCTTCAATCTCCTTGTCAACCTGAGCTTGTTGTCTTTCTCTTTCCAGCTCTATTTCAGCTTCACTCATTGCACTCCTTTTTCTTTTAGTAGCATTCTTCTCCCCCTTTTTGTCATCATCAGCAGGGAAAGAGCTCGCTGGAGTTGCAAAGAGGCCTTTGAGTTCTTGGTTGATCAAGTCGACTTTGATATTTGTAAGACAGCAAGCTCCTCTCAGTTCAACATAATCCTCATGGAGGAGTTTGATCTTGGATTTAACACCCTTAGAAGCTTCAATTAGATCATTTTTGAAGTCAGCTTGTGACTTATTTGAAGATCGAAGTTCTATGGTGACTTCCCTTTTAAACTTGGTTGCAGCATTTTCAATCTGACCCAGAGTACTCTTGTTCCATTTATTCTCTACATTTACTGCTTTTGTAAGATTGTCAAGAGACTCTGTCAGCTTGCTCTGGTTCTGCTGCATCACATCAACTGCTTTCTTAACATATTTTTCCAATGCAGTCTGATCATGACTCAGCTTGTCCACCTTCTTATCCGTTAAATCCTGATCCTTTTGGATCTTTTCCAAGCATTCGATCAGCTTTGAGCTCTCAACCTTAGAGGTTGAAATGAACTCAGTGAGCTGACCCACCACATCTGAAAATGAGATTGTGGCAGCTTGGGAAGAACTTGCTGTTGGCTTAAAAGCCGCTGACTCTGGAAAGAGTAGCCTGCAATCCTTAATTTCAAGGTCATTGGGCATATTTAGAAGGGGGTGGAGGTTTAAGGAGTTTTGGAACATTTGCTCATGAGAGTGAGTCTCATGAGTGGATCTGTCAGAATTGATGATGAGTTGGTCAACCTGAGAAAGATTAACGTTTAATTCAGGCTGAGGGCCAGTGGGAATGTGTTGATCTTGATTTTGATCAACTCCTCCACTGGCATCTTCCATCAGAGCATCCCTTGAGGATGGATGGGCAAACTCATCATCGAATGAAGAATCACTTCCGGAGATAGTGATCATATTCTCATTGACATCGTGAGGACCATCAATGGTTCCCTTTGCTGCACAAGGGGCTGACATGACTGCCTTAAAGATAGTCAAGTAACCTGCAGAATCCCTCTGTCCGAGGACAGATGCAGACACAGACTCTGTAGGTGTAATATTTTGTGCATTTGATTGCCCTTCAACAGAGGTGTGTTGTTGCACCAAAGTATCCTTAGGGAGAATTGAGGCCTGCACCCCTCCTTGTGACATAGAAGGGGCATTGGCAGCCTGTGCAAACTCAGAGTGTAAGATAGAAGGAGTCTGATCAGCTTGGGGAGGAGAAGCAGTGTCACCTATGCGTTCGAAACTTCTATCCTTAGGCTGACCATCCTCAGAAATGATGTGCATTGACTCTGACTCACTTTGGATCTGGGCTAGATCCTCTGTTACCCCTTTAATGATATCATTAACCTTTTGGGAGGCTGATGATGGTGAATTCGGTTTTGACACAGTATGACCTTGGGAGGAGGTCTTTCTTTCAATACCTTCACCCTGTTTGGAGGGTTGGGTAGCATTGGTGTTCCCTTTAACTCGTCTACACTATTTTGGGAGAGTGTAGATGGGCGTGGTGTATTCGGCTTGTCAGCTTGGGTGGCAGGGACATTTCAAGAATGGATGAAGCAATATCAACCCCAGAAGCTAACACAGATTTCTTATTAGATCTTTTCTTTTTGGCCTTGAGAGGTACTAAGTCCTCAACAAGGGGTCTTTTAGAGTCGGATTTTGAGCGAGTGGACGAAGTTGTGGCTAGGGAGGCTGATGTTTTGGCCAACCCTTCACCCTCTTTTGTAGGAGTAGAATTTTGAATAGATTCAGAAGAGTTTGAGGGTTCAGAAGCATGTGTATCTGGGTCCCCCTGATTAGCAGATTGAGTGTCAGACCCAGATCGCGTCGAAGAAGGGACAACTTTCCTAAGTGCTTCTTGTTCCTCTTCTCTTTTCCTGCAAAAATCAAGGTAGATCTGCATTGCTCGGGTCAGACCCTGCACAGATACCTTAGGACTATTGAAGATGTTGTAATTTATAGACTTGCATTCCACAGTCTGACCAGTTGCCAGACTGAAATCATTGTCAAGAATCGCCTCAATAATAAGAGCAAGAATCCTACCATAAGGTATGGTAAGACTCTTCTTATTAACGCGATCAACAAGGTCCTTAAAGATTAACGCAGCAAAATCTATTCTGGTCATGGTGACCATTGCATGAAAAATCTGCAATTCTAGGACATTAGGCTGATCAAAGCTGCCTGCCTTTACTTGTAAGGTTTTCGAAATTGTGCCCAATAAGTAGTTCCAAATGCCAATTAAATGTTTCATTTTAACTACTGAAGCCAATGGACCAGTATATCCAACTTCTTGTAAAACATTTTTGGCTTCAGTATGAGACACAACAACATCATATTCATCATCAAGCATATATGACAGCTCAAAAGCAGACCTAAGCCTCTCGTAAGAAATATATACCTTTTTCTTACCGTTGAGGATTGAGCCATAGATTGCAGCATCTCATTTCTTATTCTGTTTTACAACACAGCTCGCCCAAAATTCACACAGGAGATCTTGAAACACCCAGGCTGGCTTCTCAATCATCACCTTGCCGAAAGGATGATGCCATAAGAAAGCCACGATCTCATCGTATCCTTTTGCCCAAGAAGGAGGATAGATATTGGCATAAACCAGACTGCCAATCTTGATTTTACCAGTATCAAGATCAGCCGGAACCACTACTACCTTATCTCCCACCACATAAGGAGACAACTTGTTTGCGCTTATTGGAGCTGGGTATCGACTTTCAGATTCAGAACTAGATTGAGAGTCATTAGAATGGATAGAAACAGATGATGATGCCATTTTGAAAATAAATTTTAGAAGAAATTAAATTTAATAAAACAGTAATCAGATTTGAGAGAAAAAAAAATTAATTTTAAGAAAATATGAACAAGTGATTTGGGATTTAGGTTAAATGAAAGTTATATACAAAACCCAAAATGTCTTATTTGAAAAAGTTGGAGAGAGAAAGATTTTGATTGGAGGATTAACAAGTAGTGGTGGTACTTTTTCAGTAACCGGTAGTGACCACTACACGTGTCACACTCCAATAGGATCAAACAAGTACACTTAATAAAATAATGAAAGTAATAAAATGCACTGAGATATTTAATAACAAAAATAACCACGAAGCTGGGTCAGACTCAGCTTACCCTCTTTCACTCGAAATGCACCAAGTGCAAAAGGGTAGTCTGGGTCTGACACAGCTTACCCTCAAAAATTTAGAATAACTCTAAGGGGTCAGATTTGCTATTACTTAGCTCACTACATTCTACAAATTAAGCATACCTAGCTTACTTATGAGGTAGTTGAACCTTGATTCATCCAATGGCTTTGTGAACAAGTCAGCTGTTAGAAATATAAAATAGTGCTTAGTTGTATTTCTAAACATTGTATTTTGTGTATATAATGTAAGGTTGAGGGGGAGCTTATGTAATATACTTAGAGTATAAATACCCCTCAAGCCTTCAATTTTTGTAAGCCTGGTAAGCCTTTTTACACACTTATGATAATCAATCAATCCTACTTCTCCCACACACACCTTTCTCTCTCAAGAACACACACTAACACACACACTTTCCACCATTGTTGATTATCTTACTTCCGCACTATAACACGAATTTTAATAGTTTTAACAAGTGGTATCAGAGAAAAACAACAATCTGTTGACGATCCAGAACAAATTTCAAGCAGATTGGTGCAAATTTTGTTCAAAATTGAGAATTCGTGTTCATCACCATAACCGTTTTAACTGTCACTGATCTTCACCAATTCACCATCAATTTTCACTCAATTTTCCTGTTTTTAAGACGATCTACATAAAATCTAAGACGATCTTCTATCAAGATCGTCCTACCAACCCTTAAGACGATCTTCAATCAAGATCGTCCTAATCAAATCTTAAGACGATCTTCTTCAAGATCGTTTACATAATTCAAGACCGTCTTACCTTTCTACATAAAATTTTCCTAAGACGATCTTCTATCAAGATCGTCCTACCAACCCTTAAGACGATCTTCAATCAAGATCGTCCTAATCAAATCTTAAGACGATCTTCTATCAAGATCGTCCTACCAACCCTTAAGACGATCTTCAATCAAGATCGTCCTAATCAAATCTTAAGACGATCTTCTATCAAGATCGTCCTACCAACCCTTAAGACGATCTTCAATCAAATTTTCCTAAGACGATCTTCTATCAAGATCGTCCTACCAACCCTTAAGACGATCTTCAATCAAGATCGATTCTAAGACGATCTTCTATCAAGATCGTCCTACCAACCCTTAAGACGATCTTCATAAGGATTCTAAGACGATCTCCTTCAAGATCGTCCTAGTGTTTACCTTGTTTTGGTATTAAGACGATCTTCCCAAGATCGTCCTAATATTTTTGGTTCTGTGTGAACTGTGTGTTGTGGATTTATAATTTGAAGTTGTTGTGATTGGGAATCACACACTTCCTTGGGTAACTAATCTCTTTGAGATTGGTTTTGCTCAACAATTCTAAAATCATAACATCATTCTGGCCAAATTTCCAGAATTTTCTATACTTAGAAAATTTTTCAATCAACCAATTTTTTAAGACGATCTTCAACCAAGACCGTCTTAAATTTTCTTAACCAAGTCCTAAGACGATCTACATTCAAGACCGTCTTACCTTTCTACATAAAATTTTCCTAAGACGATCTTCTATCAAGATCGTCCTACCAACCCTTAAGACGATCTTCAATCAAGATCGTCCTAATCAAATCTTAAGACGATCTTCTTCAAGATCGTTTTAATTCCAAAATTTTTTTTAACAAAAATAATTACAAATCTTTGTTCGTTCGTTTCAGGGACAACAATGATGATTTCAGAGCTTGAGATCAGAAAGAATTTCTTAGCCAAACAACAAAAGATGAAACCATGGCTATTTGGAGATATTGATGCTGATTCTGAAGATCTCACATGCTTGATGACATCTGTCACTTCAACAACCAATCATTCACAAACTACTTCACAAACAACAACAAGTGAGGTACAATTCATCTCCAAAGATGATTACTTGACTGTCCAAACAACTGCTGATACTTTGACAAAGCAAAATCTTACTTTAAAAACCAATTTGAAAATGGCTAAACAAGAGTTTGATAAAATTAATGAAGATTTTTCAGAACTCTCAATAGCTCATGAAGCTCTCAAAGTGAACTATGATTCCTTAAAAGAAATGCATTTGTCAAGTAACAGTTCTCAAGTTGTTTCACCCAATGCTCATTTGACAAACAAATGTCAAGACCTTGAAAAGACTGTCCATTCACTCAAGCAAATCATTGAGACTTTAAAGCTTGAGAAAACCAATGAATGGTTAAGAGCAAATGCAAGACAAGCTGATGTTAAGTTTCTCACAAATAAAATGAAAGATTTTAGACCTAACTGTGAAAAGCATGAAAGACAGATTTCTGATCTAAACAGTACTTGTTTTCTCAAAAGAGTTGAAATTGAGACTCTTCAAAAACAAGTTGAGGATTTGAAAGCAAACATCTTGTTCTATCAAGAAAAAATCTATAAAATTGAACAAAATCCTTTTCTGAATTTCACTGCTTATTACAATAAATCAAAGATTGGTAGATCAGAACTTCTTCTTGGGTTGGGTTATGAGAATCCAGCACATTTAGAAAAAATCCAAAAGAAGACCTTGGTCCACTTTATAATGAAAAATATCTTAGACTTGGCATGATTCAAGAATTCATCAGACCATCTGAGGATGACTTTGAGTCAGATGATGTTGAAAGACAAAAACCAAACAGATTTCAGATTGATTATGTTGCTATTAATGACACATACAAGAAAACTCATAAAAGATCCATCTATGAGTTAGAAGAAATAGACAGCATTTCAATTCCTGAAAATGAGTCTCAAAAAGATTGTTCAAAACAAATTTCAGAAAGATTTTACATTCCAACTAACATATTGGAAAAGGAAATTGAAGGTTTAAAACAAAAAATTGAGTCTCAACAACAAGTCATTCAACATCTGAAAACTCAAAATTATTCACCAAAGGTAAGTGAGACCACCAAGACCCAAATGTTACATGATCTAACTTCTGTTGACTGCTCCACTTCATCCAATGGGAGTGAGAAGTTTAACAAAGACATGCAGGGTGATAGCATCTCTCCTCAAGAGATACATGATATGTCCACCTCAATGCTGTCATCATTCTTTCACATTGAAGAGAAAGTTCAAGCTTTGAAAGCTAAACATCTTGCTTCTGTCAAGAAAATACTTTCTTTTGATACTCTTTCAATCACCCCTGTTGACCAAAATAAATTGAACTTAGAGCAAAAGATTGAGATTCCTACTGATCTGAAGGCTAAAGCAAAAGCATTGATTGAAAAGTTGACTAACAAAACTGTTTTAAAATCAGAAGTTCAACCAAAAGAATTACAGTTTACTTATCCATATCTTTCTGTGGAAGAATTAGATAAGTTTTTGGAAACTGATCATGTTTTTGCACCAGAAGTTGAAAAAGAGCTTGAAAAACTCTCACCAAAAAAATCTAAACCAAAGAAGGAATCTAAATCTAATTTGCTCCACTTCATCCAATGGGAGTGAGAAGTTTAACAAAGACATGCAGGGTGATAGCATCTCTCCTCAAGAGATACATGATATGTCCACCTCAATGCTGTCATCATTCTTTCACATTGAAGAGAAAGTTCAAGCTTTGAAAGCTAAACATCTTGCTTCTGTCAAGAAAATACTTTCTTTTGATACTCTTTCAATCACCCCTGTTGACCAAAATAAATTGAACTTAGAGCAAAAGATTGAGATTCCTACTGATCTGAAGGCTAAAGCAAAAGCATTGATTGAAAAGTTGACTAACAAAACTGTTTTAAAATCAGAAGTTCAACCAAAAGAATTACAGTTTACTTATCCATATCTTTCTGTGGAAGAATTAGATAAGTTTTTGGAAACTGATCATGTTTTTGCACCAGAAGTTGAAAAAGAGCTTGAAAAACTCTCACCCAAAAATTCTAAACCAAAGAAGGAATCTAAATCTAAGTTTGCTCCAACTTCATTTTATTCACCCAAAGGTCAGCATGCCCCAGCTGTCAAAGGTAAGAATTCCATTTCTGATAAATCAACAGTTAGAAGAAGTTGGATAGCTAATGATTACAAGAAGAAAGTTCCTGATAGGAAATTTGATTCAAATTTGAGTAATTTAGCTAAACCATGGTCTGTAAGAAATTCTAAATCTTCTACTGTGATTTCTAAACCTTGGATTGTTGATTCCAATGGAATTGTGATGAATCTTAAGAATAAACCTCTGGTTCGAAAACCTCATTTGTATACTTTGAATGTTTACACTAACCCAAAAGGACCCATTCAAAGGTGGGTACCTAGAAAACCTTAAAGCCCATTTTTGTTAAAAGCCCAAAGCCCATTTTTGTTAAAAGCCCAAAACTCAAAAATCCATGACTTTCAAATCGGGTCAAAACCCACCCGACCCAACCAAATCGGTTTTCTCTTCCTTAAGGAGGAGGGAAACTGATTTTTTTCTTTTCTTTTTTTCCATTTCTTTTATCATTTCCCAGTTTCCCATAAACACTCTCAATCACTTCGAAAACAACTTTTGGCTGATCATTGAAACAAGATAAGGGTTTTGTTGGTAATCTCATTCTAATCATTTCATTCCATTACATCATTGTCATCTAATCACATCTTCAAGTAATATTTCGACTTAGAATGTAAGATTTTTTTTCATTTTTACTTGAAAATTTCTGCTTCTGTTGATGATTCTGTGATGATTGAATGATTTAGAAGCATGTTTAGGTTACATGTGTATGTTTATTACATGTTTAAATGATTAGTATTGTGATTTCGAAAATTCAAAAACCTGCAACTTATTGTGTTTTGTGAAGAAGATGACCTAAGACGATCTTCGATTTGTTTTAGGTTATTTGTCTTGATTTTAGTGATTGAGTTGTGATTGTTTACTTGCTGTGATTCATAGAAATGTTTTGTTAAGCTTAGATGTTAAAATGAATCATGTTGTAAAGGAAAACTTGGTTGGAAATAAAACGATTTTGGCAAAGTCGTATTATTTTCAAGTCATTTTGTTCCTAAGACGATCTTGCCCAAGACCTTCTTGGTTCCAGAACGACTTAGAAATAAGACGATCTTGCCAAGACCGTCTTAGTTCCACTTTCTTGTATATTTATTTGCTTTGTAACCCTTTAGACCAAGACCAGGACGATCTTGTCAAGATCGTTCTAGGGTCTGAACGTTGTGTGGTTGATGATTTGTGTTAAAAAAAAAAAAACAAATGAATGGGTAACTGAACTCGTAAGAGATCGGTTTGCTCAAAACTAATACTTTTAAATTTAAAGGGAAATCATTGAGATGATTTCACTTTATATTTTAAAGTGTTAGAATTTTTCTTTAAATGAAAATTGAAGTGAAGTGTTTTTAACACTTGTTTTTAAAACGATCTTCTACAAGATCGTCCCTTTTTCATTCACTTCAAATTTTTTTTAAGAAATAAAACCTTAAGACGATCTTGAACAAGATCGTCCCATGTTCAGTTTTCCCATACTTAACAATTTTTTTCAATAATTAAAGATAAGACGATCTTGAACAAGATCGTCCCATGTTCAGTTTTCCCATACTTAACAATTTTTTTCAATAATTAAAGATAAGACGATCTTGAACAAGATCGTTTCTTTTTCTTTTCTTAACCTTTTTCAATAACAAATGATTGAGACGATCTTCTTTAAGATCGTTTTGTTTTTCCAAAACCTGAGTTCAACCTCAGGACGATCTTGTCAAGATCGTCCTAGTTCCTATACTTAAAAAAAAAAAAAATTTCAAATTTTTTTTCTTTTTCTCTTAAATTTTGTGTGGTGTGACAAAATGCTTTGTATTATCATATAATCACAATATATTTGAAATACGGGGAATCGAACGCCTTTGTGTACTTCCTTGCTATTTTTAAATATATCGTACTTATATGATTATACTTAATTTTCTGAGTTTATCTTCTCATTTCAAACTATTTATAAAGAATACACTGAGTTGATCGCCTTTGTGAACCTCTTTGTATTTTATATAAATCATTTGAGTGAAACTTGTTATTTGCTATTCAAACTTTATTTTATGTGTGCGTTAAATTGTTTTATGTCTTAAATCAGAAAATTAAAAATGGATCATCAAGAAGTTATTGAATATGATGAAGAGGTTGCTCTAAATGAATCAATTGAAGAAATTCTCATTGCCGGAAACACAAGTAGCATGAGAAATAACAGAGCGTTGTTTGATCCTTTCATAGCTCCTGGTTTTCAAATAGTTCCAAGAATTCTTCACAATCATCCTCTCACATATGTACTTACTGTTGAACAAGGCTTAGCTGAAGTCTACCTTTTTGATATGTGGAGATCAATTATCTTTGTTCAACCTTATGATCCAACAAATCCAAGAGCCAAAGCTAAATCAAAATCTCCTGAACTTCGTCGTCAAGGCTACTTTCAATATCAGTTGACTTCAGGAGATAGAAAATATGAGTTTGAGTTCAATCTTGATGACTTCAGAAGGATTTTAAGACTACCTGAAGCAAACTTCAATGGACATGCTGATTATGATGACTTTGAGTCCAATGAAGTAATGTTTGCTGCTTTAATTTCTGTTGGTTATGAAGGTCCTTTATCCAGGACAAGAGATTTCAAGTTGAAAAATCTACCAAAGATTTGGTATTATGTGTATTCCATCCTAAGCAACTGCTTAACCCCATACACAAGAGGGATGGACAATCTGACACAGCCAATGCTGCACATTTTCTCTGGTGTTGTTTTCAACAGACACTATGACATTGCTCAACTTCTGTGGGATCAACTGATTGTATTAGTAAATGGCAAAGTGTCTGCTCCCAAGAAGTATATTCCATTCATAAGATTTCTCACAGCAATCGTCTACAGTGCAGTAAGACATGAAAGAAGCATTCCAAGGCTTCAAGACAGTAGCCAAGTGACTATACATTTTTACAAGTATGTTAGAGACTCAGGAGCTGCTAACTATACTTTCCTGATCCCATCATTTCTACTAGATATGGTGTCAGATACTGATGAAGATAAAGTTGCTTATCTGGACTGGATTAGAACAGCACTGGGACCGGAAAGCCTCCCGGTTCCTACCCAAGCTGTACATAGGACACCTGGTGAGGGGTCAAGTAGAAAAAGAAAAGAGCGTGAGGGTGAATCCAGTTCCAGTAAGCCCAAAAGAAAGAAACAAAAAGGAGAAATGTTTGTGTTGAAATTGAGTAAACAAGTGCATCAAAAGAAGAAGAAGAAGAGTTCATCAAAGAAACTCAAAAGCAAAGCTATAGCTGAAACTTCTTCTCCAATATCTTCTGAGGAGACAATATCTGTTACTGGGTCTCAAAGACAAATCCGATCACCACTACCCAAAACAATCAATTTAATCCGATCACCATCACCCAGAACACCATCACCTCAAAAAACAATCATCTCCATCTTCACCCAAATTACCTCAATCACCAATTCATCAATCTTCACCACTTCCGGATATTACAACACCTGAACAACCAATCATACCTCAGTCTACCTCAACCATACCTTCATCATCCTTTGTTCGATCTCATCCACCGACATATACTCAAGGCAGAAAGAAATCAATTCCGGTTAATATTCAAAAAACTTTTAAAAGATCTCGTTTTGAGTATGACCGATTTCAAGAACCCGAACCAGAAGATACGATTACTTCTGATAATGATGCATCTGATGATGATGCAAATCAGTTTGCTGATGATGTCATAGACATCCCGGAGGAACAAGGAAGGAATGAGGAAGGGGTTGAAAATACCAGAGAGGTTGAGAGGTCCGGGATAGGTGAAAGGCAAAAAGAAAACGTTGGCCTCCAATTAGTCTTAAACCAATATCAACGCCGGGTTTACCCTAGAGTAGAAGTCGGGAACTGCCCATTCTCGCTTGCACCAAACTCTCCCAGCCATTCTGACTCCTCACAACAGGAGTTAGTCTCAGAAATACACGGGGAACAGCCACGCTCACCACACTCTCCTCATTTGGAGGATGAGAGTGTTGAAAATAGAGAGGACCAGCCCCACCTCTCGCCTTCAGTTCATGCACAAGAGTCTAGATCTCCTAGGCACACGGAATCACAAGCCCAGTTGAGTACTGGTGCCGGAACAAGCGGAGAGGGACTCACTTTGTGTGACCTTCAAGGACAGCTTGGAAATCCTGCCTTAGCTAACATCACGCCAGCTTTAGCCGCAGGTAACAGTCCTCAGACAGAGACTGGGGAGCAGTATGAACGCCGTTGTGACACTGTTGTTCCTCAGGATCAACCTGAGACTGTATTAACGGGCATTCTCAGTGACCCTGGTATTGTTAGTGGTGTTGCCCAACAACAACCCGATTCTGGTTGCAAAGCCGAATCATCAACTGTTGCTCATACTTTTGAACCAACAGGAAATCCTGAGACAGTCATGATGTCTTCGGGTCACTCAGTAGAATCACTTGAGACTACTGATGTGCCAACTTCTGATATTCCATTACCACCTGAGGCTCAAAGGTTAATTGCTCATTTTGTTGAAGGTATTGAAGAGGGACAAAGAAGTGAGTTACTTATATCGAGAAACACTATCACTGGTAAACTTCCTGCATCTCAAACCTCATCTCAACCACCTAGATTACGTACTGGAGGTGCTTTACGCATTCATTCTCCAGAAGAGACTCCAACACCAACACCCCCACATATCCAAACAACAACAACAACAACAACAACAACAACCATACCACCAACACCACCACCACAATCATTTCCTGATCCAAATTCACCACATCATTCTTCCAGCTCTTCTTCTGATTCATCTGATTCATCCGAATACTTAAGCGATTGCTCGCCAAACAGAATTGCCACCAGCGGGTTATCTACCGATACTCTAATTGTTGCTCTCATGAATCGGTTGAGATCAGAAGAACCCCATCTTTCTTCACATAAAAGATCTATTTTTCAATCACTTCTTGCATATTTATCTTTCCAAAGCACACAACAGGAACAACAGGCTCAAATTGAAGCTCTTCAAAAGCGAGTCACTGAGCTTGATCAACAATGTCGACTGGCTAATATCTCAAGTCGTCGGGATGATCAAGATCCTGATGATCAACCCGAGGGGGAGAATATGAGAGATATTAGAGAGGGTCATGAGACACAAGCTCAAGATGGTCAAGAAATTGTTCAAGAAGTTGTTACAGAGACTCAAGGAGGAACTCAAATTCAAGAAGAGTCGGATGATTTACCTCCACTCATCAGAAATATTTCTCATTATTATTCTTCCACATCAAGTTCTGATGAGTCAAGTGATCCTGATCCATTTCAACCAGGAAATGGTAATAATGATGAGTCTGATTCTGACAAACCTGATGATGCTCCAGCAAGTGTAGTTCAAGAAAAATATGGAGAAGATATTTTTGAAGAGATAGTTTATCATCTCAGAAATACAGAAAATCTTGAGACTCCCAATGAACTTGGACAAGGAGTTAGACATCCAAGGATCTCAAGAAATAAGATATGGCGGATCAATGAGGGTTATTTTGCTGAGAATTATGAACAAATATTGGATTTAAACACAAGACCTGAAGAAATTGTGTGCAGAGCAAGATATCTTGAAGAAAGAGCCTTTCAAATCTATTGCTCACCAAGTGAAAGACTCAACATGACCTTGAACCGATTAAGAGCATTCTTTCTGTTCAGACATCAAGGTCAAAGAGATGCATATATGGAGCTAATGAATGCTGAAAGTTCTGTAAGAGCTGAATGGTGGTATCAGCAATTTCAAATCCCAATCACTAAAATCCTTCAATTGTTTACTCCTCTCAAAAACCACAATCTTAGACTTGTTCGATTCAGAGTTCGTCGAGCAGATGGCAATATCTATGTTGTTCAAGAAGAATCTTTTCAACATATGACGATCTCAGACATCTTATTTCTCTACAACCAATATGCCTATCTGATCATCAAGACTCCAGATCAACTTCTAGCCTACGAAGCATTGAAAAGTCATATTCAAGCATTGATCAGATTCTATGAGTTCAATGACTTTCAGATTGGATTAGAAAGAAGAACTAGCAGGATTAACCTTACAAAACCAAACCAAAGAGCCAGAGGTTATGAGCTAGATTCATATCAGATTGGAGATCCAATTGAAAATTTGGATGGATTTGTCTTCATTAATCGACTGAAGAAAAAGATCTTCATTCGTGCCTCTGAGTTTCCCAAATATTCAGATGGTACCTTGAAATATTGTCAATCAATTCTGAATGCAATAGATGAAGATTCTGACAATGAAGAAGATGAACAAATCAAGTCTCAAAGAGAAGATCATATAAGACGGATCAAAGATACTCTTGATATGCGTCAGAAGATTAGAGATCTAATTGTCACAAGAACTCCCAAGTCCCAAGAAGGAATTATTCATACCAAGACAGGTTCATGGGTTCATTGGAATCCTAGTCATGAACGTGGTCCCCATAACATTCCTCCTGTAAACTTCCAAGATAATATCAAATTGCCAGATGAACGTCCTGTAGGTGATAACTGGCACTTCATCCCTAAGAAGTTTTGGAATGATTCATGGAACAGTTATAAGAAGAGAGCCTTCTGGAGTTCAAAGATTGACAAGCCATCAACCTCAAATGCTGCACGACGATATAAGAAAAGGAAGAACAAGCAAAGACGTGCAAACAAGAGGAGGAGACAACATAGAAAGTAATGATGGACAACCAAGCACTAAGGGGGAGAATGTTAGAAATATAAAATAGTGCTTAGTTGTATTTCTAAACATTGTATTTTGTGTATATAATGTAAGGTTGAGGGGGAGCTTATGTAATATACTTAGAGTATAAATACCCCTCAAGCCTTCAATTTTTGTAAGCCTGGTAAGCCTTTTTACACACTTATGATAATCAATCAATCCTACTTCTCCCACACACACCTTTCTCTCTCAAGAACACACACTAACACACACACTTTCCACCATTGTTGATTATCTTACTTCCGCACTATAACATGAATTTTAATAGTTCTAACATCAGCAAGCTGATTGTCTGTTGGAATGAAGTGGAGCTCAACATCTTCTTTCATTACATTATCCCTGATGAAATGATATCTTATATCAATGTGCTTAGTCCTTGAATGAAGCACAGGATTGTTTGAAATTGCTATGGCACTGGTGCTGTCACAAAAGATTGGAGTTTTTGTTGCAGTGACACCATAGTCTTGAAGCTGATATTGCATCCAAAGAATTTGAGAGCAACAACTTCCTGCAGCAACATATTCAGCTTCTGCAGTGGAAATAGAAACTGAATGCTGCTTCTTGCTGGACCAGCTTACAAGTCTATTGCCAAGTAATTGACAAGCTCCTGCAGTACTTTTTCTGTCAATCTTACAGCCTGCAAAGTCAGAATCTGAATAGCCAATTAGATCAAATCCTGAGTCTTTGGGATACCAAAGACCTAGATTGGGACTACCTTTAAGGTATCTAAAGATTCTCTTCACAGCTTTAAGATGAGATTCCTTAGGACTAGCTTGATATCTTGCACAAAGGCATGTAGCAAACATAATATCTGGTCTACTAGCAGTTAAGTAAAGTAATGATCCTATCATACCCCTATAAGCTGTGATGTCAACAGATTTCCCATTTTTATCTTCTTCCAGCTTATCACCAGTTCCCATAGGAGTTTTCATAGGTGAGCAATCAGTAAAACCAAATTTGTTTAAGAGATCTTTAACATACTTTCCTTGGTTTATGAAAATTCCATTTTTAGTCTGTTTAACTTGTAAACCCATAAAATAGTTTAGTTCTCCCATCATGCTCATTTCATACTTTTTAGACATTAATTCAGAAAACTTTTTGGAAAGTCTTTCACTGCTAGACCCAAATATTATATCATCTACATAGATTTGTACAAGCAGAATATCACCATTATACTCTCACAAACAAAGTCTTGTCAACATTACCTCTTTTGAAGTTATTAGCCAATAAGAATTTAGACAAAGTATCATACCATGCCCTTGGAGCTTGCTTCAACCCATAGAGAGCCTTGTCAAGCTTGAACACATGGTCAGGAAACTTTGAGTTTTCAAAACCTGGAGGCTGTTCAACATAGACTTCTTCTTCCAGTTTTCCATTAAGAAATGCACTCTTCACATCCATTTGATAGACTTTGAAACCCTTGTGAGCAGAGAAGGCTAAGAACATTCTGATTGCCTCTAATCTTGCCACTGGTGCAAAAGTCTCATCATAATCAATTCCATCCTCTTGTCTGTAACCAAGAGCTAACAATCTTGCTTTGTTTCTGGTCACAACTCCCCTTTCATCCATTTTGTTTCTGTAGACCCACTTGGTTCCAATTACAGTCTTGTGATGAGGTCTTGGAACAAGTTCCCAAACCTTGTTTCTTTCAAACTGTGTTAGCTCATCTTGCATTGCATTAACCTAAGAGGGATCTTCCAGAGCTTCATCAACCTCAGTTGGTTCCATCTTGCTCACAAAATTGACAAACATGCAGAAGTTGCCTGTTGCCTTTCTTCTTGTTTTCACACCAGAGAGTGGATCACCAATGATTTGGTTAATTGGATGACTCTTTGTCCATCTAGTGACTGGGACAATGGACTGATTCAGATTAGATGGTTCAGCATGATCAGCTTGAGGAATAGGCTGATCAGCTTGGACAGGAATGGAGGAGTCTGAACCAGCTGGAGAGTCATTTAATGGATTCTGAACAATAACTTCAGTAGGAGTAGGATCAGCTTGTGCATCTTTAAAGATTGGAACTTCTTCTTCTTCTTCTTCTTCAATGAGTTGCTCCCCCTGAGTTTGAGCATTATTAGCTCCAATTGGAGGATTAGTTGGAGGCTCATTCTTAGGTACAGCCAGTTCTTCAAAATTGAAGTCTTCATCTTCAGGAGGAGAGCAGTCTGGCTTAGAACAACCTTCATCAATGCTTACATTTACAGAGTTCTCAATTGTTTTAGTTCTCTTGTTGTACACTCTGTAGGCCTTCATCATTGTTTTAGTTCTCTTGTTGTACACTCTGTAGGCCTTCATCATTGTTGCATATCCAAGTAGGATACCTTCATCTGATTTCTCATCAAACTTTCCAAGATGGTCTTTCTGATTCAGAATATAGCAAGGACTTCCAAACATTCTTAGGAAACCAATTTCAGGTTTTCTCCCCCTAAGAAGTTCATATGCAGTCTTTTGGTGTCTTTTTACAATGAGGGATCTGTTCTGGGTAAAGCAAGTTGTGTGTACTGCTTCAGCCCAGAAATGAGACTTGACATTGTTTTGAGCCATCATGGATCTGGCAGCTTCAATAAGAGTTCTGTTTCTTCTTTCTGCAACACCATTCTGTTGAGGAGTTCTGGCAGCTGAGTAGACTTGTGAAATTCCCTTTTCACTGCAGAATGAATTAAGAGTGATGTTCTTGAATTCAGTGCCATTATCACTTCTTAATTGCCTAACAGGCCTTTTGTAGAGAATTTTAGCTTGCTTGATGAAATGAATAATGCTGTCAGCAGCTTCACTCTTGTGTCTTAGAAAGAAAACCCAGGTGTATCTTGAATACTCATCAACAATTACCAAAGAGTACCTCATTCCAGTGAATGATGGAGTACTGATTGGTCCAAATAAGTCCATATGAAGCAGATCCAAACAATTTTCAATGGTTGAGCATGTCTTAGACTTAAAAGTAGCTTTATGTTGCTTGCCTTTCTCACAAGCACCACACAGCTTGTCCTTCTCATAATTTATCACTGGAAGCCCAGACACCAACTCTTTCTTACACAGCTTGTTGATGTCTTTGAAATTCATATGAGACAGCCTTTTATGCCACAACCAATTCAGCTCATCTTGAGACTTTGACATGAAGCAGACTTCTCTTGTGACTGTTGGATTTCTCATGTCAAAAGAATACAAAGACTCATCCCTCTTTGCAATAAGAACCACATTGCCTTCCAAATCAAGAACAATTCCCTTATCAGACCTGAATCTCACTTCATAACCAGCATCACACAACTGACTCATACTGATCAGATTGTGCTTCAAACCATTTACATATGAGACTCTTCTGAAAGTAAGAGGACCATTCGAAAGAACACCAAAACCTTCAGTCTTTCCTTGAGAATCATCTCCAAAAGTAACATTAGGACTAGCGCGAATCCTAAAGCTACATAGCAGGGACTTACATCCGGTCATATGCTTGGAACATCCACTGTCCAAGTGCCAGGTATTATCGTTATGACCGCCCTGCAATTATGATAAGAGATTAGTTCATTTTGGGAACCCATCCAAAGATGGGTTCACCAGAGCGGACCTTCTGGTCTGACTTAGATTGGGGAACTAAACACAGACTCTTATCACATTTTGAAACCCATTGTTGCTTGGTCTGTCCTTTACCAGATTCAAAGTTCTTTCTAGCAACATTCAAGGTTTCCTTCTTAACAAAACCTTTACCTATTCCAGCTTTCTAACATTCAGCTCTCAATTTTCTTAGAACATCAATTTTTGGATCAGACACCTTCTCAAGAAAATTGGTTTTCATTGACACCTTATCAGTTTTGGACTCAACATATTTTAAAATCAACTTGTCAGAGTCAGACTTGGTGTTACTTGAAATAGACTCAGATTTTGCTTGTGACTCATTTCCTAGAGAACCAGACTTCTTACTCTTTAAAAGCTTAATTTTCTCTTTTGGAACACTGTAATCTCTATCCTTTCTTTTATTTCTCTTTAAACTATTCTTGTTTGTTTTATTCTTTGAATCTGATACAGATTGGGTGATGGTCAGCTTAGACAAGTCAAGACTTTCTTCACGTTTTAACTCAACAACCTGATCAGTTTCAGACACAGCTTCAGCAATGGTCTGACCCATAGTTTCAGGATCTTTAAACCCAATACCAGATTTCTGAACCAACTTAATTGGTTTAGAAATAGTCTCTTTGGTTTGGACTTTGGGTGGTGAAGGAGGCTGATAACAAGGCTCCATAGCACATATACTTCAGCTATGGCTATGGCCCTATCATAATCACCATCAAAGATAGCTTGGATCTGATGAGGTATTTGTTCATTCACACATTTAGCAACTCTTTTAGAGCTTATACACCATGTTTCAGTAATCTGTTTTACCTTTAAAACTTTTCTTCTGCAGTTTTAGCTTCTTTAATCAAAATGGAGTTTAATTGATTTTGAGCTTTAACTTCAGATTCTAGTTTTTCAATGGTGTGACTCTTAGAGCTGTTATCAAGTTTCAAAAGATGAATTTCCTTTTTGAGTTCTTGATTAAAATGTTTTTGCAGTAAAACCTCATCTCCAAGTTCGTTCAGTCTGGACAGCTTCTCATTATCAGACAGATTGGAAAAAGAAGTTACCTCAGGTGGAGCAGTCTGACTGGTGGATGCCTGGTGAGCTGACTCAGATTGCTGTTGTATTTTTACCAGATCTTCAGCAAATCTTTGAGTAGCTTCTTTAGCCATGAAACACTTGGCATCTTTGTACAACTCATCATCAGATGATGTGGCACTTTCAGCCCAGTCTTTGGCCACTAGACTCTTCTCACTTTTGTTCACCTTCTCAGTCAGCTCAGCTACTTGTGCTTTCAAGGCTTTGTACTTAGTCTTGAGCTTAGAGTATTTTTCACCTCTTCCACCTTTGGCTGGCACAGCTTGAGCAGTTTCTTTGGATCTGCAATCACCAGCCATATGTCCAGTCTTGCCACACTTGTAACAAGTAACCTTAGACATATCAAATGGCTTCTTGGCTTTATCAGCTTGGCCACCTCTTCCTTTTCCTTTAAACTTGTTAAAGGATCTCCTTCTGATCCTTTTAGCCAACATAGCTACTTCATTAGCTAGTTCATCACCATCAGATTCTTCACACTCAGATTCAGCACAAACAGAGTTAGGATTTGACATCACAGGAATATCATTATTAACACAAGGAATGATCTCATTACTAATTGAACTAGGGTGTTCAGTCATAGAAGCAACAAGTGCAGCAGCAGGCTGACTATAAGAATCACCCATAGCAATTAGTTTTTCAGCCTCTGAACATTCTTGGTTATGAAGCAAACCAAAAAGTCCAGGGAGATCAAGATCATGATAAACAAAACTTAATTTAACAGAAGAAATATAGTTGTTCCATTTAGGTGGTAATGAATCAAGAAATTTGCTCTTTAAAACCTCATTTTTCTTATGAATTCCAACAGCAGCTAAATCATTTACCAAAGCATTAAAGCGGGTATGAGTGTCAGTCAAGGATTCATTTCTCAAAGAGAAAAATCTCTCATACCTCCTGGTCAATGTAGTAATTGTGGATTCCATGGAGGTAGAGCAACCCTCAAACATAACAGTCAAAGTACCCCACATTTTCTTTGCTGTTGAACACATTTTAATTGAATGGTAAAGATCTTTGGGCACAGCTTGGACAATGAAATTTCTAGCCTTCACATCCAAGTTTCCCAACCTCCTATCCTCATCCCCCCAATCTGCCTTGTCCTTAACTATAGATTTGACTGTGGCAGGAATGGTTGGTTGACCTTCCCTGACCACAGCTTCTACCACAATGGTTTGTGTAGGAACATAGGACCATCCGTAGGATGTCAGGCATATTGTTATCGATGGATTCAAGGAACAAAGACATTCTACCTTTCCACCCACTGAAATCATCTTTATCAAACATGGGTGGTCGGGTTGAAGAACCATTATCAATGTAAGATGACATTACGCTTTACTATATAAATGAAAATATGCAAGGATCAAGTCAAGTTAATTCTCAACCTGTCTCTGATACCAATTGATACGTCCCATGGTGTATCAATATACCAAAGTATATTGAACACAGAATAGTTGTAGAGGGGGGTGAATACAACTTTCCACAATCTTTACAAACTTTTAACACAAAACGTTTTAAGATTCAGATAATGAATATCAAGCAAGTTAGTAAAGTGCAGGAATCATTAAAACAGTAAAGCAGTAAAGAAATAAAAACATTCTTGAACACAGATTGTTATTTTCAAATGTAATCCTTTATTAAGAAATAATCTATACAAAGAATTACAGGGTTGTTGCGGAATAAAGATAGCCTATAGATATCTAAACAACCCTATGAAGTGACAAACAACAATCAATTAGTTTCAGCTCAAGAGAATCAGCCCAAGCTGATCTCGTACAGACAAAGCTGTGTGTAAGAGCAGAGAAACTTGTGTGAAGAATGATTCTCAGGAAATGCCACACATATGCAATCAATGAATGAGGCTTTTATAGGCACAAACGCTCCTTCATTAGGTGTCCGTTGCAGCTACGTGTTCTTCAATCAGTGGTTGATGAAGGAATAATCAATCGTACCTTTCATGGTACTTGTGGTCCCCGACGTACTGACGCACATTCTTCATCTACCAATAGGAGTATGGACACGCATATGTAAAACAACCACCAACCTGGATCCTAGGATTCTTCCTAGTCACGTCATTTGTCCTTATCTTCAATCCAGGTTGTTATCTTCACTTGATTGTTAGACACAGATTGGGCCGTTTGTCAAGGCACCAATCTGCCTAAGTGTTTCCAAGCTGACTGCTAATCCCAAGCTGTCTTCCACTAACAACTTGGTCTTCTATCTTCAATCCTCCTCTTCGACTTAGACTGAATGCTAATACAATTTGATGCAGCTTGAATAACACTTGCTTTCATAAGATATTACAATTACAAGTATGAAGCGTGATCTGGGTCAGAGACAATCGTAAGCTGTATCAGCTTAGTCTGACCCAGATTAGAGTATAAGAACCAAAAGATTACTAAGTGTTTATAGGTCAGATTTGTCATCATTAAATTTACAATTAACATTGGGACTCAACAGCTTTGGTTTTAAGTAATGAGACCAGTGATCAACAACTCGAATAATGGCATAGAACTCCTTATCATAAGTACTATACTTCAGCTTGGATCTATTCAGCTTCTCACTGAAGTAAGCAACTGGTCTTTTATCTTGTATTAACACAGCTCCAATGCCAACACCACTAGCATCACACTCAAGCTCAAAGAGTGAATCAAAATTAGGAAAAGAAAGGACAGGAGCTGAACTCAGCTTTTCCTTTAAAGATTCAAAAGCAGTCTGAGCTGACTTAGGCCAACTGAATACCCCTTTCTTTAAACAGTCAGTTATAGGAGCAACAACTGTAGAGAAATCTCTAATAAACCTTCTATAAAATGAGGCTAAGCCATGAAAACTTCTGACTTCAGTAATAGAAGAAGGAATAGGCCAGGATCTGATTGCTTCTACCTTGGATGGATCCATAGAAATGCCCTCACATAGCCTAAAAACACAACACTACCTACCATAAAATTACACTTCTCCAACTTGCCATAGAGTTGGTGGTTCCTTAACAGCTCAAACACAGCTTTCAAATGATCCAAGTGTTCCTTCTCAGACTGAGAATAAACCAGAATATCATCAAAGTACACAACCACAAACTTACCAATAAGAGGCCTCAACACTTCATTCATTAATCTCATGAAAGTGCTGGGTGCATTAGATAGGCCAAATGGCGTGACAAGCCATTCAAACAGCCCACCTTTAATCTTAAAGGTTGTTTTCCACTCATCTCCTTCCTTCATTCTGATCTGATGGTAGCCACTTCTCAAATCTATCTTTGAAAATACACTAAACCCATGCAACTCATCAAGCATATCATCCAATCTAGGAATAGGGTATCTATACTTAATAGTTATGTTATTGATGGCCCTGCTATCAACACACATACGCATAGAACCATCTTTCTTTTGCACCAATAAAGGTGGAACAGAACAAGGACTCATGCTAGCTCGAACATAGCCTTTAGCAATCAGCTCATCTACTTGCTTTTGTAACTCATTAGCTTCATTAAGGGAGCATCTATAAGCAGCTTTATTATGAAGAATTGACCCTGGGATCAGGTCAATCTGATGCTCAATCCCTCTAATAGGTGGCAAACCAGCAGGTAATTCCTCTGGGAATACATCAACAAATTCAGCAAGTAAAGGTCTAACTACACTAGGGACTTCTTCACACTTCTTATCTTCACCATTTTCAAGCATAAGCAACAACAAAACAGAAGTACCACTGTCTAATTCTTTTTCAACATCAGCTTGACTCATAAATAAGGATCTATTAGCCCTAGTACTTGATCCAGCTTTAATAATCTCATTGGGCTTTAGAGAAGTCGGTGTGACTTTTCTTCCCATTAATAAACAAAGAGTAAGTATTTAAGTGACTGATTGTGCACCAAACCACATAGTTGATGATGACTCCGACAAGGGGCTTCGTTCATGGATGAATGATTGAGGTTTGAGGGTTTTTCTTTATGTCTTCAGCTTTGTGGAAAGAGATTGTAGATGTGATCTTTTTGAGTGGAGCTTCGTGGCAGGAGGAAATGTCAAAGATGTTTGTGAACTTGGTCGCGCAATGTTACCGAAGGTTATATGAGGTATATATCATCAAGCCCCGAGTCTAATATTATGGACTGCTAGGGTCGTGATTTTAGACTCTACTTATTATTCTTAGATTGCGCGGGTTTCTCAAGTTGTTGAATTTACTTCGGCTTTCGAATGTCGCTAAAGGTTGTCGGAGGTTTTCGAAGCTCGTCGAAGGCTGCTGGGGGTCTTCAAAGGTCACCGAAGGCTGCTGGAAGTCGCCGAAGGCTGTCGGAGGTTTTCGAAAGTCATCGAAGATTGTTGGAGATTTCCGAAGCTAGCTGAAGGCTGCTGGAGGTTTCCGAAGCTAGCCGAAGGCTGTCAGAGATTTTGGGTCAAGCTTTCTATCTGGATTTATGTTGGAGAAGGCTGCAGAGCAGACCCTTCGTTTTGATCTTTTTCTTTTATCATATGGTTTTGTTTTTTATTTTTATAATCATGAAGGATCATGATTTATAGGATGCATATATGTAATACTAATTAGGCAGATAATAATAACCTATTTTGGGTGGTGTATTCGCAAATTATATTAACCGCAGTCTATACCTTTTGGTCGATCTTGACGGCTACAACTCATCTCAAAATATATTAGACAGTCCCAGAATATTGATAATTATGTGGGCTGCCGAATATTGATGGTATATGACTATATCGACCATTTATTCATGTACGTAAAAGATGTATGTTACATCTAATTTAATCAATGTTTGTAATAGCTATTAATATAGGCTCAATAGTTTATTGAATAAATTATATAAGCTGCTCAAAGATAATAATATTTAATATAGATCATCAATTTATGCTTCTTTGAACCATAATAGAACATCTATTATAATATTGGTAGATTTCATACCTCATGCAGTACATCAGGTCATGTGTCTACGCATATGATACTAATAAAAAGAATACTTACAGATCCGACGTTTAAGTCGTTGTATCTCAGAAGGGATAAATTAACCATTGCTTCGTCGGAGTGCTTCCTTTATTATGCTGTGATCTATCATGTTTTTGGTTTGGTATGACGAATCCGGGTGTGGTTTAATGGTGGGTTTTGTGATATGAATCAGTGTGGTCCCACGGATGGCGCGAAATGATTGTGCACCAAACCGCATAGTTGATAATGACTCTGACAAGGGGCTTCGTTCATGGATGAATGATTGAGGTTTGAGGGTTTTTCTTCATGTCTTTTGCTTTGTGGAAAGAGATTGTAGATGTGATCTTTTTGAGTGGAGCTTCGTGGCAGGAATAAATGTCAAAGATGTTTGTGAACTTGGTCGTGCAATGTTACCGAAGGTTATATGAGGTATATATCATCAGCGACCATTGTGGTACACATATTTATCATATGACAACCTGTTATAAATGAAAATGAGCTTAATTGTGATAACAATGGTGGAATTACGGTTAGTGTGTGAAGTGTGTGTTTGTGTGTGAAAGGGAGGTTGGAGATGATAGGGAGGAGAGAGAAAATAATTAGATTAAGTGTGTGTTTATTATGAAAGGCTTTTTTACAAATGACTTAGGAAGAAGTATTTATACTCTAATCACAATTATAACTAATACTCCTTCTAACACCATATTTATATTTCTAACAATCTCCCCCTTGGTGTTGAATTGTAAATGTTGCATCGTCTTCGGTCTTTAAATAAACATGATGAGCCCATTTGTTGAAAATCTTCAATGTTGATTGGACTTTGAAGCTTTCTCATTGTCTTCAATGTGTTGTATCAACCTTGACTTTGAATCTTCTCAACAAACAAATATATTTGACGATGAATTATTAAATCTTGATCTTCTCTTGTAACTTTGAATACTTTGGAAGCATCGTTGAAATCTTTATAGCTTTTGAGCTTTCACAACTTGAACTTTTGAATGTTGATTTCAACTTGATGTTGCTTGGAGAAGTAACTTGAATTTTGAGTAGCATACGGAAGCTTGGTTTTGACGTTGAATTCTTTGAATTCTTTTGGATGCGGAAGCTTTATTTAACTTTGAATTCTTTTGGCTTTGCGGAAGCTTGGTTTAGACTTTGAAATCTCTTGGCATTTCGGAAGCTTGGTTTTTGGAATGCGGAAATTTGAATTTGTCTTTAAAACTTCAATTCTTGGTCTAACTTGTCTCTGAATCGATAAACATCTTGGAGCATTTGATTCTTTGATCAATTAACATTCGTTCCCCCTCAATCAAACAACTATCTCGGAGCAAATTATTCAATAACAAATCTTTAATCTCTTGCTCCCCCTCGAACAAACAATCATTTCGGAGCATATTTAACGAATCATGAGTTTACTCTTGCTCCCCCTCAAATGAACAATCTCTTCAAATAAAGAACAAACTTAACTATCCAACTTAATTTTCTTTGTAGCATCAACAAACGACAATCTCTATTTAATCTCAAACTTTTCTAATCATCAAACGATGGTCAATTTTCCTACAAATCTTTCAATTATCGACCATGTACTTCATCTTGAATATACTCGATCTCGAATCAATCCTTTAACTTTCTCAAAACAATCTTTCAACTTATCACGATAATTATTCACTCTCTTCACCTAAACTAACGATCCTTTGAACATCCAAACACAACAATCATCCTCGAACAAATTCTACCAATCAAATTCTACCTATATCCTTGAATTCTATCTATCAATCATATAATCATTTCTCCCCCTTATGATGAAAATGTGAAACGGTTTCATCATACAATACTGATTGATAGCATAAACGGTAGATGACAACAAACAACAAGCAAACAAATTAACCCAACCCAATTCCCAATTCCCAATTCCCAATGAACCTATTGGTGAACTAGAATGTGAGGTTGCGTTATTGGAAAAAGATTTTTATATGGTGTTTGTGTTCTTTGTGTTTGTGTGAAGAGAAATGAAATCCGGATAAAAATGATCCATTAACACAACCAAGAATCGAAAGGATTAATGGTGTGGCCTAAAAATACGATTACTAATTTTAGGACTTCCCATTATCATCGAGAAATGCACAAAGCTTATCTCTAAATGGTTCGGTTTGTGGCTTTTCAACCGATAGATTGCTTTAAAGAATGTAATTCATGGTTAGTGTCACAAAGGCGTTCGATAACCATGTCTTACTATCCTCAAAGACTTTTGGGAAATAAATCCAAGGTCACATAGACTTCTCGTTTACTCAACAAATTAATAAAATGAAAATGTGAGACCTACGTTCAACGTTGGAAAAGATGTTAGCATTGGTAGGATTTCCATTCGATCATCGTGGAATATCAATAATATGATATCACTACGAATGTTCCGACAATATCACAAAGATATGCAATGTCACAAAGACATATAAAGACTCTATGTGTCCTAGTCAAATGAAAGATATATCAAGTACGCTCTAGACTCAATAGTGATCAAATGAAGTCGGGGAACGGAGCAGAGTGTCTCCCTTTTTCAATATCAACGTCTTCCAAATGAAGAGTCGATAGAAATGTGAAAATCTCCGTGAGAATAAAACAAGTATTTGTTAAGAAACACTTGAGTGGTTAGGTAAAGATGTGCATTGCTTCACTGGGTCCATGAAGTCTTCTTCAATATCGAGAAATCAACAAATGAAATCCGATAGAAATGTGTTGACCCGGCTTTTTGAGAATTTGGGGAGGGCTTTCATTTCTTTTAGCCCTTTCTCACATCATCATTTCACCGTAACCTCTCACTTTTTGACTACTCCCTCATGTCCTATTTGCACAAACATCATCACACTCAAAAACCCTCACAATCTAAAATTGAGAATTTAACTCCGGGGTTAGATCTCATCGGCGATGACAAGATCATGGAGTTTTTATGAGTGGCCTAAACTCTCATGTGCAAATCTAACACCGAACTTCTTTGAATTTGATCGAAAATGGTTTGAAAATCTTCCAAAGTGTTTTAAAATGGAAAATGAGTTTAAATACTTGGAAGTTTTGGTTTTATAAACAAACTCCCCCTAAATATATGCATGATATAAACAAAGTTTTTGCATATAAAGGGTGAGTAAAGAGTTTGAAAGTTGCTCACAAACATTAAAAATGAGATAACAAAGGCACTACACAAAGGCGTTCGATGCCTTGCATCTCATCCAAAACATTGTGAGAAACTCAAAGACAAAGTAAACAAACAAAAAGATGAAAAGAGAAAATCTTTTTGGATTTTTCAAAATAAGAAAATGAAAATCATTTTGGATTTTTCTAAAAATGAAGAAATTACAAAAACGGTTTTAGCACGGGTTATACACTGATGTGTGCATAAGCCACTATTCATCAAATCACTTGGAAATCACTTTTGGAACCCATTTGAGATTGGGTCCAATGGTTTTTGAATTCTTGAAAGTCCAAATATAAGTCTCATCGATTTGATGAAGAGAAGTTGCATTCCACGGAGAACTAAAACCCGGTGGTTTAGTTGAAAAGAGTTTTCGTGGAAACAACGGTGAAAAATCATTTGAATTCTTTGAAAAACTTCCAATCTTGGAAGATGGATTTGAATAATGATTTTTCGAAGCAAAATCATTCACTTTTTGCACAACTGCTTTCACAGGTTTTGGTGCAAGATCAAAAAGTTCCGAAAAAGAATATTTGAATGATTTTGACTCAGTTGACTGATCTTTTAAAATCGGTTTCCATTTAGATTTAGTCAACTGAGATTTTGCTTGAGAAATATGAGATGATTTATTCTCAAAGGATAGAAAAGACACAAAAGTAGTTGTTCCATCAAAAATAGGTTTCTTAGAGTACTTCTTACCCTTTTGCAAGGAGTAATTAGTAAACTGAGACACCTTTCTTTCAAAAGGTTTTGAAGATTTACCCGTGTAAACCCTGTTAGGACCAGTTCACCTGGAACTGGCCAGTCACCAGTTCACACTGACCAGTCACCAGTTGCATCAAGAGACTAGTGAACTGGTGACCAAGATGATTTGTCGAGAAATATATTGAAGTCCAGTTGCACCGTATAGTTAACGCAACTGAAGACTTCCTCCAGTTAAGAACTGACCAAGTTGAAGAAGCATTCCAGTTGAAGTCGAAGACAACAAATAGAAGATAGAGAATGACAATGGCAGCGAAGCCTAGTTGGCATTCTAGTCAGTTACAAACTGGAGACCATCAGTGGAAAGCCCTTATAAAGCTTTACACTGATTACGAGGAATTGACTTATATGCTTTATGTACCTTTACCCGGATAATAAGCCTTATCTTATTATTTAAGTATTAAAAGGTACATAAAGGTGGTTATGTAAAGTCACTTTAACATACGACTTTACACTGCTTTTTAAGGAATTAAATGCTATTCCTTAAATGCTCCCAACCACATTTGTACGGCTAAAGTTAACATCCCAATGTTAACTTTGCCTATAAATACAAGTCATTGCACCACCAAGAATTTAAGTATTCGATCTCACAAAGTTATTTCACAAAGACGAATAACTTCACACTTTGCAAACCTGCAATATTCTTGGTGAACTTGTGCAATCTTCTCTCAATCGCTAAAAGGAACATTTCACAACTTTAAGTGTTTCGATTGTCTTGAGAAATTCCGAGTATAGATCAATTGTATTTCATAGGTTGTTAGGATATTTACATTCGTGTATTATCTTGGTTCCGCATCAACCTTGTAATTTGTTTAATCAATAAATAAATTACACATTGAAAAATACATATTGTCTCATCAAGTTATCTTACAAGTTATTTGTATTATTGCATTGTTCTTTACTTATTGTCATTTATATAAGTAATCTATCTAGAACTTGGTATATACACACTGCAACTGGTCGTCTCCAGTTCAGTGCATATATTGCAAAGTAACTCCACCATCGACATAGAGGTGTCTTCAGTAGTACCATCTAACGAGTTAGGACTTACAAGTGGTATCAGAGCAGAAGGCTAATAAACTTGCCTAGATCTGCTAAGATGAACACTACTGAAGGTGGAGATGGTTCTGGTTCAGGTGAAAACCCCTCGAATACTAATGCACAACCTTTTCAAAATGTTAACACCAACCCTCCTCCTCCTACTGCCCCAAACCATGTCCATGTACACTACTCTAACACTCCTGTTCCAAAATTGATGGAAACAGTGAGACATTCGGTACATGGAAGGCTAGAATGCTTTTGCATTTTGGTGGGATTGAAAGGTATATGTTGAAAATCCTTAAGGATGGACCATATATACCCATGTCCCTTGGGGTCAGTCCTCTTCTTGATCCTACTGGAAGAAGAGGTTTAAGGGAAAAGCCAGAAGACCATTGGTCTGATGAGGATCGCAAACTGGTGGACTTGGACACCAGACTGAAAAACATGATCCTTGGGGCTGTCCCTGAAGACCTAATTCCAACACTTGTGTTGTTTCCCAGTGCCAAGTCTATGTGGGATGAATTAGTGATTCAATTTGAAGGAGGTGATGACACTATTGTCACCAGAAAAGTTGCTTTGAACAAGAAGTATGAATCCTTCTTTGCCTTGCCCAATGAAAGTCTAACTGGTACATACACCAGATTTTCTAGCCTCATCAATCAGTTGAGAGGATTGGGTGTAGAAAAGGATAAGGATATTCTTCTTGAGAAGTTTTGTGATATTCTTCCTTCCAAATGGGAAAACATGGTTCTTGTCTTGAGACAAGGTAAAACCTTGCACACTCATACTCTTGCATCGCTCAATGGAGCCTTCAGATTCACTGAAGATAATAATGTTGCAAGACTTGTGGCTGAGCAAGATGCCATGAACCATGCCCAGAGTCCCAAGGTTGCTAGTGCAACTGAGCGACCTTGTGCTGCTTTAATGTCTGCTGAGAGTGTCCAGGTACACTCAATGAAGGATATGTTGAACAGTTTCTTAAACTCTGGACTGACCACTGAAAACAGTGATGGTTGTAATGAAACTAACGATGATGATCTGGTCGCCATGATTACTAAAACCTTTAATAGGTTTAAGCATAAATCCAAAAGATTTAATGGCCCCAACAATGCTTCCAGCTCCAGCTCTCTGGATAAGACCAATCTTACATGCTATAAGTGTGGCAAGAAAGGTCATTTTATGAAGGAATGCAGATCTAGTCAGTTGAACTGTAACATTTGTGATTTTTACCCGTTTGACCGTGTATGTAATTTGAGTAACTAGTTCAATAAATGGAAACTTTGACATAATTGCGTACATTTATCGGTAAATTGGGTTAAATATAATGTTATATTGGGCTTCTAGAATTAAGCCCATATTATGTGATTATGATATTGGCTCATATGTGTTATGGAAATATAGACGGTAATTGAGTAACTGTAGTAACAAGGGTAGTAACAAGGAAAAACGTATATACGAAACCTTAAGTATAATGTACGGTTCCAACAGTTTCGGTGGAACAGTGTCGGTGAAACAGTGTCGGTGGAACAGTGTCGGTGGCTAGATGATAATTCCATTAATGGAACAAAGCCGACATACTTTATGGAAAGTAGGAATACTCGTGAAATTGTCACAAGCTATATTTGATTTATTAGTTGAATAATGTTACTAGTAGACAATTGTTGTGTAAATTGTTAAGAAAACTTACTTCCAAAGCTAGTAAAACCATACACCTCCATGGGGAAACTTCCTAGCACTTTCCTTTACTTAGTAGCAAAGTTATAAACCTCTAAATATCTTCAAAAATCTGATCATAAGTTGTTAAAGTCAAGAATGTACATCATTTTTATTATATTTAACTCCATTTTATTTACTATAAATACTAGGCTTAAGTTATCATAAAAACTCACACCTTAAACTTCATTCTCTCTCAATTTAGCATTCTATAAGTCTAAAATCATCCTTTCCCTTCTTGTTATAAGTTTCAAAGAACACTTGATTGTTCTAGTATAAGCAAAGTCGCTTTGATCTCAAAGTTCGCCGAAAATCGCGTCAAGAAAAGTTGTTATCAACAAATCTCTCTAAGATCTTCAAAAGTTCTAGTTATAATACTCAATTTGGGTTGGGAATAATCTTCAATTATTAAGTAAACAAGTCCAAGTCTTGGGCAAATTTCATTTGAATCGGAAGTCGTGTTCTTCGTACGTCGAAAGTTTGATCTTAGAGTTCATAAACTCTCCTTTCTTGTAAGTATTTTTATAAAACCTACTATACTTTGCTCTATGATTTTAGAAATATATGTTATGTATTGAAATGCTTGTCAACTTAATTTTATACTCAATTGATACATAATTGCATTTAAATACGGTAACTATCGCTTTTATGATAAGGTTTTCGGCTAATGACATGGAAGTGAAAAAAGAACTTGGAAAAGGAGAATAATAACTTTTCCCTCCCTCTTCCTTACCCGTTTTCTTTCTCAGCCCCCAACTTCTCCACTACACACAAACTTTCGTACCCCTGCTCCAACACTCCATCTTCTGCTTGTCAACTTAGTTTTATACTCAATTGATACATAATTGCATTTAAATACGGTAACTATCGCTTTTATATATGAATATTGAAATATTGTTACTATTGCGAAAAATGAATTATTAGCGAAAGTACGAGAAATCGTAAAACTTTTATTAAATCATTTTAAATACTTATTATGGTATATAAACAAGGGCATAGTTATATACCTAACTATCCTAATTCATATAATTACTATTCACCATCTGTGAATTATTTCGTATTTTCGAATTGTTTGATTTATGGATAGAATATATCCTCGATACGCTTTTAACCGCACAATGTTTCTGAAAGTGATTGCACCTTGGGCCTCTTTGGCTTATGCTGGAGGAATGGAAGGTAGTTCGCGAAAAGTTTGCATAAGCATTCACTAAGCAACTTAATTCGCCCCGGTATTCTTCACGACCCAAGGCCAACCTTAACACAACTTGGAAATAAAATGCTGGTTTTTCCTGCCATTTAAGGTATCTCTTCAATTGTAATCAATACATTTTGTATTGATTATAATACATACCATTCAAGGTATCTTTTCATATCTCTGCTATTGAAAAACATCTATTCGTTACAAGATTAATACATTCTTCGTATTAATCCTATTATTTAAAAATACTTCAAAAGGATTTAGAAATATCAGAGGAATACTTTATATATCCTACGGATACGTATTACATACGGAAAGTACATTTTTACCCTACACTTTCAAAGTATCATTTTTCGTCCTTATACTTTGGACATTTGACAATTTAGTCCCTTAAACTTTTATAACAAAAATTACGTTGACAAGCGTATTAATAAATCATTATAGTTGTATATCTATATTTGGAATTTAGCACGAATATAAATCAATTCACATTGAAATTAGGGAATACGTAACGTGGCCAGTTGACTCGCTCGTCATCGTTAACTACATCAATCTCTTCTATTTTGCTGTTGAACTATCAACAATAAGGTGAGTTTCGTAAACCTCCCTACTCAATTGAGATTCGGGCTGAAAAGTGTACACATACGTGTTTTGTTGAACGTTGTTAATTGTTATATGGATTTGTTGTTGTTAAACGTGCTTGTTGAACGTTGTTAATTGTTATATGGATTCGTTGTTGTTAAACGTTGGAACGTATGAACATGCCTTTGAAATATATGTAAGTCATGCCGTAATGATCACGCCTTTGGAAGACATGTAAGTCGTGCCGAAACGTGTTGAATCGTGATATGTGTTGATGTTGTGCTAACGTATACCCTTTTAGGGTTTTCTTGATGTGATTAGGTATTCTAATCCCCTTATATCGTTAACGGTTGTATTCCCGATACGTTTATTCCTTGTTATATGTCCCTACGAACTCACCAACTTTATGTTGACGCTCTTTAGTACACTTTTCAGGTAATCAAGTTAATCAGAGACAAAATGGATGATTGCATGCTTAATTGCTAGGATTGGACTAGCTTTGGACTTTCTGGATCCGTGATCCTTATTTCCCTTTAATGGGTTATGCTTAGGATCAACTACTATCATTTAAACTTTTCCTTATAAACATTGATTGATTGTGTATTCTCTAACTTTCCATCTTTCTTTCCTCCTCTTTGAAAAAGGGTGAACATTTTGGGGGGCAGGAAGGAGGGAAGTCCTGGAGGGTGTATTGGGAGCCCCATAAATGATAGGGGAATTATTTGAGAATGGAAGGTTGATATAGAGCCTATTGATTGAGAGGGTGAGATTGCTTTAAATATATTGACAGTATAAAATGAAATATAGTTTGAATTAAAAGTATTAAATATGATCCCATGCCTGTGCTTTTTCTACGTGATACCACATGATGGTTCACGACAGGGGCGGTCCTCCTGCGAATCCCCCGTCATGACTGGTGGGAGAAAAAGGCAATACGTAAAGCCGCGCACGAGGAAAAGGGTGAGAGAAAGGTCATTTTATGAAGGAATGCAGATCTAGTCAGTTGAACAACCAAACTGGCCCCTCTGTCCAATTTCAATCGGCCTGATGATAGATACAAAGCTAAATACAAGAAGCTTAAGGCCCAGATTGCCCTCCTGTCCATGGAAAAGAAAAGGATCAGTGCTTAATGGCACAAACTGAGGGAAAATGGGAGTACTCTGATGACTCATCTGATGATGAAGAAGAGGAAAGGGACATGTGCTTCATGGCCTTGGAAGATCAACAACAGCAGCATGTGGTGAAAGAAGATGTCATCTCTGGAAGATGGGTGGACATCATTTTGAAAAAGTGCGTAGTGTCCGGGCCCTAAACACAAATTCCATTTGGTTCATTTACACAGATGAATATGTGGACCAGATCAGATAACTAGCCGGCTTGGTCCAGATCCAGCCCATTAAAAGAAAGGCCTAATTGGGCTACCTGAAAAGTTATAAAAAGGCACGACTGCACATTACACTTACAGTTAAACCACATTTAGGAGATAACCAAAGTACGAAACAGATTGACAGTCAGAAAGGTTGACGGAACGATTTTGATGAGAATTTGGAAGGAACTTTATTATATACAAGTGTAATGTAAAGCAGCTCATAGGTGTACACTGATAAAGTAGAAAACTCAAATTCATAAATATTTTTCTATTCATAATATAATTTGTTTTCGTATATTCAATTTTAATATCTTATATGTGCTATATGGTCTATTCCATATATATATACTACACATATTTATATACTAGATAAATCAGTTTTATTTGTAAAAATACATATATTTATAGAAATATAAATGCACATTTTTTTTTATCAGTAACTATGTAATAATATAACTATGTTTCAACTTTCAAGATATGAAAACAATATTTCCATGTACAGTAATCTAGGTACTTCCAAACTACTATGTTTTTCTCCCATAAGTTTTTGCTCATTGTGTTTCTACTTTCTAATGTTTTTGTCCACTTAACATTGGCATGACATAAATGCGGAAACCAAGTAAAGAACATCGGTCTTTATATTGGGAGTTCTGATTTTCTGTCAAATGTATCAACAGCTCACCACATGGTCATGCTTTTCTTTGAATACACAAGAAGTTGCAACAAATTATAAGGCATTGTCTGATTTCTGGTTCAACATATCACATGGACGATTATAATGCGCACTAACTTGTTTTTTTTTATATTTTTATAGCATCTAAACTGCGATTAATGTACTAGTAATTGAATTATTTAGTTCATTGTATTTACAAACTTTGTTGCAAAACAATTGTACATTTGTACTAGTGAAATTGAAAATCTACCAAAGTTTCATTTCTTGCCTTATGTGAACATTGGCTTTTTCTTAGTGAAGTGATATCCTTGGTCCTAGAATAATAAATAGAAGTTAAAATTAAAAATAATGAATACCCTAGAAATTGACATCTTCATTTTTACATGTACAACGCTCAATGGAAGATTAATTCCAGTCGGTCTCGGTGTAAATTCCATTCAAGTTACAATCGTAAGTACAAGTGGCAATTCTAACATGTCTACTTGCAAATGGTGATTGTTATGTTATTTCTTCCAAACTGTCAAATGCGTCGGGTGGGTTGAAAGTCCCTCATGGTTTATTTTTTTTTTTAATTTTTTTCCCCAATCAATCGATTATATGTCTATGGATAACAACAAGTGTTGTCATGTAATGCTTATTGACATGTTTCTTTAGATGTTGTCACTCATATTTAAAACAAGTTTCCTTAAAAATATGTTCCATATATGAGAAAAGAAAATTGAAGTTTAATCGTTTGAAACTAATGATAGATTTAGAAATAAAATAATAAAAGTTAGGGGTGTTCATCAGACAAATCAAAGCTTATTATTTTAGAGGCTCTGCTCGGTCGCACTACTAGCACACCCTCAAGGACGACATTGTTCATAATCAAATAGTATTTTTAATTTTTTTTAAAACTAAACAAAAAAGTGTTTGCGGCCCATTTTGACCCTTACAAAAGAAAAGCGATTCATTTCAAACGAAACCTGTTTCCCACAACCCGTATCTTGTCTCCTTCAAATTTAAGCCATTTCTTGCATGATATTTAACCATATCTTAATAGGATGTTTTCTCTACTTGTTGCTAAAAAATGATTGATCAATACACGAGCAAAGTCCCTACATCGAAAAAACATCTTAATTATCCGATAAAATGAACCCCATAACATTAAGATGGTCCATCACACTTGCCAGCTCATATTGCATACTAAAATGTTAAAGCACATGATGGCCTGCACCCAACTGTCTTATGGTCCCTGACATTGGGTTAGGGTCTGACCCCAGATAGAGTTTGATGGATCTCAGGGTCTATTTGTTGGGTGTGGTTGTGTGGTCTGCTCACAGCTGTAAAGGGGCCCATTGCCCATTGGGCTGGGTTGGGTTAGTAAAGTAGGGATGATGGTGTTTTTTTCATTAAAGATTCTGGCATCAAATAAATTCTAAACTTCAATAATGATACAAAGGTTAAACATAAGAAGTACAATAGCAGTTGGGAAACATAATTCGGATGATAAGTTATTAAACAGTTATTATCTTCTAGGGAATATATTAATAACTTATACCTATAGATATAGACGTAATTCCATAGAGTCTATATAATCGACATCTAGTTTGTTTAATGATAAAAGTCAATGAAAAGATTATAATTCAAGAAATTCCTGATGGTTGGTGGTGGAAATAAAGTGCTTTCAAAGCTTTGTATGTACTTTTTTTCTTCTATTAACTAAAATTACACTATACTACTAAACTACATTAAACAACACTGAATTACCTCAATGTTAAGCTTTATATGTATTAATTAATTATATTTTAATATAAGATATTTTATATGTTAATGCATCATAATTTTTCTAAAAACATAGATAAAAAATAAAAGTTAAAAAACTAATCCCTAAATCAAGAATCTTTTTTCATCCTTGATCCGAAATTAATGGATCCGTTAGTGATGGTCGTCAACTTTTTGCATTCTTGGTCTCCACGTGAGCAGTGGCGGAGCTATGTAGTGGCCACGGGTGGCCATGTCAACCCCACAATTTCTATAAAATTCAATATTTCTAGTACTATTTTATTTATTTATCTTGTTTTAAAGGTAATTGGCAACCCCAAACTGATGTAATTTAATTCTATAGTTTAATTTTACTTTTGTTAATATCGTAAAAACTATTTGGCGACCCTAGTATGAGAATCCTGGCTCCGCCACTGCACGTGAGGGACACATGGACATTTGACGACCATCACTAACGAATCCATTAGTTATGGACTAAGAATGCAAACAATTCTTAATTTAGAGACCCTTATTGTTAGTGAACTTGAATATATAGAAACCTCTTTAATAAAATATACAAACCACAAGTATTAATCTTGCAATTAACTTCACTTTTTTGAATATGTTTTAAAATATATCACTCGTATGATTTTCCAAATGAAAACACTTAAAAGTTGAGGGCCATCTGTATAGTGCATTATTCCCAATTAGAGAAGCATGAGAGGTTTTCTTTAAAGTGCATTGTTTATTAGTGTTGTCTAATCGAAGGTACCACCATAGTAATGGTGGAGCATCATTTGTTGAGTGAAAAAACAATGTAGTAAATTCTATTAAACCAAATAAATAAATGATACGAGTAATACGGTATTATTAATACCAACCAATTCTAAAGTTACAGTATGGATGACCAACTTTGAATTTTACAGAAACGTATAGTAATCAGGATTATAATAATGTGAACATCCAACATACAGTACGATGGTAATACACCGACCTCTAAACATACCAAACTGTTGGTGTTACCCACCCAGCCTCACTACGGAGGCTACACGCGGAGCCTACACGCAGACTACCTTCGATCCGACTATTATGGAAAGGATACACATTCTATCAATAAGTAGATTTACACTTATCTCAAATACAGTTGGTTACACAGAGGATAACTACGAATCTCCTCAAAAGAAGGCAACAAATCTACACCAATAAGGGAAAACCCTACTTGGAGAACAAGACACTTTCACGACACAAC
>CM067175.1:18683670-18751652 GCA_034093135.1 Erigeron breviscapus | reverse complement strand
TCATTGAAACTTTGGGTATTTTAAGATTTAAGTAGTAGGAATTTCTACGACGTCTTGAAGTCTTTGTGCTGCAGTAGATAGTGTTTAAATGTGCTCAAGCTAACAGGCAAACTTGTTACAAGTTTCTGTAATTAGTTGCTGCCGAAGCTGTTAGAGTGTTTGGTCCAAAATATTACATGAAACAATAGTCTAGGGACTAATGTTGTCAACTATGTTGTGCTCGCATGACGCACAAATTGCTAAATTCATTTCAAGTTCCTACTTTCCTATAGTGATTCGGTCTAGCCTCCACTAGGCAATAGCTAGTTAACTAACTAGATATTATCCTTTCCAAAAAAACCCAAAAGGAAGTCTGAAAAATCCAACAAGATTTTGAGTAGCAACCTTTTAAACTTGTTTAGATTTGTAATATGTTTCGAGCATGTTTTGTGGCTGGGTAGAAGCCTAATAGAAGTTAAACTTGAAGACTTCAAATTTGAGACGTTACCAATTGTTTTTACTTAAACTCTTAAATAACTATACTATCATCCTCCCATTTATATAATGCATTTTGGCATTAAATAAGTAATAACCACATCATTACTGTTGTCACCACCATCACCTCTGGCACTGTCACATTGGGTAGACATGTAACAAATATATATCAGAGAAGTCACCGAAAATTGAAGAAAAAAATAATTAAAAAAAAGAGAATAAGTTATCGATATCCACAATCTAAAGCAGACTAACCCAAAGTCACCAACTCTTTTTCCCTTTTTGCACACTTTTGATTCATTAAGGGTCAAGATTACTCTAACTTGATTAGTCAAGTTATTTATAACTTTAGGGAATCCTTTCCCGTCTAATAGGGGATTAATGAAAAACTTTTATTTTTTTTAAGAAATAGTCTTTGGAAGAGGTTGATATCATTAAGTTAGTTTTTTTAATAAGTTGAAACTAATGAGTTGATATTATAAAAAAACATTTAAAGTTTTTTTTTTCCTGTAAAGATGTTAGGTTTTTAATAAGTTAAAGTTAGTGCATTAATGAAATGACGAAATAAAAAACTACCAAGTATTTTTATTAGGGTAAATTACAAAAATGGTACCTGAGGTATGTCAAAAACTACACCCATCATACCTACAATTCAAAAATTACCCGAGACATACCCACAGTTTCCATTTCTTTACACTAGCCATACCTAACCCTAACGGAAGCTAACTGGACGTTAAAAGGGCATCACATGCGTGTCACGTGCGTGGGTAAATGACTATTTTGCCCCAATTTAAGCTTTGCCACCCTTTATATATATTTTGTCCCAGTTAGTTTTTCCCCAAAAAAAAAACAACTACCATCAACTAGAAATTAGGGTTCATAATTAAATCCCCAAATCGAAAAATGGTCATATGTTGGTGTGGAAGAAAGGCAATCGTTCGAACATCTTGGACCGACCTTAACCCTGGACGTCGTTTTTATTGTTGTCCACAACAGGTAATTTAATTATTCTTACATTTTTTCAATTATTGAATGGGTTAGTGGTTTCTTTTTAATTTTTTCACGAATTCTTGTTAAATTGTTTCGAATTCTTGATTTGTAATGCAAAAGTTTACTACTTTCTTGTTAAATTGTTAAAACTTTTGTTCAAATTTTCGAATTCTTATTTTGATTGTTAACAGGGGTCCAAGTGTAGGTTTATTGGTTGGGTTGACCCAGCCATGTGTCCCCGTTCAGTGGAAATCATACCTGGTTTATTGCGTTCGAAGAATGTGGTGGATGCCAAACTAAAAGCAAGTGAGAAGCAAGTTTCAAGGTTGAAGATGTATTTGGTAGTTAGTTGGATATCATTTCTGGTGATGATGTTTGTAGTTGGATACTAGTAAATTAGTTAGAATGTAGGTTATGGAAAATTATGTAAATATAAGCTTCAGGATTTTGGTATTTCACCTGGGTATGTAATCGAATTAGGATATTAATGTATATGGGTTAAGTGCACGGAAATGTAATCAACTAAGGCCGAAAAGTTATTGTGTACATGAACTTACAAAAGGTTTATTGTATACATGAACCCTGCTATTTTTCTATTGTAAAACGAAACCGGCTAAAGTCTTGATGTGGGCCGGTTAAGTGCATGAAAATGTAATAAACTATGCCCAAAAAGTTATTGTGTACATGAACTTACAAAAAGTTATTGTGTGCATGAACTTACAAAACTTCTATTATTGTGTGCGGTGGTTTGACATCGTTTTTCATCAGTGATTGTGTTTGTTATTCATTTATTTGACATCATCATCATCAAGATATGGAGATCCGATTTTATTTTTTTTTAAATTCTTATGGTTCTAAATTCTGATGAATGTGTGTAGTTAGGACTAGTTTTTTGACCCCAGGGGGACGTTGTCCGGGATCGACACTGCGTCATGCAAGCATTTATACATACAACGGTACCTAAAAGTTTGGAAACTTAAAATTTACTATAGTTTAGTTAGAAACCTTAATGTAAGAGATAGAGAGTAAAGAAAAAAAAAGATTTGATGATTAAAATTAGAAACCCAAAGTTAATTGATAAAAATTAAAAACTTTAAAACTAAACTATAATTAAGTTTGTATACAAAAAGTTAGACTAAAGTTAAAAAACCAAAAGTTAAGTGGTAAAAATAAGTTTGAAGCGTTAAAATAAGAAGATAGAAAGTAAAAAAAAAAAGATTTGATGATTAAAGTTAAAATCCAAAGTTAATTGATAAAAATTAAAAACTTTAAAAGTAAGTTAAGTGATAAAAATAAGAAACTATAAAAATATACAATCGTAAAAAAAAAAAAAAAAAAAAAAAAATAATCTAAAACTGCAGAAAATGACAAAATAAGAATAAGACAAAATTGCTGACGTCATGCTGACGTCAGCAGTTTTGTCTTGTATTGACAAGGGTTACCGGCTAAGGGAATAGCAGGTAAAACGTGTTTTCTATAACCTTTTTTTAAGAGTTCATGTATACAATAAACCTTTTGTAAGTTCATGTATACAATAACTTTTTGGCCTTAGTTGATTACATTTCCGTGCACTTAACCCTAATAAAATTATGTAATATAAGTTGATGGTTTTTGGTATGTATTTTTGGCATTTCATCTTGAAAATACAATGTAAGCAACAAAACACAATTGTGTGAAATCAAATGTAAGCAACAAAACACAAACCACATTACATTTTCAAGCAGCATAAACCATTACATACTTGGTTCAAAAGACACATTACAGACTTGCATCAAAAGACATAAAGACACTGTTCAAACTTGCATCAAAAGACATAAAGTATTACAGACATTGTTCAAACACATAAAACACACATTGTTCAAAAGCCATAAAACAGACAATTTTTAAACAAGGTTGATAGCATCATCTTTGTGGAGTCCTGGTCCAGGTATCACTTGGGAAATCTTTTGCCTCAGGATTCTTTGACTTTTTCCTCTTACCTTCTTAACCAGTTTCTTGCCACCAGCTGCCCTGCTACTACCACAACCTTGAGTGCTGCCACCTACATTGCTGCTGCCACCTACATTGTTGACCCCTTGACTGTTTTGAGTAGAGTTAGCACCAGCTTGACTGGTTTGAGTACAATTTGGTCCACCTTGAGTTTGACTGTTTTGAGTAAAATTACCACCACCTTGACCTTGACTTGTTTGAATGTCAAATATATAACCGTTGAAAGATCGTTTCTCCACCCCAACTTCGCATAGTACTGTTACTATATGGGGGCCTGGGGGGTGGCAGACAGGAGTACTGTGCCTTTGAGTGGAGTTATTCACCAGCCGTTAGGACCTTGAGCTTGGTTATGGACACTACGTTCGGGCTGGTCTAGGCTAAGGGTTGCTCCTACATTCGGAGGTGTGCGAAGGGTGCCAATACGGAGGCGATCGCACCGACATCTTCTGACCTGGACATCGTCTTTTGCCTCTCTCGAGTCTGCCACACCCACTCACTGGGTATGTACACATCTATCCACTACATCGGTCACACTCACCATGGTTCCCTTCATGTTTCTACCTGGAAAAGCTCACATCCAACAAGAATGTGGTTCGCTCATAGACAAGTTGTGCCCTCTGTCCACTACGGAATCTCCTTTCAGGATACATCGCGCTTTCCTCCTTGTCAGACAATTGTTGCTCCTCATCATTGCTAAACCCTGCATCCAACCAATCTCTCTTTCTTATTTGGTGTCGTGGCCTGAACAAGAAATGTCGAGTGATTACCGGTGAATTGGAGCGTAAGGTGGCACACACAAGTGGGTGGGTTGTGTGACAATGTGGACTTAGGGCTCACGGTCGTGGTGGCTGTACCCCTAACCACAGCAGTTGCCCCTCTGCAAGGCTGGCCACAAGCACTGGCTCCCATCTTTTTTCCAGCGCGCATGTGCAACTATATTTACGTCGGGCCCAAGATTTCGAGTGCTTCGATTCGCCCTCAAAGCAACGGTTACCACATGTTTGTGCTTGCTCCGCTGCCTGCTCCCCCACACAACAGACTCAGGTCGCCAACACAGTGCAACGGGCTTCCGCTATCGAACAACTGCTGCCCGGACGAGGACAGAGGTGTCGAACCAAAATGGTGGTACATACAACTTCGCCACTATGTAATCACAAAGTTCACACGGACAAAATGTGGCGTCCAGCTGTCACGAAGCTGCTCTTGAATTAGGCTCTCCTGTCGGGATCAGGGAAGTCCAGGGGGCACACAACCAGGGGGTCACATGAGGAAACTACTTGTGCCATGGGACTTCGATATTCTAGTGATTGGATTTGATCTATTTTATGTATTTGGATATCGGAACACTTGTATTTATTAACACATTTATATGAATATTGGTATTTTGCATTTAAATTGTGTTATGTTCCATTTTTTTTGCATGTTTAAATCCATGAATAAGTTAATTATTCTAAATGTCCGTAGTCGATCATATTTGTGGGAACAAATATGAATGTAAGATTATTATGAACTTGGATTGGTAGATATTCAAAAGGTTTTGAATATAGAGCAAAGTGTTGCTACCAAGGTTCATAGATATTTGTGGGTTACAAATATTGGACTGACCTGCGATCAAGCATTACTACATGGAATTTCTATGATTGATCATAAGTAATCTTGAGTTAAAAGGCGAATATCATTGTATCCTCAGACCTGAGATACATATTGGGTCTTGAAATTCACTGAATATTATACTTTGACTTAGTTCTTCGCTGCTCTGAAACATGGCAGTACATAAGACTAAGCTCAGGTATGATATAAGGTGATTGTGAGAGACGTATGTAGTCGAGATGGAATTTGTCCCTCTTATTCGTTGAGAGTAAGATGTCTAAGGCCTGCTACAAAGTTAAATCAATAGAGAATGATCACTCTGTGTCTCTAGGATTTAACATGACATCTGTGACAAAAGGATAAATGATCGATTCACCTAAATCATTTCAAGTAAGGGACTTGAAGAGGATGATGTTATTGAATGGCACTTCGTCATACGTATTAGGGGTAGCAAACCGTTGTTAGGCGGTATTTGCTGCTTGCGGGTTTGCTGCTTGCGTCAATCTGTCTAAATCTTGACTATGCAAGTGGGAGACTTGTTGGAATTCGTCTGCCCAAGACACATATTAAATTGACGTGGCTAGTACGTGATGATCCAAGTCGGGTCATACCCAATAACAAGCTAGACAAACACTTGTGGTATTTATTTATATGATTTGATCTTTAAATAAATATCAATACTTGAAACATTTAGAAAGTGGTTTCTAAATACTTGCACTTGAGCTATGTAAATAAATTATATGGATGATTTATTTTGAGAGAAATGTGAATATGTTTATTTGGTAAAATAAACAATTATATGTGTTGTGTATAAAATATAACATGTTACATAAGGTATGTAACAAGTTACAAGACTTTTATATAAAATGTTTTATATAAAATACAAGTTTATAAAATTGGTGGAATTTGTCCATGTGATGGACCTAGGGGCCGGCCCCCTCCTCCCCATGTGCATATGATGTGTTGTTCAACATAAGACACTTGGAGTCTTGCATGTTGAATAAGAGATAAACAAGGGCACCACCGCAGGTAACACGATAAGTGGTATACATCACCACACTTACATGTTTTGTAAGAAAATTTTCTCTCAAGACTCAAAAGCTTTTCCTCTTCCTTTTCTCTCTTGATTTTCGGCCAAAGGGAGCAAAGAGGAAAGGGTTTTCAAGTTTAAATCCTAGCATAGTTTGGGTGTTTGTTGGAAGCTTGGGGTATACTAGCTTGAGGTTCTTCTAGGTTGAAGACTTGCCATTTGAAGACATCATCTCCTTCATTCCACCTTCTCATAAGCTTGGAAGAAGGTAGTCTTCTAAACACCCTATGGTTGTTGTTTTGTATGTATGCTATTCATATACATGGATCCTTATTGTTTGGGTTTTATTTTTTATAAGTTAAACTTTGAATTTAACTATACCAACATATTGAAATGGTTCAATTTTTCCGCTGCGTTTTAATATTATAAGGATAATATTACTTTGATAAAAACCCAAAAATCCCAACACTTACATCCGGTCATAGTCCAGCCAGCAGCGCTGTCCAGATACCAGATATTTCTTTTCGATCGCCCTACACACACACAAAAATCATTAGTTATTTTTGTGAACCCATCTTTTCTTGATGGGTCCACTGGACTTCTCTACAGAAGCCATAGTTGATTGTTGAGGTGTTGAACTGGAGGCTACATCTGGAGCATTATCACCAGCTCCAGGTGCAGAAGTAAAAACGATTGGTATTTGATACTTACTCACCTTAAGTTTACCAGATTTTGTTCCAGATGGAACATTCTTAGGTTTAGAAAGGGAGGGTTTAACATTTTGTTTTAAAACTGGAGGTGGTGAACCTCCTTCCAGATTGTTAATCCGGGCAGTACAACTCTGAACCTGCCGAGACAAAAGTTGGAGTTGCCTTTCCAGATTAACCAAAACATTGTTTTGTTCAGGCAGTTGAACCTTGGACATTGGTTCAACTGGAGATTTAGTCTGTCGGGTCTTGGGCTCCTTAGACTTATGAGGTAAAGGCTTGTTACCAGTGGCCTTTTTGACTGGAGCTTTAGCCTGTTTGGCTCCAGTTTTAACCTCAATGGGGGTGGTCTCAGAGGTTTCAGTTTCAACAGCTTCAGGTTGATCATAAGGTGTTTCAACCTGGAGAGCTGGAGGCAATGCATGAAGATCTGGTATAAGAGCTGCCATCTCCAGATCTTCAGATTTCCATGCATTTTTCTGGGCATCGATAGTTCTTGAAAATAGCATCGTAGTTTTTGCCAGATGCTTTTACCCATGACTTGATAATCTTTTGTGCTTTTTCAAAATCAGAAAATAGTTTTTGATTATCAAGTTCTAAAGCCTCAATCTTTAAAACTGACTCCTTGAGAGCCAACTGGACACTTTGCAAATCATTCAGTCGTGGTTTGACATTGTTCAGTTCAATTAAGATAGTGTCAAGATATCTTTCACTATCAGCTCTAACAGTTTCCACAAATGCCAAATCACCACTTAATGATTCAGCCAGGTCCAGTTTTAGTTCAGGGTCAACCTGGTTATCATAGTCACATACCTTTTTCAGTATGATGTCCACCCATCTCCAGAGATGACATCATCTTTCACCACATGCTGCTGTTGTTGATCTTCCAAGGCCATGAAACACATGTCCCTTTCCTCTTCTTCCTCATCAGATGAGTCATCAGAGTACTCCCATTTTCCCTCAGTTTGTGCCATTAAGCACTGATCCTTTTCCTTTTCCATGGACAGGAGGGCAATCTGGGGCTTAAGCTTCTTGTATTTAGCTTTGTAACTATCATCAGGCCGATTGAAATTAGGGACAGAGGGGCCAGTTTGGTTATTCAACTGACTAGATCTGCATTCCTTCATAAAATGACCTTTCTTGCCACACTTATAGCATGTAAGATTGGTCTTATCCAGAGAGCTGGAGCTGGAAGCATTGTTGGGGCCATTAAATCTTTTGGATTTATGCTTAAACCTATTAAAGGTTTTAGCAATCATGGCGACCAGATCATCATCGTCAGTTTCATTACAACCATCACTGTTTTCAGTGGTCAGTCCAGAGTTTAAGAAACTGTTCAACATCTCCTTCATCGATTGTACCTGGACACTCTCAGCAGACATTAAAGCAGCACAAGGTCGCTCAGTTGCACTAGCAACCTTGGGACTCTGGGCATGGTTCATGGCATCTTGCTCGGCCACAAGTCTTGCAGCATTATTATCTTCAGTGAATCTGAAGGCTCCATAGAGCGATGCAAGAGTGTGAGTGTGCAAGGTTTTACCTTGTCTCAAGACAGGAACCATGTTTTCCCATTTGGAAGGAAGAATATCACAAAACTTCTCAAGAAGAATATCCTTATCCTTCTCTACACCCAAACCTCTCAACTGATTGATGAGGCTAGAAAATCTGGTGTATGTACCAGTTAGACTTTCATTGGTCAAGGCAAAGAAGGATTCATACTTCTTGTTCAAAGCAACTTTTCTGGTGACAATAGTGTCATCACCTCCTTCAAATTGAATCACTAATTCATCCCACATAGACTTGGCACTAGGAAACAACACAAGTGTTGGAATTAGGTCTTCAGGGACAGCCCCAAGGATCATGTTTTTCAGTCTGGTGTCCAAGTCCACCAGTCTGCGATCCTCATCAGACCAATGGTCTTCTGGCTTTTCCCTTGAGCCTCTTCTTCCAGTAGGATCAAGAAGAGGACTCACCCCAAGACATAGGTATATATGGTCCATCCTTAAGAATTTTCAACATATACCTCTCAATACCACCAAAATGCAACAGCATTCTAGCTTTCCATGTACCAAAAGTCTCACTGTTTCCATCAAATTTTGGAATAGGAGTGTTAGAGTAATGTACATGGACATGGTTTGGGGCAGTAGGAGGAGGAGGGTTGGTGTTAACATTTTGAAAAGGTTGTGCATTTGTATTAGATGGGTTTTCACTTGAACCAGAACCATCTCCACCTTCAGTAGTGTTCATCTTTGCAGATCTAGGCAAGTTTATTAGCCTTCTGCTCTGATACCACTTGTAAGTCCCAACTTGTTAGATGGTACTACTGAAGACACCTCTATGTCGATGGTGGAGTTACTTTGCAATATACTTGCTGAACTGGAGACGACCAGTTGCAGAGGTATATACCAAGTTCTAGATAGATTACTTATATAAAAGACAATAAGTAAAGAACAATGCAATAATACAAATAATTTGTAAACAATCTTGATGAGACAATATGTAGTTTTCAATGTGTAATTTATTTATTGATATTAAACAAATTACAAGGTTGATGCGGAACCAAGATAATACACGAATGTAAATATCCTAACAACCTATGAAATACAATTGATCTATACTCGGAATTTCTCTTACAATCGAAACACTTAAAGTAGTGAAATGTTCCTTTTAGCGATTGAGAGAATATTGCACAAGTTCACCAAGAATATTGCAGGTTTGCAAAGTGTGAAGAATTTATCTTGTGAGTTCGAATACTTGAATTCTTGGTTGTGCAATGACTTGTATTTATAGGCAAAGTTAACATTGGGATGTTAACTTTAGCCGTACAAATGTTGTTGGGAGCATTTAAGGAATAGCATTTAATTCCTTAAAAAGCATTGTAAAGTCGCATGTTAAAGTGACTTTACATAACCACCTTTATGTACCTTTTAATACTTAAATAATAAGATAAGGCTTATTATCCGGGTAAAGGTACATAATGCATACAAGTCAATTCCTCGTAATCAGTGTAAAGCTTTGTAAGGGCTTTCCACTGATGGTCTCCAGTTTGTAACTGACTAGAAGGCCAACTGGGCTTCGCTGCCATTGCCATTCTCTATCTTCCATTTGTTGTCTTCGACTTCAACTGGAATTCTTCTTCAACTTGGTCAGTTCTCAACTGGAGGAAGTCTTCAGTTGCGTTAACTGTACGGTGCAACTGGACTTCAATATATTTCTCGACAAATCATCTTGGTCACCAGTTTACTGGGTCACCAGATGCAACTGGTGACTGGTCAGTGTGAACTGGTGACTGGCCAGTTCCAGGTGAACTGGTCCCAACATAACTATCTAGAACTTGGTATATACACACTAACTGGTCGTCTCCAGTTCAGTGCATATATTGCAAAGTAACTCCACCATCGACATAGAGGTGTCTTCAGTAGTACCATCTAACGAGTTGGGACTTACAAACCCTCTTTGGAACATCAACTTTAGGTTTTGATGAAATAGATTTTGGAAAACTTTTGGACATCTCAGTCTTGTCACAAACACACTCAACATTAGTCTGAGTTGAGGTCTCAACGGTCTTAACAATATCACATTCCCTTGGTACAGAATAATCCACAACTTCACATACAGGACAATCAGGTTCAGTGCAACCTTCAACAACTTCTTTAGGTAGGTCAAGAGAGACAGAACAATGATTTTGACGCTGAAAAGATTTGGTTTGTGTTTGCAATTCAATCTCAAGGTCGGAAATTTTCTTTGTCAAAAATGTTTCATTTGACTGAAGTTGCAAACACTTGTCATCAAGACACTTGATTTGAGCACAAAACTTTGTTCTTTCTTCTTCAACTTTGCTCTCAAAAATGGTGGACTTGTTTCGCAACTCATGGTTAAGCTTAGAAATCTTTTGTTGCAAAACAAGTTCTTTTGATTGATTGTCCAAAATAATTTTTATTGAGCTTTTTGGAAGAATTGTCCAACTCATTTGTAATTTGAAAATCTTTGATTGCAAATGATCATTTTCTTTTTGAAGACTTTCCATGTTGGACAAATAAGATCATTTGCAGATTTGAGTTCTTTGTTCTCTGACATGAGTTGGTCAATTTCAAGTTGAAGATTTTTGTTTTGTTCCATGAGTTTTTGACTCGTCTCATACATGTATCGTTTTTCTTGAAAACGAATGACAGCACATGGAACATGTTTGTTGTTGAAAATCTTGGGATGTAAATTACATGTACAACGACCATTTTTATGATCTCAAATTTCATCCCCTGTGGGTTCTTGAATGAACATAGTCGTCAGTTTATCTGGCACATTGAACTTTATTGACTCAAAATTTTCTGAAGTCTGGTACGAAGAAATAATCGATTTCAAGTCTTTAATGTCAGACACAAAACACACACGTTCCTCACAAAGAGCTTTGAATCTCTTGGACACATCCTCAAACTCTTGATACACTCGAACAACACAAGCATGATTATTTCCTTGAAAACATGAACACTTTTGACTATTATGAAAACCATATGAACCCATGTTTGGTTCAAATTTGATCGTTTTGGTTGACATTTTGACTAAAACTTGATGACAGACCAATAAAAGAATAACCCAATTTAAAATACTCAAATGACTATTTCAAGACAAAATTCAGTCCAACAAAAATTTTAACAAGCCCAACTAATATCTAGTACAAAATCTGGCCCAATCACACTTTTAGCCCAACAATATTAAACTATAAGCCCACAATGAAAATTAAGTAAGTCCAACAAACAATTTTTAGTCCAAAAGAAAATCCTAGTTCAAGAATTATAAAAATGTAAGCCCAACTTAAATCCAAGACTAACAAAATTGACTAGCCCAACAAATACCTAGTGAAAATAGTTGGTCCAAAAACTCTTTAATTTTCAAAAATGACAAAATGAATTAATCCAAAGTTCAAAAGTATGTAGCTTAAATGAAAAAGAAAAAAAAAACATATTCTACTTAATATTGGTGAACTTATACGGATAAAAAGACAAGACCACTTTGAAATAAAGAAATTGACACCTCAAAAAAAAAAACTACGTGACAACACAAGACCAAATTTAGAATTGACAACTTCACTTTTGATTAAAGGAACAACAGATGGTTCAATAAAGTGAACTGACAAAGCACATGACTTTTTCAATTTTGAATAATCAATCAAGCCCAGATTACGACTCATACGAATGGGAGGATCCGGAACCGGTTGATCTGTCTCACCTGGTAAATACAGACAGTCCATTTTCCATGACCATACAGAGTCACCCACTGCCTGCAAAAATGAAATACCCTCAACATTTAGGGTACTATGATGGAAAAAGTGACCCAGACGACTTCTTAAAAAAGTTTGTCGGAGCAGCTCTGATCCAAAGATGGGATATGCCAACCACATGCCACGCATTCTCTTACTCATTGACGGATGATGCACGAGAATGGATTGACGGCCTACCCAAGAATAGCATCGACAGCTTTGAGGTGCTCAAAAACAAATTCAGGTCACAATTCAGCATGCAGAAAAAGCACAGAAAAACTCATATTTCTGTGCACAACATCAAGCAAAGAGAAGGAGAAAAGACAAGGGACTTCATCGTTAGGTACACTAACGAAACCCAACAAGTACGAGGACTACCAGAAAGCCAAAGAATCTCAGGGCTTATCCATGGACTTCGCACAATAGACCTCATCCAGCACTTAAGCACCGATCTGCCCGAAACATACGATGGCTTAACTGATAAGGCCCATATTTGGTTGGATGCAAGAGAAACGACGAATGTAGATTATACCTCAGGAAGGAAAAGGAAGGAGTACGGAGGAAACGGAAGATTTCCCCGATACACAAGTGCGACAACCAATGGGCCGGAAGAGACAGAGACAGAGACAATGGGATCGATATCCTGTCCAGTCTCACAAAAACACCGAAGCAGATTCTGGCTACGGAGCGAGTTGCTTTGACTTTCCCGATCCCAAATAAACTTATCACAAAAAAGAAGAACATGGATAAATACTGTGAATATCACAGAGACCATGGGCATGACATAAACAATGCAGAAATCTAAGGAAAGCCATAGAAGAAGCTGTAGAATCGGGGCTTGATGATATACCCTATACGAAGCTTTATCTCCGTACCCGAAGCAGATACGAAGACACCTTCGTACAGGTAAAAATTACTTGTTTATATACCCGGAACGGAGCACAACCTCTGTACATCAAACTCTTCTCGGAGCCCCTGGGAAATAACACCCAGCTCCGAAGAAACATATTAAGAGGTTGGATACACATTGATCCTTTCCGTAATTATCCGAATAAAACAATATACTTAAAGCCCGAATGCCTCGGACACGGCTCACGATAAGATCATCATAAATCTTCTTAAACAAATAGAAGATATCCTTAAAGAAGAGAGAGATTTACCCTAATTCTCCAACCCTCCTCTCCAAGTTTCCTACCCTCTATTTAAAGAGGAGATGCCATATACGACACGATAAGAGACCTTCCATACTCTTCATACATAACACAACACCGATCTTTAGATTCTGTGACAAACTATAACATCAATTAGGCGTAAAGCGGCCGCAACCCTATTACCATAAGGGAACCGCCTGTAAATCACCTCCGAAACCCACACGCCCCCTCGGTTGTGCCATAGTGCGATTATTTGATCAAACAGTACTCAAGGGTGATTCTAGAGAATGGTTTAACAACCTCCCGAAGGGCTCGATCTCAAGCTTTTCAGATTTAAGGGAGAAGTTCATATTGTACTTTAGCCAAAAAGGGCAAACGCAGGTAAGATCCTACAAAACTGTTCACAACATAAAGAAAAGAGAAGCCGAGGTGACCAGAAACTTCATAGCAAGATACATTAAGAAAACTCAGGGGATACCGGCTCTACCCGAGTCGCATAGGATTTCAGGTCTCGTTCATGGATGCCAAAGCCCTTCGTTGGTCAAATACTTAGTGGAAAAACTCCCAAGGACATATGAAGACGTGAGGACCAAGGCACACACATGGCTGGATGCCAAGGAGATGGCGGCATGTGGTGTCAGAGGATTTTACCAGAACGATGATATCCCAAAAAGCAAGATGAAGCAAAGTATGCTCACCTTCGGAAAATGCCTTTATGAGTATCAGCCCTATGAAAAAGAAAGCGGATCGAAGGAGAAGATCAACCTTCCGAAACTCTCGCAAAGTCCTCGACAGATACCAACCAAAAAAAAAGCAACGAAAATGCCCTCTTTCGCTGGACTCGTGGATAAAGGAGCGACTAATGAACATAACTCTAAGAACAACGCTGATGGGGAAACTGGCACAGCAAAGGCATGGTCGAGAGAGAAAGGAAAAGAAGTGATCATGGTTGAGAAAGCAAAAAAGGTTCCGGAAGCCACTATCTATATGCTTTACAAAGAAGGACTGTCAGATGATAAAAACACCAAGGAAGGTAAGGAGCCTGGAGCTCGAGAGAATAATGAAAGCCAGAAAGAGGGACCTGCCGAGTCCCTCAGACCAAACTAAGAAAACTTTTCCAAGGAAAAGTATTAATTAGCACTATGCGTAAGGATTGCTTTAGAGTAACTCCCACTTTTCACACAGTGATAAATGTAATGTGTTGCTCCTTTAGATGAATAATAGCTTTCCTATTAGGAACTTATGTAATCACACATTGATCAATTTAATTTTTCTTTTTTAGGTCATTATATGACTTGTTATCATCTACCATTACGAAGGGTCGCTCTCTATCGTATTATTCAAACTCACCACGTATGTATTCCTTTATTAAAACAAGACATGTAAAAGAAGGCTCAATATGTGTTCAAAGGGACGCCTACACAACATATTTCTAAGTCGTAAATGAATAACTTTCATTATGAAACATGCACGAACAAAAAGACATGGAAAATACGAAGGTGGTCGCCTTCGATACCATGCATACCTCAATTAAATGTGAGACACGGAACAATCGAATGGTGGTACCCTGATGAGCATTCATTTGTGATAAAAACCCCTATCGAAAGGCTTCATTTCAATGTCTAAATGAGTTAATATTCCGGAACTATCGGTACTTAATGGATTCTATGTTTACGCAGGTTCACAGAAGATGCGAGTGAGGGTAAATGGCATCAAGTGACTCAAGATGGAAGCCTATGAAGTTACAAGACACAAAGAGCTGATTCGGAAGTCGAACGAAGCGAAACGAGAGGCAGCAGGAGCTGCCAGCACCGCTGGGAAGCCTAGTTCAGCAAACCGACTTTAACACCTATTTAAGCCGAAGCAGCCCTCAAAACCCCAAGAGAGAGCCGATTCAGCAGCCCTAGCCGCCCACATTCAACCCTAGGTCGACTTTGCAGATTCCAAGGAGGTTTTGAAGCTTCTAACACCTTCCGATCTTCATCCTCAACCTAGATCTACTCTTTTATTTTACTTTCAGTTGGTAAACAATGTCTTTCATCTTTTCAAACTTTGTTATTCCTTTAATAATGGTAGGCTAGTAGGCTGAATACTTGTTTGGATCGATGTGATCATGTAGACGTTTTTCTATTTTACTTTATTTGTTAGATCTGTTGGAGTGTGTTTTACTGTTTATCGTAGATCCATGTTTTACTAGTTCTTCATATTATTATCGGTTCTATATCTGCATGTATTAGTTTAATTCTGATGATCGGTCTATAATCATACACTAGGATTAATATATAAGGATGGAAAACACTAGTCGGTCTTTAACTAGATGTAAAAGGTGATTCACTTATAACTGAGGGATCCAGAACCATAGTAATTAGGACGAATAGAACATGATGCTTAACAATGTCAGACGTGATCTAGTGACATCGAAACGTGCACTGTGGTCACGGGAGAGAATTATTATCTGGTCATGGCTTAAGAGCCGGGTAACTTAAAGATGAATTAGTAACACAAACTTTAGGTCATTAATGCTTAAACAATGAATCTAACGAGAATTTGTTTATAGAGTAGTGTGAGTCTAGGGACAGCACTAGTTACTTAGGCAAAGTGAATCTAACGAGAATCTGAGCCGTGATTAAGTTTCCAACAGTCTAGAAAGTAGGTAGAGTAATATCCGGTCGTATCATGAGATCTGAGATGCCAAACAAGTATTTTAATTTAATTACTATTATTTGCCTTTTCAAACTATTTTCAGACTAAGCCTCTCGCTGAATAAGCGGTTACGGCTTCTATTTACTTTTCAGTTTTTAATTAGTTTAATAGGAAATCGTGACAACCCCCAACCGCTAGAATTACACATTTTACTAGATTAGGTAGTGCAAGCGTCCTTGCGAACGATCCTGTACTTATCACTTACTATACTACACTTGACCGGGTTCTCTGCCCGTTAGTGTGTGTTTAGTTTGAGGTAATTACTTGTACAACTTTTATAAATTTTAAATACAACGAAAAACACCCATCATACCCTCGATACCGTGCAACGAAGAAGAAAACCTTCAAGTAATTAATATTACTTTGTGTACAAAGCCTAATGGAGGATCCCTAGAGACCTTCGAACGATGGTAACAAAGTAAATTAAGAGTAAAGCCCTCAAAACACACATTCTTACAGTACAAGAAAAGGGCTTTACATCCCAAAGGCATAAAGCTAAAAATGGCCAACACAAACCATTGACTAGCAAACAATCACTTATCCTAAAGTTAATTACGAAAAGCATCATCCTGAGATAAAGAAAATGAAGAAAATTGTTCGAAGACATGACAACCAAAGGAATAATTGTTCAAAGGGCATGTAAGCCACAATCAAGTCTTTCAAAAGCCAAGAGATCACCAACCAAATATCATAACGACAATTGACTCATGAAGCAGAGGTACCTTCGGGATGAGACTGAGAGCCATCGACAACATAAACAGCAGCCGGAGTAGAAGCAGCAGCAGGAATAATCTTGTCTGGCTAAATTTGGAGAAGCGACTCAAACGAAGCCATAGGATCAGAGGTGAGCTTCTCGAGGAAAGGGAAAGTGGCACTCTCATAATTTCCACCGCCGTGCTAATAGCAGAAGCAGTGTTCTCCTTGTATTCAGAGCGCGTTGACAAGTCAATCAGCCCCTCTTCACTCAAACGTCGAAGCACAAGGGCTCTTTCATCATCTCTATTAGCAGAAATAACCTCCCCAAGCAATTTCCCAAATTTCTCGCTATCAATTAAACTCCTACAGGCATAAGGAATCACCTCGGTTATCAGACCAGCACGCTGCGCAATATGTTTACTGATAGTCGCCGAAAAATTCTGGGAGACCTCTTTCTCCATGTTAAGCTCAACCATGGTCTTCGTTAGTTTCGACCTCAAATCAGCAAGTTCATCCTCTTGGATCTTCACACCAGCCTCTGCCTCCATAAGCCTACTCTTCAGAGATTTCACCTCACCCAAATTTGTAGCAACATTATTCATTGACTATTGAAGTAAAGAACACTCTGCTTTCTTCTCCTCAAGCAGTCTCTCAGCCTCAAGTTAAGCACCCAAAAGATGATTCAAACGAACAACCATCTCAGCATCCAACATAGTCCTCTCATCAGAACGTTCCTTATAAAACTGTGCGAAGGCCCTAGTCTCCATACGACAAATATCAACTCAAAGCCAAAAGGAAAACATAAATAAAAAAAAAGAGGAGGGAAAAAAATATAGAAAAAAAAGAAGAGAAGAAAGCCATAACTCGTAGCACCAGTCTTCTCCTCAGTAACCTTCTTCTTTTTCTTTTATGCAGGAGCAGTATGGGGTGTTTCCTTACCCCTCTTACGAAGACGAGAGGCAACACCCTCCACTGGAGAAACATACCTCTCATCCTTACACTCACCAGTTATAACAACCTCATCCTCTACAACCTGGTTCGGATTAGAAGAAGTAGCAGATTCTCCCTTAGGACGGGTAGAAGTACCAGAAGAAGAACCAAGGTTAAAAGGCACACTGCCCCAGCCTCCGGAGTATGTTCAGGGTCAGATTGAGCATGGGAAGAAGCACCAGAAGGAACATCGGTAACCCCTTGCCCACCCCTTCTAACAAAATTCATGAAAGACATGTCTGCGAGTTTGAAGACAAAATAGAGTCAAGCCATACATGTTATGAAGAGAATAAAGATAAATAAGCAACTCACCATCAAACCCCTCTTCCCCTAGCAGGCAACGAACTGATCACTTTAGCTTTGAACAAAATACTATCAGGGTATGTCACAACTAATATGGGATGGCTAACGATCTCCTTAAACAAAAGCCTCGATTCCTCACCATCAGGCACCGGGTCAACACTCTTTTTCACTACATTTAAAGACTCCTTACTCACCATCACATCACAACTCTGAGGTATCAAATCAACGCTTACAAAGATAAATTTGTTTTTCCAATTCCTTATATCTACACCCCCGGGTCCCTTCACAAAACAAGAATTTTCTCTAGATCTAGTCGCAATGGTAACCCAATCACCCGCATCGCAAACATATGCGAACCTCCTAAAAAGTTCCAAAGAGAGTTCACCACCATAAGCACGACACATGACCTCAAAGGCCATAATTTTTGAATGACCTTGAGGATGCCAACGAGAGAAATGACTCCCATAGTACTTCAGTACAGATACAAAGAAGGGAGTAAAATGATACCTAACGCTACCATGGTGAAAGACCTAAGATACACCCCAATAAAACCATCTGGGGGAGAAAGGATAATTTGTTTACGATCAGGTAACCTACATGATTCAACCCGACCCGGAAAAAACCTATTTACGAAATCATCGAATTGATCTCGAGTAACAATGGAATACATAGCCTCTATGCCTATTTTAGCCATCGAATTAGAATAATTTTGAAAGAAATATTACCTGAATTGAAGATCGGAAGTGATATAAATGGAAATGAGCTTAATTGAGGTTTAATGGTGATTTTAGGGTTAGTGTGTGTAAAGTATGTTTGTGTGTGAAAGGGAGGTTGAAGATGATGTAGAGAGAGAAAGTATAAGTTTAGAGAGAAGTAAGTATGGGATTAATGAAAGGCTTAGTTACAAGGTTACAAGGGTTAATGAAAATTACATGGGGAAGGAGTATTTATACTCTAATCTCAATTATAACTAATACTCTTTCCACTATTGAATATTTACAATTAAACACCATATTTATATTTCTAACAATCTCCCCCTTGGTGTTGAATTGTAAATGTTGCATCGTCTTCGGTCTTTAAATAACATGATGAGCCCATTTGTTGAAAATCTTCAATGTTGAATGGACTTTGAAGCTTTCTCATTGTCTTCAACGTCTTGTATCAACCTTGACTTTGAATCTTCTCAACAAACATATATTCTTGACGATGACTCTCTAAAACTTGACCTTCTCTTGCAACTTTGAATACTTTGGAAGCATCTTTGAAATCTTTGTAGCTTTTGAGCTTTCACAACTTGAACTTTTGAATGTTGATTTCAACTTGATGTTGCTTAGAGAAGTAACTTGAAGTTTGAGTAGCATGCGGAAGCTTGGTTTTGACGTTGAATTCTTTGAATACTTTTGAGATGCGGAAGCTTGGTTATATTTAAAATCTCTTGGCATTGCGGAAGCTTGGTTTTGAAATTCGGAAATTTGATTTTGTCTTTAAAACTTCAATTCTTGGTCTAACTTGTCTCTGAATCAATAAACATCTTGGAGCACTTGATTCTTTGATCAATTAACATTTGCTCCCCCTCAATCAAACAACTATCTTGAAGCAAATTATTCAATAACAAATCTTTAATCTCTTGCTCCCCCTCGAACAAACAATCATTTCGGAGCATATTTAACGACTCATGAATTTACTCTTGCTCCTCCTCAAATGAACAATCTCTTTTAAACTATAAACGAACTTAATATCAAAAGAACAAACTTCATCTAATCTCAAACTTTTCATCTATTCTCAAACGTTATTCAATCTCAAATCCTTGTAATAATCAAACAATGGTCATTTTTCCAACAAATCTTTCAATTATCAACCATGTACTTTCCAAAACTAAAATCATCTTGAATATTCTCGATCTCAAATCAATCTTTCAACTTTCTCGAAACAATCTTACAACTTTCAACATATCACGATAATTATTCACTCTCTTCACCTAAACTAACGATCCTTTGAACAACCAAACACTATGATTTATCCTCAATCAATATCTATCAATCAAATTCTACCTAAAATCTTGAATTCCATCTATCAATCATTTAATCATTTCTCCCCCTTATGATGAATATGTGTAACGTGTTCATCATACAATAATGATTGATAGCATAAACGGTAGATGACAACAAACAACAAGCAAGCAAATTAACCCAACCCAATTCCCAATTCCCAATGAACCAATTGGTGAACTAGAATGTGAGGTTGCGTTTTTGGAAAAAAATTTTAATAGGGTGTTTGTGTTCTTTGTGTTTGTGTGAAGAGAAATGAAATCCGGATAAAAATGATCCGTTGACACAAACAAAAATCAAAAGGATTAATGGTGTGGCCTAAAAATACGATTACTATTTTTAGGACTTCCCATTATCATCGAAAAATGCACAAAGCTTATCTCTAAATGGTTCGGTCTATGTCTTTTCAACCGATAGAATGCTTTAAAGAATGTAATTCATGGTCAGTGTCACAAAGGCGTTCGATAACCATGTCTTACTATCCTCAAAGACTTTTGGGTAAATAAATCCGAGGTCACATAGACTTCTCGTTAACTCAACAAATTCATGAAATGAAAATGTGAGACCTACGTTCAACGTTGGAAAAGATGTTAGCATTGGTAGGATTTCCATTCAATCATCATGGAATATCAAAAATATGATATCACTACGAATGTTCTGGCAATATCACAAAGATATGCAATGTCACAAAGATATATAAAGACTCATTGTGTCCTAAGAAATGAAAGATATATCAAGTACGCTCTAGACTCGATAAGTGATCAAATGAAGTCGGGGACCGGAGCAGAGTGTCTCCCTTTTTCAATATCAACATCTTCCAAATGAAGAGTTAATAGAAATGTGAAAATATCCGTGAGAATAAAACAAGTATTTGTTAAGAAACACTTGAGTGGTTAGGAAAAGATGTGCATTGCTTCACTGGGTCCATGAAGTCTTCTTGAATATCAAGAAATCAACAAATGAAATCCGATAGGAACATGTTGACCCGGCTTTTTAAGAATTTTGGGGAGGGCTTTTATTTCTTTTAGCCCTTTCTCACATCATTTTACCGTAACCTCTCACTTTTCGACTACTCCCTCATGTCCTATTTGCACAAACATCATCACCACACTCATAAACCCTCACAATCTAGAATTGAGATTTTAACTCCGGGGTTAGATCTCATCAGCGATGACAAGATCATGGAGTATTTATGAGTGGCCTAAACTCTCGTGTGCAAATCTAACACCGAACTTCTTTGAATATGATCGAAAATGGTTGAAAAATCTTCCATAGTGTTTTAAGATGGAAAATTAGTTTAAACACTTGGAAGTTTTGGTTTTATAAAAAAACTCCCCCTAAATATATGCATGATATAAACAAAGGTTTTGCATATAAAGGATGAGTAAAAAAGTTGAAAGTTGCTCACAAATATTACAAATGAGACTACAAAGGCAGTACACAAAGGCGTTCGATGCCTTGCATCTCATCCTAATACTTTGTGAGTAACTAAAATACAAGGTGAATAAAAATGACGAAAAGAGAAAATCTTTTTGGATTTTTCAAAAATAAGAAAATGAAAATCTTTTTGGATTTTTCTAAATATGAAAATGAAAATCTTTTTGGATTTTTCAAAAATAAGAAAATGAAAATCTTTTTGGATTTTTCAAAAATAAGAAAATGAAAATCTTTTTGGATTTTTCAAAAATAAGAAAATGAAAATCTTTTTGGATTTTTCAAAAATAAGAAAATGAAAATCTTTTTGGATTTTTCAAAAATAAGAAAATGAAAATCTTTTTGGATTTTTCAAAAATAAGAAAATGAAAATCTTTTTGGATTTTTCAAAAATAAGAAAATGAAAATCTTTTTGGATTTTTCAAAAATAAGAAAATGAAAATCTTTTTGGATTTTTCAAAAATAAGAAAATGAAAATCTTTTTGGATTTTTCAAAAATAAGAAAATGAAAATCTTTTTGGATTTTTCAAAAATAAGAAAATGAAAATCTTTTTGGATTTTTCAAAAATAAGAAAATGAAAATCTTTTTGGATTTTTCAAAAATAAGAAAATGAAAATCTTTTTGGATTTTTCAAAAATAAGAAAATGAAAATCTTTTTGGATTTTTCAAAAATAAGAAAATGAAAATCTTTTTGGATTTTTCAAAAATAAGAAAATGAAAATCTTTTTGGATTTTTCAAAAATAAGAAAATGAAAATCTTTTTGGATTTTTCAAAAATAAGAAAATGAAAATCTTTTTGGATTTTTCAAAAATAAGAAAATGAAAATCTTTTTGGATTTTTCAAAAATAAGAAAATGAAAATCTTTTTGGATTTTTCAAAAATAAGAAAATGAAAATCTTTTTGGATTTTTCAAAAATAAGAAAATGAAAATCTTTTTGGATTTTTCAAAAATAAGAAAATGAAAATCTTTTTGGATTTTTCAAAAATAAGAAAATGAAAATCTTTTTGGATTTTTCAAAAATAAGAAAATGAAAATCTTTTTGGATTTTTCAAAAATAAGAAAATGAAAATCTTTTTGGATTTTTCAAAAATAAGAAAATGAAAATCTTTTTGGATTTTTCAAAAATAAGAAAATGAAAATCTTTTTGGATTTTTCAAAAATAAGAAAATGAAAATCTTTTTGGATTTTTCAAAAATAAGAAAATGAAAATCTTTTTGGATTTTTCAAAAATAAGAAAATGAAAATCTTTTTGGATTTTTCAAAAATAAGAAAATGAAAATCTTTTTGGATTTTTCAAAAATAAGAAAATGAAAATCTTTTTGGATTTTTCAAAAATAAGAAAATGAAAATCTTTTTGGATTTTTCAAAAATAAGAAAATGAAAATCTTTTTGGATTTTTCAAAAATAAGAAAATGAAAATCTTTTTGGATTTTTCAAAAATAAGAAAATGAAAATCTTTTTGGATTTTTCAAAAATAAGAAAATGAAAATCTTTTTGGATTTTTCAAAAATAAGAAAATGAAAATCTTTTTGGATTTTTCAAAAATAAGAAAATGAAAATCTTTTTGGATTTTTCAAAAATAAGAAAATGAAAATCTTTTTGGATTTTTCAAAAATAAGAAAATGAAAATCTTTTTGGATTTTTCAAAAATAAGAAAATGAAAATCTTTTTGGATTTTTCAAAAATAAGAAAATGAAAATCTTTTTGGATTTTTCAAAAATAAGAAAATGAAAATCTTTTTGGATTTTTCAAAAATAAGAAAATGAAAATCTTTTTGGATTTTTCAAAAATAAGAAAATGAAAATCTTTTTGGATTTTTCAAAAATAAGAAAATGAAAATCTTTTTGGATTTTTCAAAAATAAGAAAATGAAAATCTTTTTGGATTTTTCAAAAATAAGAAAATGAAAATCTTTTTGGATTTTTCAAAAATAAGAAAATGAAAATCTTTTTGGATTTTTCAAAAATAAGAAAATGAAAATCTTTTTGGATTTTTCAAAAATAAGAAAATGAAAATCTTTTTGGATTTTTCAAAAATAAGAAAATGAAAATCTTTTTGGATTTTTCAAAAATAAGAAAATGAAAATCTTTTTGGATTTTTCAAAAATAAGAAAATGAAAATCTTTTTGGATTTTTCAAAAATAAGAAAATGAAAATCTTTTTGGATTTTTCAAAAATAAGAAAATGAAAATCTTTTTGGATTTTTCAAAAATAAGAAAATGAAAATCTTTTTGGATTTTTCAAAAATAAGAAAATGAAAATCTTTTTGGATTTTTCAAAAATAAGAAAATGAAAATCTTTTTGGATTTTTCAAAAATAAGAAAATGAAAATCTTTTTGGATTTTTCAAAAATAAGAAAATGAAAACTTTTGGTTTTCAAAAACTTTGAAAAATTTTCGCTCTTTGCTCACAAAAATGGTGGACTTATTTTGCGACTCATGGTTTGTTAGAAATCCAAAAATAGTGATAAATTGTAATTTAGATTAGAGGACTTTCTTGTTTCTAAGTCATAGGTAAATGATCACTAAGGTTGAGGGGCTAATTGTGATAATTAGCATAATTGTATAGGTAGCCTATAAATACCCCTCTCATACCTTTGGGATCATAACCCTGGGATAACCTTACACCCTCAATTAATACCAATCAGCAACTTTTACACACACACACTTTCTCTCTCAAAACACACACAAACACCAAGAACACACACTCACCAAAACCGCCATTGATGACGTGAATTCGGTGATAGAAATCGTGTTATAACATGTGGTATCAGAGAAAAACATCATTCTGATATCGATCCATAACTGAATTCAGTCACAAATTCATCAAAAATAAAAAATATTTACATTTTTTGTTCGTCTTTTTCATCTACTGTTTCATCAAAATTCACCTCTCAAATCACATAAAATCACAGTTATTTGTTCATCAATAGATTCGTGGTAGTTAAAAACATAATCCTGTCAAGTTTCAAGTTCCAATTCGATCTAAATCTTGAGTTTGAATTTTTGCATTTTAGCGTGAAATTTGGGATTCGAATCTGTTGTGTTTTGTGTTGAATTTTGTTAATCGGTGTGTTACTAAGGTGAAAACAAACAGTTTGCAAGTGATTTCATGTTCTAACTCCTAGTAATTCGAAAGTTATTGAAGCTTTATGAAGTCGTTAATGGAGTTTTTGTATAAAACTGTTTTGCTGAAGAAGAAGATGCTCTCAGAACGATTTTGGCTAGGACGATCTCAGCAAGATCGTCTCAGTCTTTGAACTCTCAATTTTTATTCTTGTACTTGGTAGCTTGTAGGACGATCCTCACAAGATCGTTCTGACAAGTGGTGTGTGGTGAAGTGTTTGTTTGTGGCTAATTAATCCGTAAGGATTGGTTTGGTCAATTCAAATACTTGGAAAGTATTTTTTACTTGAAAATTTTGGGAAAGAAATCTAAGACGATCTCATCAAGATCGTCCTAGCACACTGACCTTAGGACGATCCTGTCAAGATCGTCCCAGTTCCTTTGAACATTGTGTGTGTTTTGATTGAACATTTGAAGTTGTTGTGATTGGAAATCATACTCCTCTTGGGTAACTGATCTTCTAGATTAGTGTTGCTCAAATTTCATTCTTTTTCATTGCATACTAACAAGACCGTTTCATTTCCATAAGATCGTTTCATCCCTCAATCATCAAAACGATCTTGACAAGACCGTTTCATTTTCATGTACAAAACGATCTTCTTTCATTCGTTTCATTTCCTAAACTTCAATCCAAAACAAACTTCAATTTCAGTTTCATTTCTCACTTAACCAACTTTTCCTAGATACTTCAAAACAATCTCTTTCAAATTGTTTTCTTTTATTTTAAGATGATCTCCTCTAAGACGATCTCCTCAGACGATCTTCTCTAGGACGATCTTCCCTAGATCGTTTCATTTCCTGATTCTTTTTCAACTCTTAATTCGATTCATTTTTTTTCAAATCAAATCAATTTCAAATGGCTTCTCGTGAAGCATTGGCATTAGGTTCAGATACAAGACCTCCAGTTCTCTACCGTGGTTCCTATGGACTATGGAAGAAAAGATTTATGGACTATGTGGAAAGTCAAACAAATGGTCATATGATGAAAGATTCCATCCTTAATGGACTTGCCGTTCATCGCCATCCCACTACTGATGCAATTCTAACTCATAATCTTTTGAATGATGAACAAAAAGATCGAACAACTGCAGATAACAGAGCTAGGTCATGCTTATACAAAGCTCTACCGGATGAAATCTATGGCTCTGTTGATTCTTATGATACAGCCAAGGAAATATGGGATGAGGTGGCTAGACAGATGGAAGGAGCTGACGTGACTTCAACGATAAGATTGACCAATGTTTTGACTGAGTTTGACAACTTCACAAAACTGCCAAATGAAACTCTTGAGGCTGTCTACTACAGATTCTGCAATGTCATAAATGAACTGAGGAAGAACAATGTCAAGAAAACAGAGATTGAGTTAAACATCAAATTCATCAAAGCTCTTGGTCCAGAATGGGAAGATTTTGGAACTCAGATCAAGCAACATCAAAATCTGACCAAGTTCACCATTCATACTCTTTATGAATCTTTCAAACTCAATGAAAACCATGTCCTAAACAAAGCTTCATCAAGCAAAATGCCAGAAGGTGTATCTACTGATCCTTTGGCATTGATAGTTGAGAAGAAGATTTCTGAAGCTCTTAAGAGGCAAATGGTAGTTGTTTCTTCATCTGATGAGGAGGGAGATGATCTGATGGCTACAAGAGATGGTGTTTCAGATGAACTATATCAAGCTCTTGTCGCGGTAACAAAGCATTTCAAGAGAAAATTTTACAAAGCGAGGCCAACAAACAACAATCTCCGCACTGCTTCTACAAGTGCATTTCCCAAGAAGGAACATTATCATCCTAAGAGTAATGAGCAAGGTGAAGCTAGTGGATCAAAACATGGTGAAAAGAAGGAAGCTTATGAGAAACAAGTTGTTGAGAAGGGTAAGGCATCAGACAAAAAGTGCTACAATTGTGGTGTTCCTGGACATTTTGCTGTTGATTGCAAACAACCTCGAAAGTGGAATTATGAGTATTACAAGCAGAAGGTGCTGTTAGCCAAACAAGTTGAAGCAGGACATGCATTGCTCACTGAAGATGACAAATGGCTATTACTCTCAGATGATGAAGATCAAGATCTCTCTGCTAATGTTTGCTTTATGGCAAGGTTGGCCAAGGACAAAGTTTTTGAAGCAGAAAGTACTGATGATGAATACCCAGATGATGAGGTAATTCTCGACTCTAATTTTTCTTTGATTAAGAATAAAGAGTCATGTCGATTAGCTTTGTCAAATTTGACAACTCATATCAAATCTTTAGCCAACAAAAACAAAAAGTTGAAAAATAGTATTTCATTTTCTAAAAGTGAATTTTCAAAACTTCTTGAAGAACATTCAAAATTACTTTTTGAACATGATGCTATTAAACAAGATTTTCAAGCATACAAAGATGAAATGTTGGTTAAAGAATGTGAGTTGAATGTCTCTCCTGATTCTAAGTTATTATAAAAATGTCACAATCTTGAAAAGACCATTCATGATCTTGAAAAGGCCAATCAAGATCTTGAAATTCAAAAGACCAATGAATGGCTTCGGGCAAATGCTAGACAAATGGATGTTGATATTCTTAATAAAAAGCTCCAAGAAGCTAAACCAAACAATGTTGAATTCGAAAGGAAGATTTCTGATTTAAATCATAATTGTTTTCTAAAAGGCATTGAGATTGAGAATCTTGAAAAACAAGTTGAGGAATTTAAAAAGAATATACTTTTCTATCAAGAAAAGTTATATAAAGTTGAACAAAATCCTCTCTTGAATTTCACTGCCTATTTCAACAAGTCAAAAATTGACAAAACGGATCTTCTTCTCGGGTTGGGATTTGAGAATATCACACCATTACAAAAAGCCAAAGAGGAAATTGAACCCTTGTATGATGAAAAATTTCTACGACTTGGTATGATACAACAATTTATTCGTCCATTGGATGACGAATTTGAGACTGATGAAGTTGAGAGAATACCAAAACATGAATTTTTGGTTAATTATGATGCAATAAATGATTCATACAAAACTAAAGAATCTTCAATTTTCAAATTGGAAGAAATTGAATCAAATTTTCAAAACTTCTTGAAGAACATTCAAAATTACTTTTTGAACATGATGCTATTAAACAAGATTTTCAAGCATACAAAGATGAAATGTTGGTTAAAGAATGTGAGTTGAATGTCTCTCCTGATTCTAAGTTATTATAAAAATGTCACAATCTTGAAAAGACCATTCATGATCTTGAAAAGGCCAATCAAGATCTTGAAATTCAAAAGACCAATGAATGGCTTCGGGCAAATGCTAGACAAATGGATGTTGATATTCTTAATAAAAAGCTCCAAGAAGCTAAACCAAACAATGTTGAATTCGAAAGGAAGATTTCTGATTTAAATCATAATTGTTTTCTAAAAGGCATTGAGATTGAGAATCTTGAAAAACAATATAAGGTTTACAACAAAAGGTGGAATCTCAACAAAAAGTTATTAATCACCTCAAGTCTCAAAGTCCGAATTCAGAGGATAAATGTATTGTTGTTGATACTAAGAAAGTTTGTGAGAATGTTTCTACTCAAACTGACCAAAGTGCTTTAGTAGACAATTCTACTCAAACTACTTGTGATTCATCTACCAATACCTCTACTCAGACCTTGACTGATTCTCTTGAATGTACTTGTCAAAATACTGCTACATTTATAGCTGATGAATATGTGCAATCTGAATTATCTGATGAAGAACTTGCACATAGTTTAGTTTTGATATGGTACTTCTATAGGTTTTTCACATGCAACACTGTTGATGAGTTAGTTGTTCACCCTAAGCCTAGTGCTAGTATAGGTGTTGATACTTCTATTCAATTTTCTTGTGAGACCAAAGATGTGTCAGTTCAAGTTGACCTAATTTCCGAGACTATACATGATGTGAAGTTGGACACCAAGATTCCTGATTTTTCAAAACTTTCAAATGAATTTGAAACCAATCAATCTCCATTGAAGTTTTCTTTTTCAAAAGATGTCACACAAGATGATTTTGATAAATTCATGGAGGGAGAATATTTTTTTAATTCAGAAACTGAGAAAAAGATTGAATCTACCAAAATCAAAGTTGAAACAAAAGTGGAATCTCAAAAACCATTGTCCAAAGCTCCAACTTCATATTACTCAAAGAAACGAGTTAAGACCAAACTCGTCAAGACTGAACCAAAGACCATTGAACATGTCAAAAAAGAACATGCTGAGACCCCACTCAGGACAAAGTACACCAAAGTGAAACTTCCGAAAGACTATCCTAATGCTTCTCAATCTAGCTCTCAATCTAGCTCTCAATCTAGCTCTATACCTAAGGTGTCTAAGTCTAGCTCAGTTTCGCTAACTAAGGATGCATCAAATGGTACAACTAGATATAAGGATAGATATGGATGGTTTTCTCATGATAAACCAAAGAAGCAAGAAGTTTCCTCACCTCCAAAAGATTCCAAAAAGATGAAAGTGTTTAAAACACCTCGTTCTAATCTTCTTAGTTTCAATTCAACAGGTGGAAAGAGCATAAAAAGAGCATAAATAGTAGTGCTAAATGGGTTACTAATACATTAGTACCTAAGATCACTATTAATCAAAAGGATGTTGAGAAAAAGAAGAAAAGAAGGAGGAAGGGTGTTCCTGTTAATCAAAACAATTCTTCTTTATTAAATAATGTTGAATATGCCAAGGCTAGACCTTGTGAGATTGTAAACAATTTTAATTCCCGTAATTGTGTGGTTGATGTTGATGCTTGTAAACACGTTACTTTTAATTCTCATGTGAATGTTCGTACTTTTTATTCAAATGTGTTTGTTAATGATGTGCTTGTTAATGCTTATGTTGATTCGAAAACATGTTTGAATGCATTTCCTAAGTTATATACCCTGCCTGTTTTAACTAACCATCAAGGACCCGTCTTCAAGTGGGTACCTAAAAATGGTTAAATTTTTTTAATTGCAGGAAATAACCATCTGTGTTTGGATACTCGATTCCGGGTGTTCGAAGCACATGACTGGAGATAAATCTTTGCTCAGGAATTTTGTTGAACGATTCATGGGAACAGTTTGCTTTGGAAACAACAATTTCGCTCCTATCTTAGGTTATGGAGAAATTGAACGAAATGGAATTGTCATTAAGAAAGTTCACTATGTTGAAGGATTAAGTCATAACTTGTTCAGTGTTGGACAATTCTGTGATAACAATCTTCAAGTTCTTTTTCGACAATCTCTGTGTAAAGTCCAAACTCTTGATGGAGTTGATATTCTTTGCGGTGATCGTGATAATAATCTTTTTACCGTCAATCTCGATGATAACCAACCAACCGATAATATTTGTCTCATTTCAAAGGCTACTTCAAAGAATTCTTGGTTATGGCATAGAAGGATTTCTCATCTGAATTTCCAAACCATCAATACTTTGGTCAACAAGCATCTTGTTGAAGGCTTACCTGACTATAAGTATGAAAGTGAGCATGTTTGTCCTTCTTGTGCTGTTGGGAAGATTAAGAGAGCTTCTCATAAACCGAAGAAATCTCCAAATTCTTTAGCACCTCTTCATTTGCTTCACATGGATCTTTGTGGGCCGATGAAAGTACAAAGCCGAAATGGGAAGAAATATATCTTGGTTATTGTTGATGATTATTCAAGATATACTTGGGTCAAGTTCCTTGCATCTAAAGATGAAACAACTCAGATGTTGATAGATTTCATCACTACTACTCAAGTAAATCTTCAACTTCCAGTTCGTTACATCCGTTCTGATAACGGTACTGAGTTCAAGAATGCTGTTTTTGATGAATTCTGCAAATCCAAAGGTATTACTCATCAATTCTCAGCAGTTCGCACCCCACAACAAAATGGTGTTGTTGAAAGGAGAAATCGATCGCTAGTGGAAGCAGCAAGGACAATGCTTGCTTATTCCAAATTGCCATCCAATATATGGGCTGAAGCTGTTGACACTGCTTGTCACACTCAGAATCGGTCCATTATCAATCAGCATTTCGAAAAGACTCCTTATGAGGTTGTTAACAAACGCAAACCCAACATCAACTACTTTCATATATTTGGGTGTGTTTGTTACACTTTGAATGATCGGGAGAATCTTGGAAAGTTCGAGAAGAAAGGTGATGAAGGATATTTTGTTGGTTATTCCAAAACATCAATTGCCTACCGAATCTATAATCGTCAAACAAACACAATTCAAGAAACAATGAATGTTTGGTTTGATGAGATGTCAGGCATGATTTTTGAGCAAGAAAGTTTGCTACCAACAAGTAATGATCCAAGTGCTTCAAGTACTTCTACACGGAATTCTACCTTAGCTTCTAAATTCAAGAAGTTTCCAAATCCAACAAGTGATGAATTAGATATTCTTTTTGAAGAATTCTATAATTCAAAACCGATTCATGATCAAGAACCTCAAGTCATCATTGAACCAATTCAAAACAATGAACCTCTTCATAACAACGATCCAGTTCCTGACAACATTCATGAATCATCATCAAGTTCTTCAAAGCAAGGATCCTTTTCTAATGATTCTTCTCCACCATCCTCTCCTGATAATGCTTCTCAAGTGAATGTTCAAGAACAACCTTCTCGATTTACTCAGACAACAAATCCTTTGAACACTCCAAATGTGTATGTACCACTTGACTTTGATCATCCAGCTTATGAGGAAAGAGTTATACCAAGTTATGATTCCATCTCTCAACAAAACTCAAGTTTTAATGATGGTGATGTTGATCTTCAACAACAAGATCCTCTTCCTCATGCTCACAAGTGGACACGTATGCAGAAATACCATCCTACTGATCAAATAATTGGAGATCCACAAGCAGGAGTAACTACTCGTACTTCGGTAAATGAGTGTCTTGTTGCACTTTCTCTTAGCAATATCGAACCCAAAACAATATTTGATGCTCTTCATGATCCAAAGTGGGTTAAGGCAATGCAAGATGAACTCGCACAATTTGAAAGACTGAAGGTATGGAGATTAGTTCCAAATCCTAGAAAAGATGATCCAATCGGAACAAAGTGGATATTCAAAAACAAAAAGGATGAGAATGGAGTGGTAGTAAGGAATAAAGCTCGACTTGTTGCAAAGGGTTATTGCCAACAACCTGGTGTTGACTTCGACGAAACTTTTGCTCCAGTTGCAAGAATGGAGGCCATTCGAATATTCTTAGCTTATGCCGCATTCCGAAACTTTACTGTGTTTCAAATGGATGTGAAGACTACTTTCTTGAATGGTGACCTCAAAGAAGAAGTTTACGTTGATCAACCAGAAGGTTTTGTTGATCCTCAAAGACCAAACCATGTCTACAGGTTAGACAAGGCTCTCTACGGTCTTAAGCAAGCACCCCGAGCATGGTATGATTCTTTAACTACTTTCTTACTAAGAGGTGGCTTTACCAAAGGCACAATTGACCCTACCTTGTTCATTCGCAAACAAGGTAAGCATGTTCTACTTGTTCAAATATATGTTGATGACATTATCTTTGGGTCGACCAGTCAAACATTTTGCCGAAACTTTTCATCTCTTATGGTTAATCATTTTGAAATGAGCATGATTGGGGAAATGAATTACTTTTTAGGTCTTCAAATCAAACAATTACCAACTGGTATTTTTATATCACAAGGTAAATACATAAATGACATGTTGAAAAAGTTTGATATGACTTCATGTTCTTCAATTTCTACCCCAATGGCTGCTCGAACAAACATAAATGCTGATAAAAATGGGAAACCATTTGACCAAAAGAGATATCGAAGTATGATTGGTTCGTTGTTGTACCTAACAGCATCTCGCCCAGATATAATGTTTGCAACATGTATGTGTGCTAGGTATCAAGCTGCTCCAACTGATTTACATTATCAAGCTGTGAAACGAATCTTTCGTTATCTGAAGGGTACACCCAATTTAGGTCTCTGGTATCCAAGGGATACTGGATTCAATCTAACTGCATATTCAGATGCAGATCATGCTGGTTGTAAACTTGATCGCAAGAGCACTTCCGGTACTTTACAGTTTTTAGGTGATAAAATTGTGAGTTGGTCTTCTAAGAAACAGAATTGTGTGTCACTATCAACAGCTGAAGCTGAATATGTGGCTGCGGCTAGTTGTTGTGCTCAAGTTTTATGGATGAAGACACAACTAACTGATTATGGTCTGAAATATGATCATATCCCTATCTATTGTGATTCTCAGAGTTCCATTGCCATTGCAGTCAACTCAGTAAACCACTCTCGATCAAAGCATAATGATGTTAGATATCATTTTCTCAAAGATCATATTGAGAAAGGTGACATCGAGCTCTACTTTGTGGGTACTGACTTTCAACTTGCTGATTTGTTCACAAAACCATTGGATGAAAAGAGATTTAACTTTCTTATCTCCAAGCTTGGTATGTTAAATCTTGAACCTTAACTCTTTTTCCTTTTGAAGGAATTCTTGACACATTCCAGAAAAACAAAATACAAAATTTTAAAAGAGAAAATCAAATACAAAATTGCAAATTTTCAAAATAAACAAAAAGATATTTATTTCAAGTGGCTTGCATATACTATGTATGCAACCCGTTCTTAAATGATATATTTATTTTAGAATGTTTATACATTCTAAGATAACAAGGAATCGAACGCCTTTGTGTACTTCCAAGTGTTCTTATATGAATATGTATGTGTAATAGCAGTTAAGTTTTTCAAATAAAGTTTTCAAACTCTCAATTGTTGAAATGAGAAGCGAAGGATCGAACGCCTTTGTGTACTCCCTTGTTGTCTCGTCTTGAACAATTGATTGAGTTAACATTTGCTTAAATGTTTTAATTGCCTCCAATTTGTTGGTGTAAGATGCGACGGATTGAACGCCTTTGTGTACTCCCTAGCTGTCTTACTATCAACATTGTTGTTGAAGCAAAACTTTGTGTTTCTCAAATAAAAATCTTGTTCACAATAGATGTTATAACACGATTTTAACTACTGAATTCGATTCATCAATGGTGGATTTGGTGAGTGTGTGTTCTTGGTGTTTGTGTGTGTTTTGAGAGAGAATTGTGTAACTGTGTGTAGATCTGGAATTAAAGTTCTGAAGTATGTGAAAATTATGTCAAGGTTATGTCAAGGTTATGTCAAGGTTATGATCTCTAAGGTATGAGAGGGCTATTTATAGTCTAATTACACAATTATGCTAATTGTCACAATTAGCCCCTCAACCTTAGTGATCATTTATCTATGACTTAACAACAAGAAATTCCTCTAATCTAGACTACAATTTATCACTATTTTTGGATTTCTAACATTCTCCCCCTTAGTGATATATTGTAATGAATGAAATACGTGTTATATTGTCTTGTAGGAATGAATTTGATGAGCCCGGTGGTGAAGACAATTGGTGTGTTGAAACAAGTCTTCAAAGCTTTCTCTTTTGTCTTTGGAGAACTTGATTCAGTCTTGGTCTTGGTCTTGAACTTCTTGAAGTTAAATCATGTGAGGATTCTCAATGTTCTTTTAGAACAGAGAATAATGAATGCGTGTGAGTCTTTGTTGAATCATGAAACAGAGTTGTCTTTTGAAATGCGGAAGGTATGAATCTTGGTTTCGAATGTTTCAATCTTCGATTCTTGAGTGAAATTCAGCTTTTCGATTCTTCAGTTGTGATTCTTGAATGAAGTTTGGATGAAATTCTTATGAAGTAATCATGCTCCCCCTCAATCCATGAGTATACACATTTTGGAGCATTTTTTAAATTTTTGAAGCATCTTGAGTGAAAATCTTTTCATCTTTGGTTTCATTCTTATCTATGACATCAATTCAGATTCCCCCTTTTAAAATCAAATTCTCAATCAACTAAAATCTAGTGAAAATCTGAAACTATTGACATATCATGAAGAACTTTCTCCCTCTATACACAAACTTTGATAATCCTAGAACTTTGATAATCCTAGAACTTTGATAAGCCTAACACTTAGTGAAACAACCAAACCAAACACGAACTTTTCTCCTTGTTTCCTTATCAATCAGTAAATCAATCATAAAAATTTTCTCCCCCTCATAATGACAAGATTGGGAACCAATCTCATTATGTACACATTGATTGATTAATTGTCAACAAGAATAACATGATCGATTATACACATGGAGAACTATCAACCATCAACACATCAACCCGAACCATTAGCCCAACCCAAGAAATCCTAGGGGTGACTAAAATGGAAGATTGAAGTTGTTGGGACAAACGTTATAGCATGGTGTTGGTGTTTTCTGTGTTTGTGTGATGAGGAATGAAACCAGATAAGAATGATCCGTTAGCATGTTCAAAAATCAAAAGGATTAATGAAATGACCGATTAAAATGTATAACATCTTTCGGATTTCCTATGTATCATTGAGATATGCAGAAAACAAGTCTCTAACATAGTTTGATCTGCGGCTTTGCAACCACGAGATTGCTTCAAAGAATATAAATCATGGTTAACACTACCGAAGCATTTGATAACCACAATTTTATCCTTAAAGACTTTTTGGGAAATAACATCCGAGGTCACATAGACTTCTCGTTAACTCAACAAATTCATAAATGAAAATGTGAGACCTACGTTCAATGTTGGAAAGGATGTTAGCATTGGTAGGATTTCCATTCGATCATCGTGGAATATCAATTAAGATATCACTACAAATGTTCCGGCTATATCACAAAGATAAGCAATAATATCACAAAGATATGACTTGAATGTGTCCTAAAGAAGAATAATCAAACTAAGATCAATTAATATCACAACGATCATCGTGGAATATCAAAAATATGATATCACTACAAATGTTCCGGCTATATCACAAAGATAAGCAATAATATTACAAAGATATGACTCGAATGTGTCAAAAAAAATAATATCACTAAATGCTATATCACAAAGATAAGCAATAATATTACAAAGATATGACTCGAATGTGTCCAAAGTGAAGCAATAATATTCACAAAGATAAGCAATTAATTCACAAAGATATCACTCGAATGTGCTATATCACAAAGATAAGCAATAATATTACAAAGATATGACTCGAATGTGTCAAAAAAAATAATATCACTACAAATGTTCCGGCTATATCACAAAGATAAGCAATAATATTACAAAGATATGACTCGAATGTGTCAAAAAAAATGAATGATAAATAATCAATAATATCACAAAGATAAGCAATAATATTCACAAAGATAAGCAATAATGTCACAAAGATAAGCAATAATGTCACAAAGATAAGCAATAATGTCACAAAGATAACTCGAATGTGTCACAAAGATAAGCAATAATATTCACAAAGATAAGCAATAATGTCACAAAGATAAGCAATAATGTCACAAAGATAAGCAATAATGTCACAAAGATAAGCAATAATGTCACAAAGATAAGCAATAATGTCACAAAGATAAGCAATAATGTCACAAAGATAAGCAATAATGTCACAAAGATAACTCGAATGTGGAATATCAAAAATATGATATCACTACAAATGTTCCGGCTATATCACAAAGATAAGCAATAATATTACAAAGATATGACTCGAATGTGTCAAAAAAAATGAATGATAAATAATCAATAATATCAATCAAGATAGCTCTAATATCACAAAGATAAGCAATAATATCACAAAGATAAGCAATAATATCTCGATCATCGTGGAATATCAAAAATATGATATCACTACAAATGTTCCGGCTATATCACAAAGATAAGCAATAATATTACAAAGATATGACTCGAATGTGTCAAAAAAAATGAATGAAGATCAAATTAATGACCAATCAAGATAGCTCTAATATCACAAAGATAAGCAATAATATCACAAAGATAAGCAATAATATCACAAAGATAAGCAATAATATCACAAAGATAAGCAATAATATCACAAAGATAAGCAATAATATCACAAAGATAAGCAATAATATCACAAAGATAAGCAATAATATCACAAAGATAAGCAATAATATCACAAAGATAAGCAATAATATCACAAAGATAAGCAATAATATCACAAAGATAAGCAATAATATCACAAAGATAAGCAATAATATCACAAAGATAAGCAATAATATCACGATCATCGTGGAATATCAAAAATAAGAATATCACTACAAATGTTCCGGCTATATCACAAAGATAAGCAATAATATTACAAAGATATGACTCGAATGTGTCACAAAGATAAGCAATAATATTACAAAGATATGACTCGAATGTGTCAAAAAAAATGAATGATCACAAAGTGCAATATATTCCTTGTTATCTTATATCAATTTATATGTATAATAACAATATCTTAGAATGTAAAAACACTCTACAAATAAATATATCATTTAAGAACGGGTTGCATACATAGTATATACAAGCCATTGAAATAAATATCTTTTTGTGTATTTTTGAAAAAATTTTATATTTTGTTTTTGATTTTCTCTTTTCAAATTTTGTATTTTGGTTTTCTGGAATGTGTCAAGAATTCCTTCAAATGGAAAAAGAATTAAGGTTTAAGATTTAACATACCAAGCTTGGAGATAAGAAAGTTAAACCTCTTTTCATCCAATGGTTTTGTGAACAAATCTGCAAGTTGAAAGTCAGTACCCACAAAGTAGAGCTCGATGTCACCTTTCTCAATATGATCTTTGAGAAAATGATATCTAACATCAATATGCTTTGAGCGAGAGTGGTTTACTGAGTTGACTGCAATGGCAATGGCACTCTGAGAATCACAATAGATAGGAATATGATCATATTTCAGACCATAATCAGTTAGTTGTGTCTTCATCCATAAAACCTGAGCACAACAACTAGCCGCAGCCACATATTCAGCTTCAGCCGTTGATAGTGACACACAATTTTGTTTCTTGGAAGACCAACTCACAATTTTATCGCCTAAAAATTGTAAAGTACCGGAAGTGCTCTTGCGATCAAGTTTACAACCAGCATGATCTGCATCTGAATATGCAGTTAGATTGAATCCAGTATCCCTTGGATACCAGAGACCTAAATCGGGTGTTCCCTTCAGATAACGAAATATTCGTTTCACAGCTTGATAATGTAAATCAGTTGGAGCAGCTTGATATCTAGCACACATACATGTTGCAAACATTATATCTGGGCGAGATGCTGTTAGGTACAACAACGAACCAATCATACTTCGATATCTCTTTTGGTCAAATGGTTTCCCATTTGTATCAGCATTTATGTTTGTTCGAGCAGCCATTGGGGTAGAAATTGAAGAACATGAAGTCATATCAAACTTTTTCAACATGTCATTTATGTATTTACCTTGTGATATAAAAATACCAGTTGGTAATTGTTTGATTTGAAGACCCAAAAAGTAATTCATTTCCCCAATCATGCTCATTTCAAAATGATTGACCATAAGAGATGAAAAGTTTCTGCAAAATGTTTGACTGGTCGACCCAAATATAATGTCATCAACATATATTTGAACAAGTAGAACATGCTTACCTTGTTTGCGAATGAACAAGGTAGGGTCAATTGTGCCTTTGGTAAAGCCACCTCTTAGTAAGAAAGTAGTTAAAGAATCATACCATGCTCGGGGTGCTTGCTTAAGACCGTAGAGAGCCTTGTCCAATCTGTAGACATGGTTTGGTCTTTGAGGATCAACAAAACCTTCTGGTTGATCAACGTAAACTTCTTCTTTGAGATCACCATTCAGGAAAGCAGTCTTCACATCCATTTGAAACACAGTAAAGTTTCTGAATGCAGCATAAGCTAAGAATATCCGAATGGCCTCCATTCTTGCAACTGGAGCAAAAGTTTCGTCGAAGTCAACACCAGGTTGTTGGCAATAACCCTTTGCAACAAGTCGAGCTTTATTTCTTACTACTACTCCATTCTCATCCTTTTTGTTTTTGATTTTCTCTTTTCAAATTTTGTATTTTGGTTTTCTGGAATGTGTCAAGAATTCCTTCAAATGGAAAAAGAATTAAGGTTTAAGATTTAACATACCAAGCTTGGAGATAAGAAAGTTAAACCTCTTTTCATCCAATGGTTTTGTGAACAAATCTGCAAGTTGAAAGTCAGTACCCACAAAGTAGAGCTCGATGTCACCTTTCTCAATATGATCTTTGAGAAAATGATATCTAACATCAATATGCTTTGAGCGAGAGTGGTTTACTGAGTTGACTGCAATGGCAATGGCACTCTGAGAATCACAATAGATAGGAATATGATCATATTTCAGACCATAATCAGTTAGTTGTGTCTTCATCCATAAAACCTGAGCACAACAACTAGCCGCAGCCACATATTCAGCTTCAGCCGTTGATAGTGACACACAATTTTGTTTCTTGGAAGACCAACTCACAATTTTATCGCCTAAAAATTGTAAAGTACCGGAAGTGCTCTTGCGATCAAGTTTACAACCAGCATGATCTGCATCTGAATATGCAGTTAGATTGAATCCAGTATCCCTTGGATACCAGAGACCTAAATCGGGTGTTCCCTTCAGATAACGAAATATTCGTTTCACAGCTTGATAATGTAAATCAGTTGGAGCAGCTTGATATCTAGCACACATACATGTTGCAAACATTATATCTGGGCGAGATGCTGTTAGGTACAACAACGAACCAATCATACTTCGATATCTCTTTTGGTCAAATGGTTTCCCATTTGTATCAGCATTTATGTTTGTTCGAGCAGCCATTGGGGTAGAAATTGAAGAACATGAAGTCATATCAAACTTTTTCAACATGTCATTTATGTATTTACCTTGTGATATAAAAATACCAGTTGGTAATTGTTTGATTTGAAGACCCAAAAAGTAATTCATTTCCCCAATCATGCTCATTTCAAAATGATTGACCATAAGAGATGAAAAGTTTCTGCAAAATGTTTGACTGGTCGACCCAAATATAATGTCATCAACATATATTTGAACAAGTAGAACATGCTTACCTTGTTTGCGAATGAACAAGGTAGGGTCAATTGTGCCTTTGGTAAAGCCACCTCTTAGTAAGAAAGTAGTTAAAGAATCATACCATGCTCGGGGTGCTTGCTTAAGACCGTAGAGAGCCTTGTCCAATCTGTAGACATGGTTTGGTCTTTGAGGATCAACAAAACCTTCTGGTTGATCAACGTAAACTTCTTCTTTGAGATCACCATTCAGGAAAGCAGTCTTCACATCCATTTGAAACACAGTAAAGTTTCTGAATGCAGCATAAGCTAAGAATATCCGAATGGCCTCCATTCTTGCAACTGGAGCAAAAGTTTCGTCGAAGTCAACACCAGGTTGTTGGCAATAACCCTTTGCAACAAGTCGAGCTTTATTTCTTACTACTACTCCATTCTCATCCTTTTTGTTTTTGAATATCCACTTCGTTCCGATTGGATCATCTTTTCTAGGATTTGGAACTAATCTCCATACCTTCAGTCTTTCAAATTGTGCGAGTTCCTCTTGCATTGCCTTAACCCATTCTGGATCTCGAAGAGCTTCAGATACTGTTTTGGGTTCGATATTGCTAAGAGAAAGTGCAACGAGACACTCATTCACTGAAGTACGAGTAGTTACTCCTGCTTGTGGATCTCCAATAATTTGTTCAGTAGGATGGTATTTCTGCATACGTGTCCACTTGTGATCATGAGGAAGGAGATCTTGTTGTTGAAGATCAACATCATCATCATTAAAGCTTGAGTTATGTTGAGAGATGTTATCATAACTTGGTGTAATTCTTTCCTCATAAGCTGGATGATCAAAGTCAAGTGGTACATACACACTTGGAGTGTTCAATGGATTTGTTGTCTGAGTTAATCGAGAAGGTTGTTCTTGAACATTCACTTGAGAAGAATTATCCTGAGAGAATGGTGGAGAAGTATCAGGATACGAGGATTCTTGCTCTGAAGAACTTGATGAAGATTCATGAATATTGTCAGGAACTGGATCGTTGTTATGAAGAGGTTCATTGGGTTTAATTGGTTCAACGATGACTTGAGGTTCTTGATCATGAATCGGTTTTGAATTGTAGAATTCTTCAAAAAGAATATCTAATTCATCACTTGTAGGAGTTGGAAACTTCTTGAATTTAGAAGCTAAGGTAGTATTCCTTGTAGAAGGACTTGAAGCACTTGGATCATTACTTGTTGGTAGCAAACTTTCTTGCTCAAAGATCATGCCTGACATCTCATCAAACCAAACATTCATTGTTTCTTGAATTGTGTTGGTTCGACGATTATAGATTCGATAGGCAATTGATGTTTTGGAATAACCAACAAAATATCCTTCATCACCTTTCTTCTCGAACTTTCCAAGATTCTCCCGATCATTCAATGTGTAACAAACACACCCAAATATGTGAAAGTAGTTGATGTTGGGTTTGCGTTTGTTAACAACCTCATAAGGAGTCTTTTCGAAACGCTGATTGATAATGGACCGATTCTGAGTGTGACAGGCAGTGTCAACAGCTTCAGCCCACATATTGGATGGTAATTTGGAATAAGCAAGCATTGTCCTTGCTGCTTCTACCAGCGATCGATTTCTCCTTTCAACAACACCGTTTTGTTGTGGGGTGCGAACTGCTGAAAATTGATGAGTGATTCCTTTGGAGTTGCAGAATTCATCAAAAACAGCATTCTTGAACTCAGTTCCATTATCCGAACGGATGTAACGAACTGGAAGTTGAAGATTTACTTGAGTATTAGTGATGAAATCTATCAACATCTGAGTTGTTTCATCTTTGGATGCAAGGAACTTGACCCAAGTATATCTTGAATAATCATCAACAATAACCAAGATGTATTTCTTCCCATTTCGGCTTTGTACTTTCATCGGCCCACAAAGATCCATGTGAAGCAAATGAAGAGGTGCTAAAGAATTTGGAGATTTCTTCGGTTTATGAGAAGTTCTTTTGATCTTCCCAACAGCACAAGAAGGACAAACATGCTCACTTTCATACTTATAGTCAGGTAAGCCTTCAACAAGATGCTTATTGACCAAAGTATTGATAGTTTGGAAATTCAGATGAGAGAGCCTTCTATGCCATAACCAAGAATTCTTTGAAGTAGCCTTTGAAATGAGACAAATATTATCAGTTGGTTGGTTATCATCAAGATTGACGGTAAACAGGTTATCATCACGATCACCACAAAGAATATCAACTCCATCTAGAGTTTGGACTTTGCAAAGAGATTTTCGAAACAGAACTTGAAGATTGTTATCACAGAATTGTCCAACACTGAACAAGTTGTGACTTAATCCTTCAACATAGTGAACTTTCTTGATGATAATTCCATTTCGTTCAATGTCTCCATAACCTAAGATAGGAGCGAAATTGTTGTTTCCAAAGCGAACTGTTCCCATGAATCTTTCAACGAAATTCTTGAGCAAAGATTTATTTCCAGTCATGTGTTTCGAACACCCGGAATCGAGTATCCAAACACAGATGGTTATTTCCTGCAATCAATGAAATTTAACCGTTTTTAGGTACCCACTTGAAGACGGGTCCTTTATGGTTAGTTAAAACAGGCAGGGTATATAACTTAGGATTCGCATTCAAACATGTTGTTGAATCAACATAAGCATTGACAAGCACATTATCAACAAACACATTTGAATAAAAGGTACGAACATTCACATTAGAGTTAAAAGTAACATGTCTACAAGCATTCACATCAACCACACGAGAATTAAAATTGTTTACAAGCTCACAAGGCCTTGCCTTGGCACATTCAACATTATTATACAAAGATGAATTGTTTTGATTTACAGTAACACCTTTCCTCCCATTGACAGATTTTCTCCTCCTTCTTTTCATCTTTTTTTCAACATTCTTTAGATTACTAGTGATCTTAGGTACTAAAGTATTAGCAACCCATCTAGCACCACTAGTTAAACTCTTTCCACCTGTTGAATTGAAATTAAGAAGATTAGAACTAGGAGTTTTAATCACTCTTATCTTTTTGGAATCTTTTGGAGGTGAGGAAACTTCTTGCTTCTTTGGTTTATCATGAGAAAACCACCCATATCTATCTCTATATCTAGTTGAACCATTTGATGTATCTTTAGTTAGCGAAACTGAGCTAGACTTAGACACCTTAGGTAAAAAGCTAGATTGAGAGCTAGATTGAGAGCTAGATTGAGAGCTAGATTAGACTACCTTAGGTAAAAGGCTAGATTGAGAGCTAGATTGAGAAGCATTAGGATAGTCTTTCGGAAGTTTCACTTTGGTGTACTTTGTCGTGTGTGGGGTTTCAGCTTGTTCCTTTTTGACATGTTTCACTGGGGTAGCAACGAAGGTTTCTAACTTAATGGTCTTTGGTTCAGTCTTGACGAGTTTGGTCTTAACTCGTTTCTTTGAGTAATATGAAGTTGGAGCTTTGGACAATGGTTTTTGAGATTCCACTTTTGTTTCCACTTTGATTTTGGTAGATTCAATCTTTTTCTCAGTTTCTGAATTAAAAACATATTCTCCCTCCATGAATTTATCAAAATCATTCTTTGTGAAATCTTTGGAAAATGAAAATTTCAATGGAGATTGATTAGTTTCAGATTCATTTGAAAGTTTTGAAAAATCAGGAATCTTTGTGTCCAACTTCACATCATGGGTATTCTCAGAAATTAGGTCAACTTGAACTGACACATCTTTGGTCTCACAAGAAAATTGAGTAGACGTATCAACACCTATACTAGCACTAGGCTTAGGGTGAACAACTAACTCATCAACAGTGTTGCATGTGAAAAACCTATAGAAGTACCATATCAAAACTAAACTATGTGCAAGTTCTTCATCAGAAAATTCAGATTGCACACAATCATCAGCTATAAAAGTAGCAGTATTTTGACAAGTACATTCAAGAGAATCAGTCAAGGTCTGGGTAGAGGTATTGGTGGATGAATCACAAGTAGTTTGGGTAGAATTTTCTACTGAGGCTCTTTGGTCAGTTTGAGTAGAAACATTCTCACAAACTTTCTTAGTATCAACAGCAATACATTTATCCTCTGAATTCGGATTTTGAGACTTGAGATGATCGATAACTTTTTGTTGAGATTCCACTTTTGTTTCCACTTTGATTTTGGTAGATTCAATCTTTTTCTCAGTTTCTGAATTAAAAACATATTCTCCCTCCATGAATTTATCAAAATCATTCTTTGTGAAATCTTTGGAAAATGAAAATTTCAATGGAGATTGATTAGTTTCAGATTCATTTGAAAGTTTTGAAAAATCAGGAATCTTTGTGTCCAACTTCACATCATGGGTATTCTCAGAAATTAGGTCAACTTGAACTGACACATCTTTGGTCTCACAAGAAAATTGAGTAGACGTATCAACACCTATACTAGCACTAGGCTTAGGGTGAACAACTAACTCATCAACAGTGTTGCATGTGAAAAACCTATAGAAGTACCATATCAAAACTAAACTATGTGCAAGTTCTTCATCAGAAAATTCAGATTGCACACAATCATCAGCTATAAAAGTAGCAGTATTTTGACAAGTACATTCAAGAGAATCAGTCAAGGTCTGGGTAGAGGTATTGGTGGATGAATCACAAGTAGTTTGGGTAGAATTTTCTACTGAGGCTCTTTGGTCAGTTTGAGTAGAAACATTCTCACAAACTTTCTTAGTATCAACAGCAATACATTTATCCTCTGAATTCGGATTTTGAGACTTGAGATGATCGATAACTTTTTGTTGAGATTCCACTTTTGTTTCCACTTTGATTTTGGTAGATTCAATCTTTTTCTCAGTTTCTGAATTAAAAACATATTCTCCCTCCATGAATTTATCAAAATCATTCTTTGTGAAATCTTTGGAAAATGAAAATTTCAATGGAGATTGAATAGTTTCAGATTCATTTGAAAGTTTTGAAAAATCAGGAATCTTTGTGTCCAACTTCACATCATGGGTATTCTCAGAAATTAGGTCAACTTGAACTGACACATCTTTGGTCTCACAAGAAAATTGAGTAGACGTATCAACACCTATACTAGCACTAGGCTTAGGGTGAACAACTAACTCATCAACAGTGTTGCATGTGAAAAACCTATAGAAGTACCATATCAAAACTAAACTATGTGCAAGTTCTTCATCAGAAAATTCAGATTGCACACAATCATCAGCTATAAAAGTAGCAGTATTTTGACAAGTACATTCAAGAGAATCAGTCAAGGTCTGGGTAGAGGTATTGGTGGATGAATCACAAGTAGTTTGGGTAGAATTTTCTACTGAGGCTCTTTGGTCAGTTTGAGTAGAAACATTCTCACAAACTTTCTTAGTATCAACAGCAATACATTTATCCTCTGAATTCGGATTTTGAGACTTGAGATGATCGATAACTTTTTGTTGAGATTCCACTTTTGTTTCCACTTTGATTTTGGTAGATTCAATCTTTTTCTCAGTTTCTGAATTAAAAACATATTCTCCCTCCATGAATTTATCAAAATCATTCTTTGTGAAATCTTTGGAAAATGAAAATTTCAATGGAGATTGATTAGTTTCAGATTCATTTGAAAGTTTTGAAAAATCAGGAATCTTTGTGTCCAACTTCACATCATGGGTATTCTCAGAAATTAGGTCAACTTGAACTGACACATCTTTGGTCTCACAAGAAAATTGAGTAGACGTATCAACACCTATACTAGCACTAGGCTTAGGGTGAACAACTAACTCATCAACAGTGTTGCATGTGAAAAACCTATAGAAGTACCATATCAAAACTAAACTATGTGCAAGTTCTTCATCAGAAAATTCAGATTGCACACAATCATCAGCTATAAAAGTAGCAGTATTTTGACAAGTACATTCAAGAGAATCAGTCAAGGTCTGGGTAGAGGTATTGGTGGATGAATCACAAGTAGTTTGGGTAGAATTTTCTACTGAGGCTCTTTGGTCAGTTTGAGTAGAAACATTCTCACAAACTTTCTTAGTATCAACAGCAATACATTTATCCTCTGAATTCGGATTTTGAGACTTGAGATGATCGATAACTTTTTGTTGAGATTCCACTTTTGTTTCCACTTTGATTTTGGTAGATTCAATCTTTTTCTCAGTTTCTGAATTAAAAACATATTCTCCCTCCATGAATTTATCAAAATCATTCTTTGTGAAATCTTTGGAAAATGAAAATTTCAATGGAGATTGATGAGTTTCAGATTCATTTGAAAGTTTTGAAAAATCAGGAATCTTTGTGTCCAACTTCACATCATGGTATTCTGAATTTCAAGATCTTGATTGGCTTTTTCAAGATCATGAATGGTCTTTTCAAGATTTTGACATCTTTGTAATAACTTAGAATCAGGAGAGACATTCATCTCTTTAACCAACATCTTGATGGTCTTTTCAAGATTCTTGATTGGTCTTTTCAAGATCTTGATTGGTCTTTTCAAGATCTGAATTGGTCTTTTCAAGATCTTGAATTGGTCTTTTCTAAGATCTTGATTGGTCTTTTCAAGATCTGAATGGTCTTTTCAAGATTCTTGATTGGTCTTTTCAAGATTCTTGATTGGTCTTTTCAAGATTCTTGATTGGTCTTTTCAAGATTCTTGATTGGTCTTTTCAAGATCTTGATTGGTCTTTTCAAGATCTTGATTGGTCTTTTCAAGATCTTGAATTGGTCTTTTCAAGATTCTTGACATTGGTCTTTTCAAGATCTTGAATTGGTCTTTTCAAGATCTTGATTGGTCTTTTCAAGATCATGAATGGTCTTTTCAAGATTCTTGACATTGGTCTTTTCAAGATTCTTGATTGGTCTTTTCAAGATCTTGATGGTCTTTTCAAGATCATGAATGGTCTTTTCAAGATCTTATTGGTCTTTTCAAGATCTTGATTGGTCTTTTCAAGATCATGAATGGTCTTTTCAAGATCTTATTGGTCTTTTCAAGATCTTGATTGGTCTTTTCAAGATCATGAATGGTCTTTTCAAGATCTTGATTGGTCTTTTCAAGATCTTGATTGGTCTTTTCAAGATCATGAATTGGTCTTTTCAAGATCTTGATTGGTCTTTTCAAGATCTTGATTGGTCTTTTCAAGATCTGAATTGGTCTTTTCAAGATCTGATTGGTCTTTTCAAGATCTTGATTGGTCTTTTCAAGATCTGATTGGTCTTTTCAAGATCTATTGGTCTTTTCAAGATCTTGATTGGTCTTTTCAAGATCTTGATTGGTCTTTTCAAGATCTGAATTGGTCTTTTCAAGATCTTGATTGGTCTTTTCAAGATCTTGATTGGTCTTTTCAAGATCTGAATTGGTCTTTTCAAGATCTTGATTGGTCTTTTCAAGATCTTGATTGGTCTTTTCAAGATCTGAATTGGTCTTTTCAAGATCTTGACATTGGTCTTTTCAAGATCTTGATTGGTCTTTTCAAGATCTGAATTGGTCTTTTCAAGATCTTGATTGGTCTTTTCAAGATCTTGATTGGTCTTTTCAAGATCTTGAATTGGTCTTTTCAAGATCTTGAATTGGTCTTTTCAAGATCTTGATTGGTCTTTTCAAGATCTGAATTGGTCTTTTCAAGATCTTGAATTGGTCTTTTCAAGATCTTGATTGGTCTTTTCAAGATCTGAATTGGTCTTTTCAAGATCTTGAATTGGTCTTTTCAAGATCTTGATTGGTCTTTTCAAGATCTGAATTGGTCTTTTCAAGATCTTGAATTGGTCTTTTCAAGATCTTGATTGGTCTTTTCAAGATCATGAATGGTCTTTTCAAGATCTTGACATTTCTTTTCAAGATCTTGATTGGTCTTTTCAAGATCATGAATGGTCTTTTCAAGATCTTGACATTGGTCTTTTCAAGATCTTGATTGGTCTTTTCAAGATCATGAATGGTCTTTTCAAGATCTTGACATTGGTCTTTTCAAGATCTTGATTGGTCTTTTCAAGATCATGAATTGGTCTTTTCAAGATCTTGAATTGGTCTTTTCAAGATCTTGATTGGTCTTTTCAAGATCATGAATTGGTCTTTTCAAGATCTTGAATTGGTCTTTTCAAGCCATTCATTGGTCTTTTCAAGATCTTGATTGGTCTTTTCAAGATCATGAATGGTCTTTTCAAGATCTTGATTGGTCTTTTCAAGATCTGATTGGTCTTTTCAAGATCTGAATTGGTCTTTTCAAGATCTTGATTGGTCTTTTCAAGATCATGAATGGTCTTTTCAAGATTCTTGACATTGGTCTTTTCAAGATCTTGATTGGTCTTTTCAAGATCTTGATTGGTCTTTTCAAGATCTTGATTGGTCTTTTCAAGATCTTGATTGGTCTTTTCAAGATCTTGATTGGTCTTTTCAAGATCTGAATTGGTCTTTTCAAGATCTTGATTGGTCTTTTCAAGATCTGAATTGGTCTTTTCAAGATCTTATTGGTCTTTTCAAGATCTTGATTGGTCTTTTCAAGATCTTGATTGGTCTTTTCAAGATCTTGATGGTCTTTTCAAGATCTTGAATTGGTCTTTTCAAGATCTTGAATTGGTCTTTTCAAGATCTTGATTGGTCTTTTCAAGATCATGAATGGTCTTTTCAAGATCTTGATTTTTTCAAATAACTTAGAATGGTCTTTTGTTTGCTTGGTTTTCATTGAGTTTGAAGGATTCATAAAGAGTATGAATGGTGAACTTGGTCAGATTTTGATGTTGCTTGATCTGTGTTCCAAAATCTTCCCATTCTGGACCAAGAGCTTTGATGAATTTGATGTTGAGCTCAATCTCTGTTTTCTTGACATTGTTCTTCCTTAGCTCATTTATGACATTGCAGAATCTGTAGTAGACAGCTTCAAGAGATTCATTAGGCAATTTGGAGAAGTTGTCAAACTCAGTCAGAATATTTGTCAATCTTATGGTCGAAGTCACGTCAGCTCCCTCCATCTGTCTAGCCACCTCATCCCATATCTCCTTGGCTGTGTCATAAGAATCAACAGAACCATAGATTTCATCCGGTAGAGCTTTGTATAGGCATGACCTAGCTCTATTATCTGCAGCTGTTCGATCCTTTTGTTCAGCATTCAACAGATCAGGAGTTAGAATTATAGCATCAGTAGTGGGATGGCGATGAACGGCAAGTCCATTAAGGATGGAATCTTTCATCATGTGACCATTTGTCTGACTTTCCACATAGTCCATAAATCGTTTCTTCCATAGTCCGTAAGAACCACGGTAGAGAACTGGAGGTCTTGTATCTGAACCCAATGCCAATGCTTCACGAGAAGCCATTAGAGATTGATTTGATTTGAAAAATTGAATTGAATTTAAAAGTGGAAAATGAAACGATCTTGATAAGATCAGGAAATGAAACGATCTTGAGTTAACCAGGAAATGAAACGATCTTGAGTTAACCAGGAAATGAAACGATCTTGATACAAACAGAAATTGAAACGATCTTGAGTTAACCAGGAAATGAAACGATCTTGAGTTAACCAGGAAATGAAACGATCTTGATACAAACAGAAATTGAAACGATCTTGATAAGATCAGGAAATGAAACGATCTTGAGTTAACCAGGAAATGAAACGATCTTGAGTTAACCAGGAAATGAAACGATCTTGATAAGATCAGGAAATGAAACGATCTTGAGTTAACAGAAATGAAACGATCTTGATACAAACAGAAATTGAAACGATCTTGAGTTGAACAGAAAGTGAAACGATCTTGATACAAACAGAAATTGAAACGATCTTGAGTTAACCAGGAAATGAAACGATCTTGATACAAACAGAAATTGAAACGATCTTGAGTTGAACAGAAAGTGAAACGATCTTGAGTTAACCAGGAAATGAAACGATCTTGATAAGATCAGGAAATGAAACGATCTTGAGTTAACCAGGAAATGAAACGATCTTGAGTTAACCAGGAAATGAAACGATCTTGAGTTAACCAGGAAATGAAACGATCTTGATTAACAGAAAGTGAAACGATCTTGAGTTAACCAGGAAATGAAACGATCTTGAGTTAACCAGGAAATGAAACGATCTTGAGTTAACCAGGAAATGAAACGATCTTGATACAAACAGAAATTGAAACGATCTTGAGTTAACCAGGAAATGAAACGATCTTGAGTTAACCAGGAAATGAAACGATCTTGAGTTAACCAGGAAATGAAACGATCTTGAGTTAACCAGGAAATGAAACGATCTTAAGTTAACCAGGAAATGAAACGATCTTGAGTTAACCAGGAAATGAAATGATTTTGAATGAAACGATCTTGAATTGAAACGGTCTTGAAGATGAAACGGTCTTGAAAATGAAATGATTTTGAATTGAAATGATTCAAGGAACTGGGACGATCTTGGTTTAAGATCGTCTTAAGTTCAGAGGGAATGAGACGATCTTGGTGAAGATCGTCTTGGGTTTCGAAGGTATGAAACGATCTATGTGAAGATCGTCTTAGGTTTGAAGGAATGAAACGATCTATGTGAAGATCGTCTTGGGTTTCGAAGGTATGAAACGATCTATGTGAAGATCGTCTTAGGTTCTAAGAAATGAAACGATCTTGGTTTAAGATCGTTTTAGGTTTCTTTCCAAAACTTTCTAAGTATTTGAAATGACCAAACCAATCCTTTCGGATTAATTAGCCAGAATCAAACACTTTACAACTCACACTTGTTTAGAACGATCTTGTGAGGATCGTCTAACAAGTCACAAATCACAAGTAAGTGAAACAAGCTTTCAAAGACTAAGACGATCTTGATAAGATCAGGAAATGAAACGATCTTGATAAGATCAGGAAATGAAACGATCTTGAGTTAAACAGGAAATGAAACGATCTTGATAAGATCAGGAAATGAAACGATCTTGAGTTAACCAGGAAATGAAACGATCTTGAGTTAACCAGGAAATGAAACGATCTTGAGTTAACCAGGAAATGAAACGATCTTGATACAAACAGAAATTGAAACGATCTTGAGTTAACCAGGAAATGAAACGATCTTGATACAAACAGAAATGAAACGATCTTGATACAAACAGAAATTGAAACGATCTTGATAAACAGGAAATGAAACGATCTTGATACAAACAGAAATTGAAACGATCTTGATACAAACAGGAAATGAAACAATCTTGATACAAACAGAAATTGAAACGATCTTGAGTTAACCAGGAAATGAAACGATCTTGATACAAACAGAAATTGAAACGATCTTGAGTTAACCAGGAAATGAAACGATCTTGAGTTAACCAGAAATTGAAACGATCTTGATACAAACAGAAATTGAAACGATCTTGAGTAGAACAGAAAGTGAAACGATCTTGATACAAACAGAAATTGAAACGATCTTGATACAAACAGAAATTGAAACGATCTTGTGTTAACCAGGAAATGAAACGATCTTGAGTTAACCAGAAAATGAAACGATCTTGAGTTAACCAGAAAATGAAACGATCTTGAGTTAACCAGAAAGTGAAACGATCTTGATACAAACAGAAATTGAAACGATCTTGAGTAGAACAGAAAGTGAAACGATCTTGATAAGAACAGAAATGAAACGATCTTGAGTTAAACAGGAAATGAAACGATCTTGATACAAACAGAAATTGAAACGATCTTGAGTTAACCAGGAAATGAAACGATCTTGAGTTAACCAGGAAGTGAAACGATCTTGATACAAACAGAAATTGAAACGATCTTGAGTTGAACAGGAAATGAAACGATCTTGATACAAACAAAAATTGAAACGATCTTGAGTTGAACAGGAAATGAAACGATCTTGATAACAGAAAGTGAAACGATCTTGAGTTGAACAGAAATGAAACGATCTTGATAAGATCAGGAAATGAAACGATCTTGATAAGATCAGGAAATGAAACGATCTTGAGTTAACCAGGAAATGAAACGATCTTGAGTTAACCAGGAAATGAAACGATCTTGATAAGATCAGGAAATGAAACGATCTTGAGTAAACCAGGAAATGAAACGATCTTGATACAAACAGAAATTGAAACGATCTTGAGTTGAACAGAAAGTGAAACGATCTTGATACAAACAAAAATTGAAACGATCTTGAGTTAACCAGGAAATGAAACGATCTTGAGTTAACCAGGAAATGAAACGATCTTGATACAAACAGAAATTGAAACGATCTTGAGTTGAACAGAAAGTGAAACGATCTTGATACAAACAGAAATTGAAACGATCTTGAGTTAACCAGGAAATGAAACGATCTTGATACAAACAGAAATTGAAACGATCTTGATTTAACCAGGAAATGAAACGATCTTGATACAATCAGGAAATGAAACGATCTTGAGTTAATCAGGAAATGAAACGATCTTGATACAATCAGGAAATGAAACGATCTTGAGTTAACCAGGAAATGAAACGATCTTGAGTTAACCAGGAAATGAAACGATCTTGATACAAACAGAAATTGAAACGATCTTGATTGAACAGAAAGTGAAACGATCTTGAACAAACAGAAATTGAAACGAATCTGAGATTTAGATTGAATTGAAACTTGAAACTTGACAGGATTATGTTTTCAACTACCACAAATCTATTGATGAACAAATAATTGTGATTTTATGTGATTTGAAGTGTGAATTTTGAAGAACCAGACGGTGAAAAGTTCGAACAGAATTTGTGAATAAATTTGATTTTGATGAATTTGTAATTGAATTCAGGTATGGATCGTCATCAGATTGATGTTTTGCTCTGATACCACTTGTTATAACACGATTTTAACTACTGAATTCGATTCATCAATGGTGGATTTGGTGAGTGTGTGTTCTTGGTGTTTGTGTGTGTTTTGAGAGAGAATTGTGTAACTGTGTGTAGATCTGGAATTAAAGTTCTGAAGTATGTGAAAATTATGTCAAGGTTATGATCTCTAAGGTATGAGAGGGCTATTTATAGTCTAATTACACAATTATGCTAATTGTCACAATTAGCCCCTCAACCTTAGTGATCATTTATCTATGACTTAACAACAAGAAATTCCTCTAATCTAGACTACAATTTATCACTATTTTTGGATTTCTAACAATAGACTCAAATTTTCCGAAAATATCACGACAAAGATTTTACTCATTTTGATCTCACAAAAAACAATTTTTGCTCCACCTTTCTATGGAAAACATTTTGATCTATTCTTGCATAGATTAAGGAGGAGTTTGTGATTTCAAAAACTTTCAAAACTTCAAATGTGTTTCAAAATTTTTTCATTCACACATTTGATGTTTTTTTTTTTCCATTTTTGATTTTTTTTAATCAAATGGAGTTCGGTTTAGTTTTGAGCGATAGGTTTTTTTTTTTTTTTTTTTTTTTTTTTTTTTTTTTTTTTTTTTTTTTTTTTTTTTTTTTTTTTTTTTTTTTTTTTTTTTTTTTTTTTTTTTTTTTTTTTTTTTTTTTTTTTTTTTTTTTTTTTTTTTTTTTTTTTTTTTTTTTTTTTTTTTTTTTTTTTTTTTTTTTTTTTTTTTTTTTTTTTTTTTTTTTTTTTTTTTTTTTTTTTTTTTTTTTTTTTTTTTTTTTTTTTTTTTTTTTTTTTTTTTTTTTTTTTTTTTTTTTTTTTTTTTTTTTTTTTTTTTTTTTTTTTTTTTTTTTTTTTTTTTTTTTTTTTTTTTTTTTTTTTTTTTTTTTTTTTTTTTTTTTTTTTTTTTTTTTTTTTTTTTTTTTTTTTTTTTTTTTTTTTTTTTTTTTTTTTTTTTTTTTTTTTTTTTTTTTTTTTTTTTTTTTTTTTTTTTTTTTTTTTTTTTTTTTTTTTTTTTTTTTTTTTTTTTTTTTTTTTTTTTTTTTTTTTTTTTTTTTTTTTTTTTTTTTTTTTTTTTTTTTTTTTTTTTTTTTTTTTTTTTTTTTTTTTTTTTTTTTTTTTTTTTTTTTTTTTTTTTTTTTTTTTTTTTTTTTTTTTTTTTTTTTTTTTTTTTTTTTTTTTTTTTTTTTTTTTTTTTTTTTTTTTTTTTTTTTTTTTTTTTTTTTTTTTTTTTTTTTTTTTTTTTTTTTTTTTTTTTTTTTTTTTTTTTTTTTTTTTTTTTTTTTTTTTTTTTTTTTTTTTTTTTTTTTTTTTTTTTTTTTTTTTTTTTTTTTTTTTTTTTTTTTTTTTTTTTTTTTTTTTTTTTTTTTTTTTTTTTTTTTTTTTTTTTTTTTTTTTTTTTTTTTTTTTTTTTTTTTTTTTTTTTTTTTTTTTTTTTTTTTTTTTTTTTTTTTTTTTTTTTTTTTTTTTTTTTTTTTTTTTTTTTTTTTTTTTTTTTTTTTTTTTTTTTTTTTTTTTTTTTTTTTTTTTTTTTTTTTTTTTTTTTTTTTTTTTTTTTTTTTTTTTTTTTTTTTTTTTTTTTTTTTTTTTTTTTTTTTTTTTTTTTTTTTTTTTTTTTTTTTTTTTTTTTTTTTTTTTTTTTTTTTTTTTTTTTTTTTTTTTTTTTTTTTTTTTTTTTTTTTTTTTTTTTTTTTTTTTTTTTTTTTTTTTTTTTTTTTTTTTTTTTTTTTTTTTTTTTTTTTTTTTTTTTTTTTTTTTTTTTTTTTTTTTTTTTTTTTTTTTTTTTTTTTTTTTTTTCTTTCATTAGATAGTGAGGGTATTTTGAGTGTTGTTGTTTTCGTGCAAATAGGATGGAGGGAGTAAAGTCGAAAAGTGAGAGGTTAAGGTGATATGTTGTGAGAAAAGGGTTAAAAGAAATGATACCCTTCCTTAAATTCTCAAATATCCGGGTAAAACACGTTTCTATCGGATGTCATTTGTTGATATCTCGATATTGAAGAAGTCTTCATGGACCCAGTGAAGCGATGCACATCTTTCCCTAACCACTCAAGTGTTTCTTAACAAATACTTGTTTCATTTCTCACGGAGATTTTCACATTTCTATTGACTCTTCATTTGGAAGATGTTGATATTGAAAAAAGGGCGACATTCTGCTCCAGTCCCCGACTTTATTTGATCACGCTGTGTCTAGAGCTATCTTGATTGATCATTAATTTGATCATCATTCATTTTTTTTAGGACACATTCGAGTCATATCTTTGTGATATTATTGCTTATCTTTGTGATATAGCTGGAACATTTGTAGTGATATCTTAATTGATATTATGATCTTCATTCATTTTTTTTGACACATTCGAGTCATATCTTTGTAATATTATTGCTTATCTTTGTGATATAGCATTTGTAGTGATATTATTTTTTTTGACACATTCGAGTCATATCTTTGTAATATTATTGCTTATCTTTGTGATATAGCATCTGTGATCATTATTTTTTTTGACACATTCGAGTCATATCTTTGTAATATTATTGCTTATCTTTGTGATATAGCCGGAACATTTGTAGTGATATTATTTTTTTTGACACATTCGAGTCATATCTTTGTAATATTATTGCTTATCTTTGTGATATAGCCGGAACATTTGTAGTGATATTATTTTTTTTGACACATTCGAGTCATATCTTTGTAATATTATTGCTTATCTTTGTGATATAGCCGGAACATTTGTAGTGATATCATATTTTTGATATTATGATCGTGATATTATTGCTTATCTTTGTGATATTATTGCTTATCTTTGTGATATTATTGCTTATCTTTGTGATATTATTGCTTATCTTTGTGATATTATTGCTTATCTTTGTGATATTATTGCTTATCTTTGTGATATTATTGCTTATCTTTGTGATATTATTGCTTATCTTTGTGATATTATTGCTTATCTTTGTGATATTATTGCTTATCTTTGTGATATTATTGCTTATCTTTGTGATATTATTGCTTATCTTTGTGATATTATTGCTTATCTTTGTGATATTATTGCTTATCTTTGTGATATTATTGCTTATCTTTGTGATATTATTGCTTATCTTTGTGATATTATTGCTTATCTTTGTGATATTATTGCTTATCTTTGTGATATTATTGCTTATCTTTGTGATATTATTGCTTATCTTTGTGATATTATTGCTTATCTTTGTGATATTATTGCTTATCTTTGTGATATTATTGCTTATCTTTGTGATATTATTGCTTATCTTTGTGATATTATTGCTTATCTTTGTGATATTATTGCTTATCTTTGTGATATTATTGCTTATCTTTGTGATATTATTGCTTATCTTTGTGATATTATTGCTTATCTTTGTGATATTATTGCTTATCTTTGTGATATTATTGCTTATCTTTGTGATATTATTGCTTATCTTTGTGATATTATTGCTTATCTTTGTGATATTATTGGGTTGATGTTTTGATGGTTTGACATTTCTGTGCATGATTTCTAGCTTTAGATCATGTTATTCCTTTTGACATTTAATCAATCAATGTGTACATAATGACATTGGTTCCCAACTTTGTCATTATGAGGGGGAGAAAATATTATGATTGATTTACTGATTGAGATTGATAAGGAAACAAGGAGAAAAGTTTGTGTTTGGTTGTTTCAATCGGTTTTAGGCTTATCAAAGTTTGTGTTTGATTGTTTTAAAAATTTTAAGGTTTAGGGGGAGAAAATTCTTCATGATGTCAAAGATTTTCACTATATTTCAGTCTCTTGTGCTCAGATTTTCACTAGATCTTAGTTGATTGAAATCTGAATTGACTTCAAAGATAAGAATGAAACCGAAGATGAAAGGATTTTCACTCAAGATGTTACAAAAAGTTCAAAGATGCTCCAAAAATGTTTATACTCATGGATTGAGGGGGAGCATGATTACTTCATAAGAAATTCAACCAAACTTCATTCAAATGCTTACTCTCCAAAGTGTTCAAGTTGATGTGACAAAGATCAAAGCTTTAAAAAGGTTGAAAGATTGGTTAGAAGATTCAAGTCAAAGAAGTAAAGCTTCAAAAGAGTCTTCATCAAACACACTTCATTCAAGATCTTCAATTCATACAACAACATTTTATCAAGAAACTCCAATGCATACATCAAGGGGGAGAGTACATATTCATGAAACTTTATTTCAAGAAGATGAGATTCACTCAAGAATCAAAGAATGAAGAATCGAAAAGTTGAATTTCACTCAAGAATCGAAGATTGAAAAATCAAAACCAAGATTCATACCTTCCGCATTTCAAAAGACAATTCTGATTCATGATTCAACAATTCTCGAAGATTCAAGACACACACGCATTCATTATTCTCTGTTTAAAAAGAACATTGAGAATCATCACATGATTTAACTTCAAGAAGTCCAAGACCAAGACTGAATCAAGTTCTCCAAAGACAAAAGAGAAAGCTTTGAAGACTTGTTTCAACACACAAATTGTCTTCACCACCGGGCTCATCAAATTCATTCCTACAAGACAAGATAACACGTACTTCATTCATTATAATATATCACTAAGGGGGAGAAACTATATAAAGATATATATATGTATAATCAAGTATGTAGCATTGAGACACGTTGTTTCCTTTCTAATGTATTTGATTTATTGATATATAAACAAATACAAGGATTGTTGCGGAACAAAGATAAACACCCAAGTGTAAGTATCTAAACAATCCCGAAAAACAAGTGATCTAAATAACTTGGAAATACTCGTAAGTTTTACTTAGAGTATATCTCACAAGTTGCAATGCTAAAGTTTCAAGCCTTTTGCAAGTTGTGAGAAGACTTTGTATTTATAGACCAAGTCCATGATGATGTGGACAAGATCGTACAAATGCGGTTGTGAGCATTTAAGGAATTAAACCTAATTCCTTACATGCTCATACTAGGAAGAGTATATAAGTCAGTTGATGTGACTTATAGTACTATGTTCCAAACCTATACTTTTACCTTGTACCTTTTATTAATAGATAAATCTATTAACTGGGTAAAGGTATGTAAAGTAAAAAGTCTTCCTCGTAATCAGTGTAAAGTGTTGTAAATACTTTACACTGAGATGCTTCAGTCTTCGATCTGGTAGAATCACTCTTTGCTCGCTTCTGAGATGATTCTCTTCTTCATACTTCAGTCTTTGACTTCAGAATGAATGCTTCAGATTTATCTTGATCTGAACTGAAGTGAAGCTTCAGTGAAGGAATTCTGAGACATCTCAGAATTCTGTACAAACGTCTTCACTAAACTTCAAGCTATTTCTGAACAAATTATACTTGGTCGATTTCCGACCTAACAAATTCCCCCTATTTGTTCTGAAATAGTGCATGCATCTCAGACTTCTATCTATACATGTTTGTAAGTCTGAAATGCAAGTTTTTGTTTAAGTTGTAAAAATTTTCTAAGTACATCTTATAGATCATTGATGTCTCAGAATTTTACTTGTGGTTTTCTAACTTAAACTTACCATCTACTTATTGGTTACAATTTGCAACATATATATACAAACTGAAATGTTTGTTACAAATGTAAATATATTACAAGTACATGATAAACTGAAAAGAAACTACTTCTTGGCAGGCCTTGAACCAGAAGGTGCCTCAGTAGGTTTTCTCTTCAGTGGAGAATGATCCTTCTTTCCAAACAACCTTCCTTCAATTTCTACCTTGGCCTGCATCTTTTGTTGTATTCTTGCTAACCATGCACCAATCAAGGTAGATTTAGGCTTCCCCTTCAGAATCTGGATCATCTCCCTATGCTCAGAAATCCCAAACTCGTGCACTGAAACCTGATGGTATTCTTCAGCTGCCCTTCCTTCTCTTTTAACAACCAAGTCAAAAAGCTTCAATCCATCAGCTTTTGTTACTTCCATATCAACTATTTTGGCTGAATGAGATCGATGCTTCATATAATGCTCATATTGATCTCTTTCATGTTTTCTTTCAATTTCAATAGCATCATCAGACATTGGTTTGAAGGTAGAAAGATCAGCATCACGAACATTCTTTCTTGATGATCTTGGTCCAGTCACTTTGGGCTTAATGGTTGGTCTGAGCAACTCTTTCTCAACCTTCAGAACTTCGGCCAGAATTTCCTTCCTTTTGATCGCCATTTCTTTTTCTCTATTTTTCTTTAAGTCTTCAATGGACAACTTAAAGGTCAGACTTTCTAACTTTTGTTCCAGAGGAGAGTAGTTCATCCCACACTCATACTCAAGCATATCAACAATAGCCTTTTGCACTCTTGGATCATTTTTGATTTTCAAGTATCTTTCCAATGATAAACCAAGAGCTGCAGCATCTATATGATCAAGGGTCCCCATCTTCAGATGTTGTTCCCTTTCTCTTTCTTTGTTTTCCCTCCACATAATAAATTGATTGGAAACCTGCTTTTGCAACGCTTCCAACTTCTTACTATCAGCCTCAAGATCGTGCAAGGGATAACCATGCTCATCCACATTCTCACCAACAATGATTCCAGAACCCTTAGAACTTTTCTTTGGTTCTTCTACTTCTTGAGCCTTGCCTTTGCCCTTGTCTTTCTTCTGAACTTGTTCCCCCTGAACTGAGGCACTACCAGATGGTACCTCAGTTTGCTTCTTGGTTGCTTCAATCATTTCTTGAGTACTAGCCAGCAAACCAATAGGCACACTTCCCCCTTTGGGAATCTCTGAAGGCATTTTAGCATAAAGGTCAATTGAAGTTTTAATTGCCTTCAGTGGTTCCCAACTTTGTTGTTCTAGGCAATCACATATACCCTTTGCCATTGTAGCAAACTGAGCCCTTAATCTGAATGAAGAATTAAGGTTCAGTGCTTCTTGATCTTTTACATCCTTCAACATCTTTCTATCTTCTTCAGTGAAAGAAGCAGGGGGAGGAGGAGCAATAACAGTTTCTTTCTTCAGAAGAGTTAGAATTTCATCTAACTGTTTGGACTGATTCTGAACTGAACCTTCAAGCTTGGACACTGAATCTTTTACTTCATTTACAGCCTTGTCCACTTTGTCATTTGTGTCTTTGGTTAGTTCAGCAATCATCATTCTAACCTCCGCACCAACCTTCTCAGAAATGGATTCTGAAATCTGAGCAACTAGATTCTGAGTTAGCTCAGACTTCAGATTATCCAAAATACCAACACTTATAGAAGCCCCAAGTTCTTTTTCATTTATACTTGGCTTCTGAACCAACTCATGCACTTCTCTTCCAACAGCCAAAAAATCTTGCTTCAACAACTGAACACAAGATGTCAAGTTTGCAACCACCGAAGCTTGCACATCTCTCTTTGTTAACCTGAAGGCTTCTCTGATTGCAGAGCTCACCTTGTTGCAAGTCATCACCAGCTCATTCAGCTTCCCAACTACTAGTCCTTCGTTTCCAGCAACCTTGGTTAACTCAGTTCCAAGAAACATCTGAGCACCTTTCATATCAGCCACTGAACTAGTATTGGCAGTTAGAGACTTGGTTAAATCCTCCACCCTAAGAATAAGGCTTTGGACTTCGGTTTGAGTTTTCTCTAACTGTGCTTCTACATTTAAAGGAGGTGGGGGCTGTGCAGAAGCAGGAGCAACAAATGGTAGATTACCAAGCCCTTTAAGTACCTTATTCATTTGTAAATCAGTTGGACTCTCAGATTCTGTCTCAGAATCCAAGTCCTTCTCTATTGGGGCATCATAATTGATAGGTGGTGGGATGTTGTGAATTTGGGGGTGAAGAAATTGAAGTGATGGAGTGAAAGTTGGATCGGTGACATAGGCAGGAGTAGTGCCTGGTGGAAAAATTGGATGTTGATGAGATGGAGGTGGTGGAACATAAGGATTAATATCTTGTTGGTCAGGTTGAATTTGGATTTCTGGGGGAGGAGGAGGGGCGTTTGCGAGGATGGCGGCTGGCTCAGAATCAGATTGATTCGCCTCCAATAATCCCTCGTCAAACTCAAAATCAGCAAGAGAATCAAGATTCTCCTGAGGTAGCTCATCGTCATCCCAGAAAGCATTCACTTTTACAATCTGGTCAGATATGCTCTGGTTTGGGTCACTAGTACCCGCACCAGTTTCTGGTTCAACATCTGCAGAAGCAGGTGCATCGTTACCAGATTCAACGATTGGCAACTTTTCTTTAGGTCGACTAACGGGTCCCACATTCTTTTGTGGCCCACTTAGTGACCTTTCTGAACCAGCTAGTGTGGCTGAAACAGTTTTATTAAATACCTGAAGCATAGCAGAAGAGAGTTCAGGCTCATTTTCAGCAGTGGATGCCTTTGAGAAATCTCTGCTGTATTCTGGTACTGAAGCTTCAGGTCCAGCTTGATTATATTCTTCACCAAGAATATCCATGAAACACAAGCTCAGAAATCTTGGAAAGGCGATATGCAGACTTCTCTTTCCTTTTAATTTTGTAACCAGCTGAGAAAAGAGAATCTCAGCAAAGTCTGCCTGTATCCCATTCCAAATATAATACCCCATCTCAACTTGGGGTAATGAAAGTTGGTCCAACCCTCCATGGTTGCCACCAAGACTTTCCACAATTTGGGTCCAGAAGAACCTCCAGCAATTGCCAAATCCAGACATAAATATGTGTCCGGAGGTCTTCAGATTACCATCAGCATCCTCCATATCGCCATGACCGGTGGCGACTAGAACCTCCCTGAAATTGACTCCTTTGAGTCTTTTAGCAAACACCTGGGAAGGTTCGAGGTAGTTCAGATGAAGGGAATTTCTGAACCCCTCAAGAGTGATAACACACTGCTTGGTGCCCTCATTGAGAGTGAAGGAGATGGATTGTTCATCTTTGTTCACCACAGCAGTATACCAGAATTCAAGCAAGTATCGATGATACAATGCCTGAGGATTAGCGGTCAGAGCATAATGGAAAGGGGATTTCTCCCAAAAATTATTGATTCTTCCCATTAGCGTTTTGGATTTCACATTTAATTGAGCCAAGAAATTGCTCATGTTAAATCGGATTTGTGAAGGAGTGAAATTCTTTGGCCATGTGGCAGATGTTTTCACATCATCTGATGGAGTATATTTGAAATTGATGAGCGATTTAGGTTGCGAAGAAGATGATGATTTAGACATTTTAAGAATCGAAAGATGAAAGTGAAAGGAATATGAAGAGTTAAGGAATTTGAGAGTAAATATGAGAGAGATTGATGATTGGAAAGTAAATGAAAAACGAAGTAAATGAAAGAATGAAAAGGAATTTGAATTTAAGATGGAATATAAAATGATTTTCCAATTAAAAACAATTTCTGGGGTCAAGTCCGCATTTAATGCAGAGACGTTTGAGTGACCCCACCCTGCAACACTTTTTCAGAAAAAGTACTCATTTCTTTCCCTTTTACGGCGCAACTTGTGTGACACATAAGCATGACCAACGTAAGTTAAATCATAGTATGCAGTAGGTCACGTGTACACACAATTGACCAAGTATCAAAAAAAAAAATATCTTGAAAGAATTGTTGTATTTCAGTGATAACAAAAAAAAAAAAAAAAAAAAAAAAAAAAAAAAAAAAAAAAAAAAAAAAAAAAAAAAAAAAAAAAAAAAAAAAAAAAAAAAAAAAAAAAAAAAAAAAAAAAAAAAAAAAAAAAAAAAAAAAAAAAAAAAAAAAAAAAAAAAAAAAAAAAAAAAAAAAAAAAAAAAAAAAAAAAAAAAAAAAAAAAAAAAAAAAAAAAAAAAAAAAAAAAAAAAAAAAAAAAAAAAAAAAAAAAAAAAAAAAAAAAAAAAAAAAAAAAAAAAAAAAAAAAAAAAAAAAAAAAAAAAAAAAAAAAAAAAAAAAAAAAAAAAAAAAAAAAAAAAAAAAAAAAAAAAAAAAAAAAAAAAAAAAAAAAAAAAAAAAAAAAAAAAAAAAAAAAAAAAAAAAAAAAAAAAAAAAAAAAAAAAAAAAAAAAAAAAAAAAAAAAAAAAAAAAAAAAAAAAAAAAAAAAAAAAAAAAAAAAAAAAAAAAAAAAAAAAAAAAAAAAAAAAAAAAAAAAAAAAAAAAAAAAAAAAAAAAAAAAAAAAAAAAAAAAAAAAAAAAAAAAAAAAAAAAAAAAAAAAAAAAAAAAAAAAAAAAAAAAAAAAAAAAAAAAAAAAAAAAAAAAAAAAAAAAAAAAAAAAAAAAAAAAAAAAAAAAAAAAAAAAAAAAAAAAAAAAAAAAAAAAAAAAAAAAAAAAAAAAAAAAAAAAAAAAAAAAAAAAAAAAAAAAAAAAAAAAAAAAAAAAAAAAAAAAAAAAAAAAAAAAAAAAAAAAAAAAAAAAAAAAAAAAAAAAAAAAAAAAAAAAAAAAAAAAAAAAAAAAAAAAAAAAAAAAAAAAAAAAAAAAAAAAAAAAAAAAAAAAAAAAAAAAAAAAAAAAAAAAAAAAAAAAAAAAAAAAAAAAAAAAAAAAAAAAAAAAAAAAAAAAAAAAAAAAAAAAAAAAAAAAAAAAAAAAAAAAAAAAAAAAAAAAAAAAAAAAAAAAAAAAAAAAAAAAAAAAAAAAAAAAAAAAAAAAAAAAAAAAAAAAAAAAAAAAAAAAAAAAAAAAAAAAAAAAAAAAAAAAAAAAAAAAAAAAAAAAAAAAAAAAAAAAAAAAAAAAAAAAAAAAAAAAAAAAAAAAAAAAAAAAAAAAAAAAAAAAAAAAAAAAAAAAAAAAAAAAAAAAAAAAAAAAAAAAAAAAAAAAAAAAAAAAAAAAAAAAAAAAAAAAAAAAAAAAAAAAAAAAAAAAAAAAAAAAAAAAAAAAAAAAAAAAAAAAAAAAAAAAAAAAAAAAAAAAAAAAAAAAAAAAAAAAAAAAAAAAAAAAAAAAAAAAAAAAAAAAAAAAAAAAAAAAAAAAAAAAAAAAAAAAAAAAAAAAAAAAAAAAAAAAAAAAAAAAAAAAAAAAAAAAAAAAAAAAAAAAAAAAAAAAAAAAAAAAAAAAAAAAAAAAAAAAAAAAAAAAAAAAAAAAAAAAAAAAAAAAAAAAAAAAAAAAAAAAAAAAAAAAAAAAAAAAAAAAAAAAAAAAAAAAAAAAAAAAAAAAAAAAAAAAAAAAAAAAAAAAAAAAAAAAAAAAAAAAAAAAAAAAAAAAAAAAAAAAAAAAAAAAAAAAAAAAAAAAAAAAAAAAAAAAAAAAAAAAAAAAAAAAAAAAAAAAAAAAAAAAAAAAAAAAAAAAAAAAAAAAAAAAAAAAAAAAAAAAAAAAAAAAAAAAAAAAAAAAAAAAAAAAAAAAAAAAAAAAAAAAAAAAAAAAAAAAAAAAAAAAAAAAAAAAAAAAAAAAAAAAAAAAAAAAAAAAAAAAAAAAAAAAAAAAAAAAAAAAAAAAAAAAAAAAAAAAAAAAAAAAAAAAAAAAAAAAAAAAAAAAAAAAAAAAAAAAAAAAAAAAAAAAAAAAAAAAAAAAAAAAAAAAAAAAAAAAAAAAAAAAAAAAAAAAAAAAAAAAAAAAAAAAAAAAAAAAAAAAAAAAAAAAAAAAAAAAAAAAAAAAAAAAAAAAAAAAAAAAAAAAAAAAAAAAAAAAAAAAAAAAAAAAAAAAAAAAAAAAAAAAAAAAAAAAAAAAAAAAAAAAAAAAAAAAAAAAAAAAAAAAAAAAAAAAAAAAAAAAAAAAAAAAAAAAAAAAAAAAAAAAAAAAAAAAAAAAAAAAAAAAAAAAAAAAAAAAAAAAAAAAAAAAAAAAAAAAAAAAAAAAAAAAAAAAAAAAAAAAAAAAAAAAAAAAAAAAAAAAAAAAAAAAAAAAAAAAAAAAAAAAAAAAAAAAAAAAAAAAAAAAAAAAAAAAAAAAAAAAAAAAAAAAAAAAAAAAAAAAAAAAAAAAAAAAAAAAAAAAAAAAAAAATCTGAGCACAACAACTTGCTGCAGAAATATACTCAGCTTCTGCAGTGGATAGTGATACTGCAGTCTGCTTCTTACTGGTCCAGCTTACTAATTTGCCACCAAGGAAATGACACCCACCTGTGGTACTTTTCCTGTCTATCTTACAACCTGCATGATCAGAATCTGAATAACCCATTAGATCTAGACTAGAGCCTTTGGGATACCAAAGACCCAATCTGGGGACACCCTTAAGGTATCTGAAGATCCTTTTAACAGCATTTGCATGTGCTTCTCTGGGATCAGACTGAAATCTAGCACAAAGGCATGTTGCAAACATTATGTCTGGTCTACTTGCAGTTAAATACATCAGTGAACCAACCATACCACGATATTTTGTATGGTCCACTGGTTTTCCATGTGGATCAGAATCCAAAGTTAATGGAGCAGAAATAGGAGTATCTTTTGATGAGACTGAATCAAATTGATATTTCTTTAATAAATCTCTGACATATTTTTCCTGGTTTATGAAAATACCATCTTCAGTTTGTTTTACTTGAAGTCCCAGAAAATATGTCAGTTCACCCATCATACTCATTTCATACTCAGAAGACATGATTTTAGAAAAATTTTCACACATCTTCTCATTTGTAGAACCAAACACAATATCATCAACATAAATTTGTACTAAAAGGATATCACTTTTATCATGCAATATGAACAAAGTGTTATCAATCGCACCACGTTTAAAACCATTTTTAAGAAGATGTTTAGTAAGAGTATCATACCAGGCTCTGGGTGCTTGTCTCAGACCATATAAGGCTTTGTTCAGTCTGTACACCCAATGTGGTTTTTCTTCATTGATGAACCCTGGTGGTTGATACACATAAACGACTTCTTCTAGTTCTCCATTCAGGAATGCACTTTTGACATCCATTTGATAGACTTTAAACTGATGATGAGCTGCAAAAGCTAAGAATATTCTGATAGCTTCAAGTCTAGCAACTGGTGCAAAAGTTTCATCAAAATCTATTCCCTCTTCTTGTGCATATCCTTTTGCAACAAGTCTTGCTTTGTTTCTGATGATATGACCATCTTCATCCATCTTGTTTCTGAAGACCCATCTTGTCCCAATTGGTTCCTTCTTCAGGTTACTGGGACAAGGAACGAGTTCCCATACATCGTTTCTTTTAAACTGGTTGAGCTCATCTTGCATGGCTTCAACCCAGCTTGGGTCTTGCATAGCCTCGTCAATCTTCTTGGGTTCAATTAGAGATAAGAAGCTGACGTTTAAGCATTGATCGCTTGTGGCTCTTCTGGTCTGAACCCCTCTACTGGACTCTCCAATAATTTGCTCGATTGGATGTGCTTTTGTCCATTTAGAGTATTGACCAGGATGAACAATGATATCAGTGCAAGAACTTCTCTGAGTAACTTCAGGAGGAGCTTCAGAAAATACATCTTCAGCTTCTTCTTCTTCCTGCAGATCATGACTTGCATCATGAAATTCTTCAGAATGAGGTTGCTCAGTGGAGCCTGATATCAGAGGAGAAGCAGCATGTACATCTGATCCAATAGTTAGTTCAGAAGGTAGTTTGAAACTGACTGGAGGATAAAATGGAATGTTGCTAGGCTTGTTTATTACTGGTTCTGAACGGAGATGTTCAGAAGCAGGTTCAGGTGACTGATCAGTTTCAGCAATAGGATCAGAATCACCAAAACTTATTGGACTTTCTGAGGGTGGTACAGGAATGGAATTTTTAAAGATTGCAGAATTGGATTCATCAAAGGTAACATGAATTGACTCATCAACCTTTTCAAGTCTCTTGTTAAAGACTCTAAAGGCCTTGCGATTTGATGAATATCCTAGGAAGTACCCTTCATCAGCTTTTGCATCAAATTTTCCAAGCTGATTAGAATTATTCAGAATGTATACTGGACATCCAAATACATGGAAGTATCCAATATTAGGCTTTCTATTTCTGAGTACTTCATAGGAGGTCTTCTTGTGTCTTTTGACATAAACAGATCTGTTCTGAGTGTAGCAGGCAGTTGCAACAGCTTCAGCCCAGAAATTCTTGGGAAGACCAGATTCATTCAACATACTTCTAGCAGCTTCAATCAGCGTGCGATTCTTTCTTTCTACAACACCATTCTGCTCTGGTGTGTGGGCTGAGGAGAAGTTCTGAGATATGCCAGTTTCAGTGCAGAAGGACTCCAGAGTGGCATTTCTGAATTCAGTGCCATTGTCACTTCTGAGCTGACAAACTTTTCGCTTGTGCTTGAGCTCAATTTGTTTGATGAGAGCAATGATTTCAGCAGCAGCTTCACTTTTGGACCTGAGGAAAATCACCCAGCAGTATCTTGAATATTCATCAACGATAACAAGGGTGTACTTCTTTCCTGCTCTGGTCTGAACATTCACTGGTCCAAAAAGGTCCATGTGAAGCATGTGAAGAGGTTCAGTTATACTAAAGCTTTGCTTTGTCTTGAATGAAGCTCTTTTCTGCTTACCCATTTCACAACCTGGACATGGCTTGTCTTTATTGAAAGACATAGAGGGTATCCCATCAACAAGTTGTTTTCTAGACAACTTATTGATGTTCTTGAAGTTCAGATGGGATAATCTCTTGTGCCACAGCCAGTTTGTGTCTTCATCTGCCTTTGAATAGAAACATTGTTCAGAGGTAGAAGGATTCATATCAATGACATAAATGTTTCCCTTCCTTGGTGCAATCAGTACCACCTTTCCATCTCTGTTGAATATGGTGCCTTGTGAAATATCAAATAAAACCTTGAAGCCATCATCACACAGTTGACTGACACTGATCAGGTTATATTTCAAACCGTTCACATATGCAACACGTGTGAATTTGACTTGACCATTATTCACCACACCATATCCCTCAGTTTTTCCATTACCATCATTTCCAAAAACTATTGAGGGCCCCTCTTGCACCCTATATTCCTCTAGCAGGGTCTGATAACCAGTCATGGTTCGGCCAGCAGCACTGTCCAGAAACCATATATTCTTCTTTCGGTCTCCCTGCACACAAACAAAGATTAGTTCTTTTTGGGAACCCATCTTTGGATGGGTTCTCTAGACTCTCCCTTAGCAGTCTCAGATTTCTTTGGTTCATAAGGAACAGAAGGATCAAAGGGGATTTCAGTCATTATTTCAGATGACAAAAAAATAGTTGGTTTGATGGGGTTTTCAACCTTTTTCTTTTCAGATTTCTGCCTGATTTGCTTGGAAAAGGGTTTTGTATTTTGTTTTGGTTGAAGAGGAGGAGTTTCAACATTTTTTAAACGTGCATTACAACTCTGCACTTGTCTAGCCAATAGTTGAAATTGACTTTCTAACCTTAACAAAATTGATTCTTCATTAGACACCTGAGCCTTACCTGAATCTGAGGTAGATGGCTCAGTGGGGGAGAAATTTTTCTTCTTCTTTAGGTCTTTAGGAACCTTAGATGAAGTCTGAGGGGATGGCTTTTTGGATTTAGCCTTCCTTTCTGAAACAGTTGTCTGAGCTGTTTCAGATTTACCCTCAGATTGTTCCTGGGCTTTATTAGTTACAGTTTTCTGCTTGCCAACTTTAGGAAAAATGATTTCAGGCTTTATTTCCTTTGGAAGTGCATCTAAATCAGTGATTATAGATGCCAAATGAAGATCACCAGACTCATATGCTGCTCTTTGTGATGCAAAAGTATTTTTAATTGCAGCATCTGGCCTTGGTGCTTTCATCCAAGATTTAATAATTGCTTGTTCTTTTTCAAGGATGGATTTTAATTCTTCCTTTTCCAATTCTAAAGTTGCAACCATAGACTGATAACTTTTTAGAGCCAATTGAACATCTTTCAGTTCTTTTAGTCTGGCATGACTGGCGTTCAGTTCAGAAGCATTATTTTCAAACATTTTTAGGCTTTCTGAACGCACTGTCTCAACAAATGAGATGTCAGCCTCTAAAAGAACCAAAAGGTCCAGTTTGTGTTCCTCATTATTTTCAAACATTTTTAGGCTTTCTGAACGCACTGTCTCAACAAATGAGATGTCAGCCTCTAAAAGAACCAAAAGGTCCA
>CM067175.1:18545454-18682670 GCA_034093135.1 Erigeron breviscapus | reverse complement strand
AACATTCTTTAGTTTAGGTACAGAAGGGAGTGATTTAATATTTTGTTTGAAAACTGGAGGTGATAAACCTCCTTCCAGATTGTTAATCCGGGCAGTACAACTCTGAACCTGCCGAGACAAAAGTTGGAGTTGTCTTCCAGATTAACCAAAATATTATTTTGATCAGGCAGTTGAACCTTGGACTTTGGTTCAACTGGTGCTTTAGTCTGTCGGGTCTTGGGCTCCTTAGACTTTTGAGGTAAAGGCTTGTTACCAGTAGCCTTTTTGATTGAAGCTTTAGCCTGTTTGGCTCAAGTTTTAACCTCAAAGGGGGTGGTCTCATTGGTTTCAGTTTCAACAGCTTCAGGTTGATCATAAGGTGTTTCAACCTGGAGAGCTGGAGGCAATGCATTAAGATCTGGTATAAGAGCTGCCATCTCCAGATCTTCAGATTTCCATGCATTTTTCTGGGCATCGATAGTTCTTGAAAATGCATCGTAGTTTTTGCCAGATGCTTTTACCCATGACTTGATAATCTTTTGTGCTTTTTCAAAATCAGAAAAAAATTTTTGATTATCAAGTTCTAAAGCCTCAATCTTTAAAACTGACTCCTTGAGAGCCAACTGGACACTTTGCAAATCATTTAGTTGTGGTTTAACATTGTTCAGTTCAATTAAGATAGTGTCAAGATATCTTTCACGATCAGCTCTAACAGTTTCCACAAATGCCAAATCACCACTTAATGATTCAGCCAGGTCCAGTTTTAGTTCAGGGTCAACCTGGTTATCATAGTCTCATACCTTTTTCAGTATGATGTCCACCCATCTTCCAAAGATGACATCTTCTTTCACCACATGCTGCTGTTGTTGATCTTCCAAGGCCATGAAACACATGTCCCTTTCCTCTTCTTCATCGTCAGATGAGTCATCAGAGTACTCCCATTTTCCCTCAGTTTGTGCCATTAAGCACTGATCTTTTTTCTTTTCCATGGATAGGAGGGCAATCTGGGCCTTAAGCTTCTTGTATTTGGCTTTGTAGCTATCATCAGGCCAATTGAAATTAGGGACAGAGGGGCCAGTTTGGTTGTTCAACTGACTAGATCTGCATTCCTTCATAAAATGACCTTTCTTACCACACTTATAGCATGTAAGATTGGTCTTATCCAGAGAGCTGGAGCTGGAAGCATTGTTGGGGCCATTAAATCTTTTGGATTTATGCTTAAACCTATTAAAGGTTTTAGCAATCATGGCGACCAGATCATCATCGTCAGTTTCATTACAGCCATCACTGTTTTCAATGGTCAGTCCAGAGCTGCCATCTCCAGATCTTCAGATTTCCATGCATTTTTCTGGGCATCGATAGTTCTTGAAAATGCATCGTAGTTTTTGCCAGATGCTTTTACCCATGACTTGATAATCTTTTGTGCTTTTTCAAAATCAGAAAAAAAATTTTGATTATCAAGTTCTAAAGCCTCAATCTTTAAAACTGACTCCTTGAGAGCCAACTGGACACTTTGCAAATCATTTAGTTGTGGTTTAACATTGTTCAGTTCAATTAAGATAGTGTCAAGATATCTTTCACGATCAGCTCTAACAGTTTCCACAAATGCCAAATCACCACTTAATGATTCAGCCAGGTCCAGTTTTAGTTCAGGGTCAACCTGGTTATCATAGTCTCATACCTTTTTCAGTATGATGTCCACCCATCTTCCAAAGATGACATCTTCTTTCACCACATGCTGCTGTTGTTGATCTTCCAAGGCCATGAAACACATGTCCCTTTCCTCTTCTTCATCGTCAGATGAGTCATCAGAGTACTCCCATTTTCCCTCAGTTTGTGCCATTAAGCACTGATCTTTTTTCTTTTCCATGGACAGGAGGGCAATCTGGGCCTTAAGCTTCTTGTATTTGGCTTTGTAGCTATCATCAGGCCAATTGAAATTAGGGACAGAGGGGCCAGTTTGGTTGTTCAACTGACTAGATCTGCATTCCTTCATAAAATGACCTTTCTAACCACACTTATAGCATGTAAGATTGGTCTTATCCAGAGAGCTGGAGCTGGAAGCATTGTTGGGGCCATTAAATCTTTTGGATTTATGCTTAAACCTATTAAAGGTTTTAGCAATCATGGCGACCAGATCATCATCGTCAGTTTCATTACAACCATCACTGTTTTCAGTGGTCAGTCCAGAGTTTAAGAAACTGTTCAACATCTCCTTCATCGAGTGTACCTGGACACTCTCAGCAGATATTAAAGCAGCACAAGGTCGCTCAATTGCATTAGCAACCTTGGAACTCTGGGCATGGTTCATGGCATCTTGCTCAGCCACAAGTCTTGCAGCATTATTATCTTAAGTGAATCTGAAGGCTCCATAGAGCGATGCAAGAGTATGAGTGTGCAAGGTTTTACCTTGTCTCAAGACAAGAACCATGTTTTCCCATTTGGAAGGAAGAATATCACAAAACTTCTCAAGAAGAATATCCTTATCCTTCTCTACACCCAAACCTCTCAACTGATTGATGAGGCTAGAAAATCTGGTGTATGTACCAGTTAGACTTTCATTGGGCAAGGCAAAGAAGGATTCATACTTCTTGTTCAAAGCAACTTTTCTGGTGACAATTGTGTCATCACCTCTTCAAATTGAATCACTAATTCATCCCACATAGACTTGGCACTGGGAAACAACACAAGTGTTGGAATTATGTCTTCAGGGACAGCCCCAAGGATCATGTTTTTCAGTCTGGTGTCCAAGTCCACCAGTCTGCGATCCTCATCAGACCAATGGTCTTCTGGCTTTTCCCTAGAACCCTTCTTCCAGTTGGATCAAGAAGAGGACTAACCCCAAGGGACATGGGTATATATGGTCCATCCTTAAGGATTTTCAACATATACCTTTCAATCCCACCAAAATGCAAAAGCATTCTAGCCTTCATGTACCGAATGTCTCACTGTTTCCATCAAATTTTGGAACAGGAGTGTTAGAGTAATGTACATGGACATGGTTTGGGGCAGTAGGAGGAGGGTTGGTGTTAACATTTTGAAAAGGTTGTGCATTAGTGTTCGAGGGGTTTTCACCTGAACCAGAACCATCTCCACCTTCAGTAGTGTTCATCTTAGCAGATCTAGGCAAGTTTATTAGCCTTCTGCTCTGATACCACTTGTAAGTCCCAACTTGTTAGATGGTACTACTGAAGACACCTCTATGTCGATGGTGGAGTTACTTTGCAATATACTTGCTGAACTGGAGACGACCAGTTGCAGAGGTATATACCAAGTTCTAGATAGATTACTTATATAAAAGACAATAAGTAAAGAACAATGCAATAATACAAATAACTTGTAAACAATCTTGATGAGACAATATGTAGTTTTCAATGTGTAATTTATTTATTGATATTAAACAAATTACAAGGTTGATGCGGAACCAAGATAATACACGAATGTAAATATCCTAACAACCTATGAAATACAATTGATCTATACTCGGAATTTCTCTTCAACAATCGAAACACTTAAAGTAGTGAAATGTTCCTTTTAGCGATTGAGAGAATATTGCACAAGTTCACCAAGAATATTGCAGGTTTGCAAAGTGTGAAGTATTTATCTTGTGAGTTCGAATACTTAAATTCTTGGTTGTGCAATGACTTGTATTTATAGGCAAAGTTAACATTGGGATGTTAACTTTAGCCGTACAAATGTGGTTGGGAGCATTTAAGGAATAGCATTTAATTCCTTAAAAAGCATTGTAAAGTCGCATGTTAAAGTGACTTTACATACCACCTTTATGTACCTTTTAATACTTAAATAATAAGATAAGGCTTATTATCCGGGTAAAGGTACATAAAGCATACAAGTCAATTCCTCGTAATTAGTGTAAAGCTTTGTAAGGGCTTTCCACTGATGGTCTCCAGTTTGTAACTGACTAGAATGCCAACTGGGCTTCGCTGCCATTGCCATTCTCTATCTTCCATTTGTTGTCTTCGACTTCAACTGGAATGCTTCTTCAACTTGGTCAGTTCTCAACTGGAGGAAGTCTTCATTGCGTTAACTGTACGGTGCAACTGGACTTCAATATATTTCTCGACAAATCATCTTTGGTCACCAGTTTACTGGGTCACCAGATGCAACTGGTGACTGGTCAGTGTGAACTGGTGACTGGACAGTTCCAGGTGAACTGGTCCTAACACTCTCATATGCTTGCTGTAAAGCGCATACTGAAGTACCTTAAGGGTGTCCCCAGTTTGGGTCTTTGGTATCCTAAAGGCTCAGGCATGGATCTAATGGGTTATTCAGATTCAGATCATGCAGGTTGTAAGATAGACAGGAAATCCACTACTGGTGGATGTCATTTCCTTGGTGGCAAACTGGTCAGCTGGACCAGTAAGAAGCAAACTTCAGTTTCACTATCCACTGCTGAAGCTGAATACGTGTCTGCAGCCAGTTGTTGTGCTCAGATACTCTGGATGAAGAACCAGTTGCTTGATTATGGTATTAAGTATTCAAAGACCCCAATCTTTTGTGATAATACCAGTGCCATTGCTATCTCTAACAATCCAGTCATGCACTCCAAAACGAAGCACATTGATCTCAGGTATCATTTCATTCGTGATCATATTATGAAGAGTAATATTGAACTCCATTTTATGTGTACTGACAAACAACTCGCGGACATTTTTACTAAACCTCTGGATGTCAAAACCTTTGAATATCTTGTTGGTGAGTTGGGAATGTTAAACCCTTAAATCTGGAACCTTGGTATTGAACGCCGTTGTGTACTATCAGGATCCTTGATTTAAAGATTTATAAATTTATGACTGCTTAGATATCGAACGCCGTTGTGTACTATCTTTGCATTAATAGATTTCTGGATCAACATTCCAGGGGGAAAGACTTTGAAAGATATATTTTTGTTCTTAAAAATGTTTTAAGTTCAGGGGGAATTTATTAATTTATTTTCTCACTTGACAAAATTTTCCAGAAAATATTACTGGTACTTTGTAAATGTGTCCCTCTCACTGGTAATTAGATAGGTTGAAGTGCATGTTTGAGGTGACTTTTTGTCTCCTTGTAAATGTGTCCCTCTCATTTGTCTGTATTAGTTGACGTGCATGTTTGAGGTTACCAGTCTCTTTCAAATGGTTTTCACTGGTACTTTACTGGAGTGTCCCTCCAGTGTACCATCAATGCATGCTTCACTGGACTAATCCACCAGTGATATTGGAGTGTCCAGTCAACCTTCAGATGCATTGGTATGTCAGTCATAATATTTTTTTAATACTTGGTCAGTATGCGTGCCACGTGTGCAAAATCTTTTGAAAAGATATTTATCTTAATATTTATCTTATTATCCTACGTGGCATGTAAATTTTTTCAAAGAAATGATGACATTTTTACCTTGGGAAGACAAAAAGTGCAACTTGATACTGTTTGTGGGCTGTAAACCGTCACACATTAATGTGTGATGTGATGTAATTAATGCGGATCTCAGAACCCGATCAAAATTATATTTGATAATTTCAAATTAACCGTTTGAGTTCCACATTCTCTCTCCTATATAATACCCACTTTCACTTTCAATTGCATTTACTTCGAACATATTTACTCCCAAATCATTCAAATTCCTTCATTTATTTCTTCATTCTTCATTTACTCCCATTCAATTCCAATCATATATCACTCTCATATTTACTTCAATTCATCAAATCTTCATCAAAACCCTAATTCTTTAATCTCATCTTCATATATCTATTCATCATATTCAATGGCACCAAGACAATCCAATTCTCCTAAAAATCTGCTCGCCACCGAATATGCTCCGGTTGCCAATGTTGTTAGGGCCAATCATATTACATTAGAGGCAAAAGCAATAAGAATTAATATGAATAACTGGATGGCCAGATTATCACTTTCCAGTGTTCATAACACCCAATCACTCATTGGGAGATTGAATACATTCTTTCTCTCATGCCCTCTGTATGGTGCATTAACCTTAAATCCAGGGAGAATGTACCATGACTATCTTTGTGAATTCTGGTACACCGCACAATATGATGATGAAACTTCATCAATTACTTATACTCTCAAGGGAGGTACCAGATCCTTGGGTTTCTCTGTTAATACACTCAGGTCTGTTCTACAATTGAATTATTTTGAACAGAATGAGTTGCCCATTGAACTTCCCTCTGGCATCAATACAAGGGAAGTGTGCAGACTGATGGGGCACACAGAAATTGTGGATGAGCATGGCCAGCTATCCAGAAAGGGAACAGTCTACATGAGCAGACTATCAGACTCATGGAGATTCTTCTTCACGCATATTGTTGAATGTTTGGGAGGCAGTTCTGGAGGATTGGATCAGATAAATCAAACTCATCTCCAGATTGCCTACTGCCTCTGGTTTGGACTCAGAGTGGATTTTGCTCAGATCCTGTTTGATGATCTGGTAGAGCGCCTTAAAGTGAAAGGTAGAAAAGCTTTTGTTCATATATCCGTTTTCTTTCACTGTTGTTTAAAAGCGCTCTAGGAGACCAGTACGATTATGAAACTACTCACTTTTCTGTGTGTGAGTATATGAGGGATCTGACCAACCTAAGATCTCCACTGAATGAGGTAGATATTCCTCAGACCATGCTCTCTCTTCAAAGGGTAGAAGAAGTAGAGGCTCCAGGAGGGAACCTAGTTGGTGAAGGACCCTCTGGTGACCAAGATGTTGAAATTATAGAAAATGTGCAACCCATCAGACAAGTGGCTCCTGAAGGTCAACAACCAGAAAATGTTGATCCTCCTAGACGGGCAAGATCAAATAGACGCCTTATGAGGGCTGGAGTTCAGGTGAATCCAGAAAGACATCCAGGTGATGTCATGAATTTAGATGGGTCGCCTATTTTTGAGCAGGAAGAGAATATTGAACAAAATACTGAGCAGGTAGAAAGTGTTGTACAGATTGTTGAGCAAGAAGAAAATGTACAAGTAGTTGAGCAGGTGACTGATGAGCAAGATGCTCAGATAGACTTAAATGTAGAAGTTGGTGAACAGACTGATGATCAGACAGTTGGGATGGTTCCAGATTGGGATGAGGTAGATTCCCCAATGTCTGTAGGTTTTGATGTAAACATGAATTTCCTGCGTGATGAAGTAGAAAATATTGACACATCTGATATTGCTTCAGTCACCCAACCAATTATAACTGCTGAAATGCCACCACCACCACCAGAATCAAATGAACCACCACCAGAATCCACTATGCCACCACCCCCACCACCTTCAATTCCACAATCCACTCCTTATTTCACTCCTTCCACAATTCAAACTTCACAAACTCAACCACCACCACTTGAAACTCCAATCGACTTAACTGAACAACGTGTGCTGGACTCGACAGTAGTAACTGCTAAAACTACTTCTGAAGAGGTCTGGACACAAGTACCTTTTATGACCAGAATGACTTTAACTCTTGATCCTCCCAGTGGTCCCTCCTCTTCTTCTTCAGCCGAGGTCCAAGGCCTTTTGAGTAAGGTAGCGGACCTGGAGAGATCACTCCAGTCTTCTTCCCAGTTTGTTTCCGATTTTAAATCTTTATTATCAAACAATCTTGCTTCTGAAATGAATATCTTTGTTGGGAATGAGAAGCTGATATTTGAAAAGTTGGATGAACTGGTACTGGCCACAAATAACAACACTGAAAATCTCAAAGTGGCAGTCCAGGGATTAGAGGCTAGGCTGGTTAGTTCTGTTCAGACTGTAGTGAAAGGTGAACTAGTTCAACCACTGGCAGGTCTGACAGGTGAGGTTCAGAGGTTGACAACCAGGATAAGTAGTTTGGAGGGTAGGCCAACACTGGATCAGAATGCAGTTGTTAGCACTATCAGTGATGAGGTTGCTAAGAAGTTCAGACATGGAATGTTAAAAGAAATTTCTGAAGAGATTTCTGGGTCTGTTCTTAGAACTATTCAGGATAGTTTGTTGCCTCAAGTGTTTCAAATGATAGAAACTGAAATGCCAAAGAACTTGCCTCAGGAAGTTGAATTTATCAAGAAGGAAGTGACTCAACTGAGGAAGACTGTAACTTTTGGTGCTCTAGACAGACATATGCTTGAACAGTTGTGGAATGATCTCAAGTCAAAAACTGGTGATCATTCCAAGGGGGAAAAGTCATCTGTAGCCACTGAGTCTGGTCCAGAAGGTTTGGTCAGGAAAAAGAAAGAAGTGGTTGCCAGTGCTATTGAAAAGGCCTTTGCTACTGAAAGCATCGTGCAACGAAAACAAGTGACTGGTACTGATACCAGTGCACAATTAGCACAAAGGGCACTTGGCACTGAAGCCATTGCACAGGTTGAAGAGGCTGCTGGTACTGATGCCAGTGAGCCCCAGTTCGAAGCCTTCCCAGATATCCCAACAACTCTGAAGTCTGTAAAAGGAAAGAAACATATGGTATCTGGAGAAGAAACTGAAACTGCTAAAGGTTCATCAGAGTTTCCTACTGCTGATGATGACACCTCGAAGAGACTGGAGCAAGAATGTATAATGATTGAAATATTCAAGAAAAATCAAAGAGATGAACTGCTGGCCCACCAAAGGGAGATGGCAATTATGGGGACTCTGGATTCATACAATGCTGGCAGGTTGGGCATAATATTGATGTTTACAAAAAGATGAAGGATGACCCCAGAGTTCATCAATGTCTGAATGCATTGGATGATGTACACATTCGCTCCAGATACTCTGAAGAAGAACAGGTTTATGATGCAGTTACGTATGGTGTCAGTGTTGTGGAACTGATCAGACAAAGAACGGAGGAACTGGTGAACCTCCAGAGAAAGATTAGAAAGAATGCAGGTGCTCTGGAGATAGAGTACAGGAAGAAGATTAAAGGCTTGCCTAAACTTACTGCCAAACAGCTTAAAGCAATTAAAGATGCAGATGTAAGCACATTCATTCCTCTGGATACTTCACTCAAAATTAATCATGAGAAACTCCAGTATCCAAGGAAACCGAATATTTGATCCAGATGGCTAAGCAAAAAGCCAGATATGAAGAAATGTCAAATTACAGGGCTGATGCCAGAAGGATCATTGGTGCAGAAATTAAGCTTGCTAATAATCATGAAGCTTTGTCAAAGTTTGAAATAAAGTTGACCAGGGAAGGCAACTTTACTGATGAAAGAAAGAGTGCTTCAGTCCAGGCGTTTAGATGGAGTGAACTGAAGGAGATTGCCTTAACGTTCAGGGGGAAGACAGATTTGTCGACTGACGTTAAAGCATTTCTGAAGAAAGTTGAGAAGGTATGGAGAAGAAAGCAACAGATGGAAGTTGCAATAGGCATGAAACCGCCAGAATCAGTACCATCTTCTCCATCACCTAAGAGAAAGGCTTCTGAAGATGCTCCAGGATAGACATCGAAGAGAAGGGCCTAACTCTTGTATCATTTACTTGTTGTTTGTATTTAAATTCACAAAATTGTAACTTTGTTTCTGTTGATGGCTGTAAATATAGTTGCATATTTTGTTTCACAAAGTAAATGATCAGATTTAGTCTAAGTTAGTATTAAAAGATGAAACTGAAAACACTGATGATCTATAAAGTGTTTTCCAGTAACTTAAATTTTTAGACTAAGTCAAAACTAGTGTTTTTCAAGCATACAAAGTTGTATAGATATAAGCTTGAAAACACTTGCATTATTTCTAAACAAATAGGGGGAATTTGTTAGGTCCAGATTTACTGGACTCGCTCCAGAATCGACTACTGGAGCCTTACTGAAGATCTGTCCAGAAACGTATTTTACTGGACCTACTCCAGACTTGGAATCTGGAGTCCCTCTGAACATTTGTTCATAAATAATGGAAGACCACTGAGCAAATACTTGTATAGGAAATCTGGAGTATTCTCCAGATTAGCTCACTGGACTTCACCCCAGTCCAGATCTATTCTACTGAAGACGTTCTCACTGAAGTCAAAGACTGAAGTCAGAATAAATAAGACTGACAAATGGCGGAGTCCACTGGAAGTCTTACCAGATCTGAACACTGAAGGATTGTCAGTGTTCTAGACCTTACAAGTCTGAACACTGATATCGAGGAATTGACTTTTTCCTTTACACACTTTCCAAAGAACATTCCACTTGTTCTTTACTAAAGTACCTACGTGTGTAAAGGTGGTTGGTTAAAAGAATAAAGTCATATTGATGTGACTTTATCCTTGTACCTTAACCAATGCATTTAATGATCTTGTTGGTTCATTAAATGCATGCAACCATATTTGTACGGCACAATTTCACTGGTGAAATTGTTTGCCTATAAATACAAAGTCATTTCTTTGAGAAAATTACTTTTAGCATTAAAGGTGAATTTGTCTAAATACTCTCGATCTTAAACAGGGATACTTCACAACTTTAAGTATCTCGATCCAAAGAGTTTATTTGGCAAATATAGATCATTTGTAATTCATAGGTTGTTAGGATACTTACATACTTGTATTATCTTGATTCCGCATAACCTTGTATTTTATTTAACATCATAAATAAAATACACTTGAAAAATTACATTGTGTTCCACCTTTAATTTATTGCTTTTAGTCTTGTATTACTTTGTTTATATTCTTGCATTTATATTCAAGTAATACTAGTCCAATCTAGTGCTTATTAGACTTGTTGTATTTTACACTTCTGAGTTAACCATCTCGAGTTTGGGACTTTACAAGCCGTTATCCTAATTTCGATCAATCACCCTGTATTTATAATAGAAATTCCTAACTAATCTTCCGAAATATCCGGGATCTTCCGTGTTGCATTGTTCAACGTGCAAAGAATAAGTAAGTGTACGTTGAGTCTCTTTTGACACGTTTAATCTTCAAATTAGCTCCGACTTCCAAGGGAATTCAAGTGAATAACGCGTTTCTTTTTCCTTAACAATCTGAATAACATCTTCGGGTTGTTGGAGTCATGTTCTCGACCGTTAGAACATTCTTGAATATCCTAGACAATGATCCTGGAATAAGGATCCTGCAAAATACAAAAGCATATTCGTGTACAACAGCAATATTCATTAGTGATCTTCTAAGTCAGGATCACAATCATAAAATTTAACCCCAAACAATAACGACACCAGAATTTTGTTGACGGGGAAAAACCCTTGATTCAATTAAGAAATCTTAGGTAAAAAACCCCGGGAGGATTCAATCGATCCTACCTATGTTCTTTTATTATTGTTTGTTTAGGATTACAATACATGATTTAAGAGTGATTTGATCGAGCTAATAATCGTAAAAGAGAATAAGAATGCAGTGAATAAGTGTGTGTGAGTACAAGTGAAAGTAAGTAGTTATTCTATTCTCGATCAAATGCACTGTATTTATAATAAAGACTAACAACTAATCTTCTGAAAAATCTGGGATCTCCCGTGTTGCATTCTTCAACATGCATAGACTAAGTAAGTGTACGTTGAGTCTCTTTTGACACGTTAATCTTCAAATTAGTTCCGACTTCCAAGGGAGACCAAGTAAAGAACACGTTTGATTTTCCTTGATAAGCTGAATAATATCTTCGAATCGTTGAAATCATATATTCGACCGTTAGAATATTCCTCAATGTAACACCCCAACTAAGGCGGAGCGATGAGATGTACAGAAAGTCGAGTATTCAAAACAAAGGATAATAGATAACATTCACCATAGCTTTAGTTGATAAAAATAATTTTTACAATGCACAAGCATGTGAACCAATTCCCAAGTACAATACGTCTACTATACTTGGATATTGAGTCCACGAAACAAATAACAAATACATGAGATGATATACTACAATGATCCAGGCGGATTCCATCGCCCGTCACAAGGTTTGATCTTTGACTCCCAAGTGCAATGCAAATAATCATGATGCATATAATTCCTCAAAGCTTACGCTAAATCCTGAAAAGCATGAAGAAAAAGTGTCAACTACGAAAACGTAGTTGGTGAGTGCATAGGTTTGCAAGTAGATCTCGTTACATATTCATTTCAAAGAGTTGAGAACTCTATGGTAAATTATAAAGTTCTCGTTTGTCACATTTATCGTGAGAGAAAATATATCAATTGATTAATCATTCATCATACCAAAACCATTTGGTCATCAATACTTCAATATTGCCAAATTCAACAACTTTCAAGATTTCATATAAGGTCCAATACCCAAACCGTATGTTCAATCCATAAAATCCAACCATAAATAATATCAATACCGCTTGGTCAATGGTAAGACTACCATGACATAATTCGATGAGATTTTTCTTGAGCCACTACTAAGACCGGTTATGTCCCAATAATCAATATATAATGTCCCAAATGATAAGATAATGATAAGCACACGCTGTCAATCACGTGCATAAAGATAACCAAGGGGTCGTGCCATGGAGACGCCCATAAATATATAGTAGTTAGAGCACCGCGAGGCCAGACTGGCGATGAAGGTGGCCACAAAGGCAAACCAAACATCCCACCATTACCTATAATAGTGGATGAGGGGACAAGTCCTAGTTGCGCAACCCTCTAACTACAGGCCTCAAATGAGTTAATAGTAGTGTACAGGGGACCACCGTTTGACAGTACTCAAGCTCATCATATAACATATAACACGTTGAACATACAATATTGTGATATATATATTTATTTAGGAAAATTTTCTATTAATTTAAAAATAGTTATTAATTGGTGATTTTCACTTACTTAATTATTTCTAAATTATATGACATTTGTTCTTTAACTTAAAATGATTTTACTCCAGTAGGTTTTAGTCACTTTCATCATTGGTTGTGATTATTTAACCAATTTCATGATTTATATAATTTATTTATTTATTTATTTATTTATTTATTTACCTTTTTAATTATCATTTAAATTTAATAATTAATAGAAATTCTTAGAAATCACCACACAACTTTTTGGCTAAAAATCCCAGGCCTTTTAGGCAACTTTTATCATGGGAAAAATCATATGAATTCAACCTCTCTTGTGTCTCGCTCATTTTGAGGATTCTAAGCTTATAAATCGTTTACCGAAATGGTGATTTTTGCCTCATTTTCCAAGCAATTCAAATGCGTCAAAATGGATTTTCATCCTTATTTCATTATTTACAGAATGTTCATTATATTTTGGTGCCTTAAGTCGTGATAGTGGTGGTGGTGTGATGCGTGCAAATTAAAGCTTTCGGTTAGTGCTTATATGAACCGAATTAGTGATTTGTAGGCTTGTCTTTGCCATTTAATAACCAAGTTAAGTTTTATAACTTCTATTTGACATATTCTCAGTAAGTTTATAATACTTTTTGTTACGAGATTGTTGGAGTTGGTTAGAGTTGCAATCTAGTGACTTTTAGCTTATTTTGTTGTGAAGAACTTTTACTTGGAATTTTCTGTTTTAACACTTATTTTTATAAAATGTTGAGTAGTCATTCTTGTTATTATTTGCATCTTTTTGGTTGTAGAGAGTGTTGGTGTAAAAGGGTCACTTTCATTATACATGTAGTTATAAGTTGTTAGAATTTCGGTAGCTTGCCTTTGATTATCATGGTTCCCATTGTGTGCTTTGCTTGATTATAATATTTGACATTAGTAACTTCATAATATTAATATTTATGAATACTTTCTGATTTATAACTATTTATTTAATATAATATCATTTAATTAATTATTTATTCATTTTCTTGATTTATTAACCAAATAATTCTTTAAAAATACTTTTAAGTACCTCACTTGCCTTTATAATTTGTGGCTAATTATATTTGGGTTATATTCTGATTATTATGCTTTTTAACTTAAAATATTGTGATATATATATTTATTTAGGAAAATTTTCTATTAATTTAAAAATAGTTATTAATTGGTGATTTTCACTTACTTAATTATTTCTAAATTATATGACATTTGTTCTTTAACTTAAAATATTGTGATATATATATTTATTTAGGAAAATTTTCTATTAATTTAAAAATAGTTATTAATTGGTGATTTTCACTTACTTAATTATTTCTAAATTATATGACATTTGTTCTTTAACTTAAAATATTGTGATATATATATTTATTTAGGAAAATTTTCTATTAATTTAAAAATAGTTATTAATTGGTGATTTTCACTTACTTAATTATTTCTAAATTATATGACATTTGTTCTTTAACTTAAAATATTGTGATATATATATTTATTTAGGAAAATTTTCTATTAATTTAAAAATAGTTATTAATTGGTGATTTTCACTTACTTAATTATTTCTAAATTATATGACATTTGTTCTTTAACTTAAAATATTGTGATATATATATTTATTTAGGAAAATTTTCTATTAATTTAAAAATAGTTATTAATTGGTGATTTTCACTTACTTAATTATTTCTAAATTATATGACATTTGTTCTTTAACTTAAAATATTGTGATATATATATTTATTTAGGAAAATTTTCTATTAATTTAAAAATAGTTATTAATTGGTGATTTTCACTTACTTAATTATTTCTAAATTATATGACATTTGTTCTTTAACTTAAAATATTGTGATATATATATTTATTTAGGAAAATTTTCTATTAATTTAAAAATAGTTATTAATTGGTGATTTTCACTTACTTAATTATTTCTAAATTATATGACATTTGTTCTTTAACTTAAAATGATTTTACTCCAGTAGGTTTTAGTCACTTTCATCATTGGTTGTGATTATTTAACCAATTTCATGATTTATATAATTTATTTATTTATTTATTTACCTTTTTAATTATCATTTAAATTTAAAAATTAATTTTAGAAATTTAGATTATTTAACCAATTTCATGATTTAGATTTATATACTTTATTTATTTATTTATTTACCTTTTTAATTATCATTTAAATTTAATAATTAATAGAAATTCTTAGAAATCACCACACAACTTTTTGGCTAAAAATCCCAGGCCTTTTAGGCAACTTTTATCATGGGAAAAATCATATGAATTCAACCTCTCTTGTGTCTCGCTCATTTTGAGGATTCTAAGCTTATAAATCGTTTACCGAAATGGTGATTTTTGCCTCATTTTCCAAGCAATTCAAATGCGTCAAAATGGATTTTCATCCTTATTTCATTATTTACAGAATGTTCATTATATTTTGGTGCCTTAAGTCGTGATAGTGGTGGTGGTGTGATGCGTGCAAATTAAAGCTTTCGGTTAGTGCTTATATGAACCGAATTAGTGATTTGTAGGCTTGTCTTTGCCATTTAATAACCAAGTTAAGTTTTATAACTTCTATTTGACATATTCTCAGTAGGTTATACTTTTATTTATTTATTTATTTACCTTTTTAATTATCATTTAAATTTAATAATTAATAGAAATTCTTAGAAATAACCAAATAATTCTTTAAAAATACTTTTAAGTACCTCACTTGCCTTTATAATTTGTGGCTAATTATATTTGGGTTATATTCTGATTATTATGCTTTTTAACTTAAAATATTGTGATATATATATTTATTTAGGAAAATTTTCTATTAATTTAAAAATAGTTATTAATTGGTGATTTTCACTTACTTAATTATTTCTAAATTATATGACATTTGTTCTTTAACTTAAAATGATTTTACTCCAGTAGGTTTTAGTCACTTTCATCATTGGTTGTGATTATTTAACCAATTTCATGATTTATATAATTTATTTATTTATTTATTTATTTACCTTTTTAATTATCATTTAAATTTAATAATTAATAGAAATTCTTAGAAATCACCACACAACTTTTTGGCTAAAAATCCCAGGCCTTTTAGGCAACTTTTATCATGGGAAAAATCATATGAATTCAACCTCTCTTGTGTCTCGCTCATTTTGAGGATTCTAAGCTTATAAATCGTTTACCGAAATGGTGATTTTTGCCTCATTTTCCAAGCAATTCAAATGCGTCAAAATGGATTTTCATCCTTATTTCATTATTTACAGAATGTTCATTATATTTTGGTGCCTTAAGTCGTGATAGTGGTGGTGGTGTGATGCGTGCAAATTAAAGCTTTCGGTTAGTGCTTATATGAACCGAATTAGTGATTTGTAGGCTTGTCTTTGCCATTTAATAACCAAGTTAAGTTTTATAACTTCTATTTGACATATTCTCAGTAAGTTTATAATACTTTTTGTTACGAGATTGTTGGAGTTGGTTAGAGTTGCAATCTAGTGACTTTTAGCTTATTTTGTTGTGAAGAACTTTTACTTGGAATTTTCTGTTTTAACACTTATTTTTATAAAATGTTGAGTAGTCATTCTTGGTTGAGTTGAATTATTTGGACATTGGTGATTTTTATACAGAGACATATATGTGTCCTATATTTATGTGAATCTTTGCTAAATTTTTAGACATTGTTTACTACCTCTAAAAATTACAAAACCAAAGTTGGTCAGAATGCTTGCTGCTATGCGACCCGAAATATTTTATAAAAGATTTCGATGATGAACATTTAAGAAAAATCCCCCAATTTTATTTTACATTAGGGACACTTTGAACTCAGTTCACACCAGGTTTAAACTTCTGAAACCTATTAGTTAAGAAATTAAAAATCGTCAAAGTTGACTCAACATTAAGACAAAAATCCAGTTTTGACCACTTTTGGTAGAAAAATCATATCTTTGGTTTGGTTTAGTATTTTTGAGTGATTCCAGTTGGAGGTTAAACTTAACTCTTTTATCTACAACTTTTGTTTTGAAAGTTTTGCTTGAAACGGCTCTCACATGTTCAGTTTATCCGTCCAAAGACAGGAGAATGATTCTGTCAGAAGGTATTTGGGTCCAAACAACTCACCAATGACCATTCTTGCTTTATTAACACTTGAGTTCATCATTTACAAGATTAATACTTTATTTTTATACCTCTTAACATCAAATTTCCAGATTATTATACCTCTTTTAACATATTTTTCACTTAATACAAGTTCATATCCATCTCATAATCCAACAACAAGATTCAACTTTCTTAGATCTAACATGCATTCATTCAAATCAACACTTTTCAATACCAATCTTTATAGATCTAACTTTCAACAACATAAAAACATCTTTTTAATGAAAAATCTCAGAAATATATTCTTCAAAATATACAAAAACATATAGATCTATCAAAAGGAAAATCACTTTAAAAGCTACTAATCTATAACAACACTTTTGGGTCTTAAACTTGTTGAATCCTTGGATCTTTCTCATAGATTTCGACATGCATATGCATGAGGAGAAAGATCTATCAAAAGGAAAATCACTTTAAAAGCTACTAATCTATACAACACTTTTCTACAATCTTTTGAGATCTAAGCTTTATAAAAATCGTTTACCGAAATGGTGATTTTTGCCTCATTTTCCAAGCAATTCAAATGCGTCAAAATGGATTTTCATCCTTATTTCATTATTTACAGAATGTTCATTATATTTTGGTGCCTTAAGTCGTGATAGTGGTGGTGGTGTGATGCGTGCAAATTAAAGCTTTCGGTTAGTGCTTATATGAACCGAATTAGTGATTTGTAGGCTTGTCTTTGCCATTTAATAACCAAGTTAAGTTTTATAACTTCTATTTGACATATTCTCAGTAAGTTTATAATACTTTTTGTTACGAGATTGTTGGAGTTGGTTAGAGTTGCAATCTAGTGACTTTTAGCTTATTTTGTTGTGAAGAACTTTTACTTGGAATTTTCTGTTTTAACACTTATTTTTATAAAATGTTGAGTAGTCATTCTTGGTTGAGTTGAATTATTTGGACATTGGTGATTTTTATACAGAGACATATATGTGTCCTATATTTATGTGAATTTTTGCCTCATTTTCCAAGCAATTCAAATGCGTCAAAATGGATTTTCATCCTTATTTCATTATTTACAGAATGTTCATTATATTTTGGTGCCTTAAGTCGTGATAGTGGTGGTGGTGTGATGCGTGCAAATTAAAGCTTTCGGTTAGTGCTTATATGAACCGAATTAGTGATTTGTAGGCTTGTCTTTGCCATTTAATAACCAAGTTAAGTTTTATAACTTCTATTTGACATATTCTCAGTAAGTTTATAATACTTTTTGTTACGAGATTGTTGGAGTTGGTTAGAGTTGCAATCTAGTGACTTTTAGCTTATTTTGTTGTGAAGAACTTTTACTTGGAATTTTCTGTTTTAACACTTATTTTTATAAAATGTTGAGTAGTCATTCTTGGTTGAGTTGAATTATTTGGACATTGGTGATTTTTATACAGAGACATATATGTGTCCTATATTTATGTGAATTTTTGCTAAATTTTTAGACATTGTTTACTACCTCTAAAAATTACAAAACCAAAGTTGGTCAGAATGCTTGCTGCTATGCGACCCGAAATATTTTATAAAAGATTTCGATGATGAACATTTAAGAAAAATCCCCCAATTTTATTTTACATTAGGGACACTTTGAACTCAGTTCACACCAGGTTTAAACTTCTGAAACCTATTAGTTAAGAAATTAAAAATCGTCAAAGTTGACTCAACATTAAGACAAAAATCCAGTTTTGACCACTTTTGGTAGAAAAATCATATCTTTGGTTTGGTTTAGTATTTTTGAGTGATTCCAGTTGGAGGTTAAACTTAACTCTTTTATCTACAACTTTTGTTTTGAAAGTTTTGCTTGAAACGGCTCTCACATGTTCAGTTTATCCGTCCAAAGACAGGAGAATGATTCTGTCAGAAGGTATTTGGGTCCAAACAACTCACCAATGACCATTCTTGCTTTATTAACACTTGAGTTCATCATTTACAAGATTAATACTTTATTTTTATACCTCTTAACATCAAATTTCCAGATTATTATACCTCTTTTAACATATTTTTCACTTAATACAAGTTCATATCCATCTCATAATCCAACAACAAGATTCAACTTTCTTAGATCTAACATGCATTCATTCAAATCAACACTTTTCAATACCAATCTTTATAGATCTAACTTTCAACAACATAAAAACATCTTTTTAATGAAAAATCTCAGAAATATATTCTTCAAAATATACAAAAACATATAGATCTATCAAAAGGAAAATCACTTTAAAAGCTACTAATCTATAACAACACTTTTGGGTCTTAAACTTGTTGAATCCTTGGATCTTTCTCATAGATTTCGACATGCATATGCATGAGGAGAAAGATCCTATCAACTTTGCCTTCATCAAGTGTATATAACAAAGAAATCAAGAAGAAAACATAAACTTTTGATAAAACCTTTGAATATAAACAAGAACAAGATTAAATCTAGTAAAAAGGATGAAGATTATACCCTCTTGAACTTGGTTTTGATGATGGATTTATGGCAGATTTTTCGTGGCCTATATGCTCCATACAACCCTTATTTCAAGCTTAAAATAACCCTTAAATCTTACTTGAATCAACCCTTGATTAATCCTTAACAACCCTTTATTATTATCTTTGTTTAGATTTGATTTTTGTCTTTGTTCTTCTTGTTTTCTTGTGGCTGACCGAAATGGTGATTTTTGCCTCATTTTCCAAGCAATTCAAATGCGTCAAAATGGATTTTCATCCTTATTTCATTATTTACAGAATGTTCATTATATTTTGGTGCCTTAAGTCGTGATAGTGGTGGTGGTGTGATGCGTGCAAATTAAAGCTTTCGGTTAGTGCTTATATGAACCGAATTAGTGATTTGTAGGCTTGTCTTTGCCATTTAATAACCAAGTTAAGTTTTATAACTTCTATTTGACATATTCTCAGTAAGTTTATAATACTTTTTGTTACGAGATTGTTGGAGTTGGTTAGAGTTGCAATCTAGTGACTTTTAGCTTATTTTGTTGTGAAGAACTTTTACTTGGAATTTTCTGTTTTAACACTTATTTTTATAAAATGTTGAGTAGTCATTCTTGGTTGAGTTGAATTATTTGGACATTGGTGATTTTTATACAGAGACATATATGTGTCCTATATTTATGTGAATTTTTGCCTCATTTTCCAAGCAATTCAAATGCGTCAAAATGGATTTTCATCCTTATTTCATTATTTACAGAATGTTCATTATATTTTGGTGCCTTAAGTCGTGATAGTGGTGGTGGTGTGATGCGTGCAAATTAAAGCTTTCGGTTAGTGCTTATATGAACCGAATTAGTGATTTGTAGGCTTGTCTTTGCCATTTAATAACCAAGTTAAGTTTTATAACTTCTATTTGACATATTCTCAGTAAGTTTATAATACTTTTTGTTACGAGATTGTTGGAGTTGGTTAGAGTTGCAATCTAGTGACTTTTAGCTTATTTTGTTGTGAAGAACTTTTAGATCTATCAAAAGGAAAATCACTTTAAAAGCTACTAATCTATAACAACACTTTTGGGTCTTAAACTTGTTGAATCCTTGGATCTTTCTCATAGATTTCGACATGCATATGCATGAGGAGAAAGATCCTATCAACTTTGCCTTCATCAAGTGTATATAACAAAGAAATCAAGAAGAAAACATAAACTTTTGATAAAACCTTTGAATATAAACAAGAACAAGATTAAATCTAGTAAAAAGGATGAAGATTATACCCTCTTGAACTTGGTTTTGATGATGGATTTATGGCAGATTTTTCGTGGCCTATATGCTCCATACAACCCTTATTTCAAGCTTAAAATAACCCTTAAATCTTACTTGAATCAACCCTTGATTAATCCTTAACAACCCTTTATTATTATCTTTGTTTAGATTTGATTTTTGTCTTTGTTCTTCTTGTTTTCTTGTGGCTGGCCGAAATGGTGAAGGAGGGGGAGAAAGAAAGGGTTTTTGAGAGAATAGAGAGAGAAGTGTGAAAAGTGAAGGTGTGATGGTAGGTTAAGTTAACCTTGGGAGTTTAAGGGTATCATGTGGCTAGTTGAATGGTAATTGGTGGAGTGTATGGAGGGAAAAAGGGGGGGGACGGCCAAAGGGGGGGGGGGGGGGGGGGGGGGGGGGGGGGGGGGGGGGGGGGGGGGGGGGGGGGGGGGGGGGGGGGGGGGGGGGGGGGGGGGGGGGGGGGGGGGGGGGGGGGGGGGGGGGGGGGGGGGGGGGGGGGGGGGGGGGGGGGGGGGGGGGGGGGGGGGGGGGGGGGGGGGGGGGGGGGGGGGGGGGGGGGGGGGGGGGGGGGGGGGGGGGGGGGGGGGGGGGGGGGGGGGGGGGGGGGGGGGGGGGGGGGGGGGGGGGGGGGGGGGGGGGGGGGGGGGGGGGGGGGGGGGGGGGGGGGGGGGGGGGGGGGGGGGGGGGGGGGGGGGGGGGGGGGGGGGGGGGGGGGGGGGGGGGGGGGGGGGGGGGGGGGGGGGGGGGGGGGGGGGGGGGGGGGGGGGGGGGGGGGGGGGGGGGGGGGGGGGGGGGGGGGGGGGGGGGGGGGGGGGGGGGGGGGGGGGGGGGGGGGGGGGGGGGGGGGGGGGGGGGGGGGGGGGGGGGGGGGGGGGGGGGGGGGGGGGGGGGGGGGGGGGGGGGGGGGGGGGGGGGGGGGGGGGGGGGGGGGGGGGGGGGGGGGGGGGGGGGGGGGGGGGGGGGGGGGGGGGGGGGGGGGGGGGGGGGGGGGGGGGGGGGGGGGGGGGGGGGGGGGGGGGGGGGGGGGGGGGGGGGGGGGGGGGGGGGGGGGGGGGGGGGGGGGGGGGGGGGGGGGGGGGGGGGGGGGGGGGGGGGGGGGGGGGGGGGGGGGGGGGGGGGGGGGGGGGGGGGGGGGGGGGGGGGGGGGGGGGGGGGGGGGGGGGGGGGGGGGGGGGGGGGGGGGGGGGGGGGGGGGGGGGGGGGGGGGGGGGGGGGGGGGGGGGGGGGGGGGGGGGGGGGGGGGGGGGGGGGGGGGGGGGGGGGGGGGGGGGGGGGGGGGGGGGGGGGGGGGGGGGGGGGGGGGGGGGGGGGGGGGGGGGGGGGGGGGGGGGGGGGGGGGGGGGGGGGGGGGGGGGGGGGGGGGGGGGGGGGGGGGGGGGGGGGGGGGGGGGGGGGGGGGGGGGGGGGGGGGGGGGGGGGGGGGGGGGGGGGGGGGGGGGGGGGGGGGGGGGGGGGGGGGGGGGGGGGGGGGGGGGGGGGGGGGGGGGGGGGGGGGGGGGGGGGGGGGGGGGGGGGGGGGGGGGGGGGGGGGGGGGGGGGGGGGGGGGGGGGGGGGGGGGGGGGGGGGGGGGGGGGGGGGGGGGGGGGGGGGGGGGGGGGGGGGGGGGGGGGGGGGGGGGGGGGGGGGGGGGGGGGGGGGGGGGGGGGGGGGGGGGGGGGGGGATGTACTTAAAGAGTTTTAATTATTTTTAAGATGCTCACGGTATTTTCATGACCAAATATAATTTAGTTGGCTTGATGATTCAATTTGTTGGACATTTATAAGAATTTTGATTGTTATCTCAACTTGTGAGACTCACATTATTATTTATGTGCCTTAACTTCTCGAAATAAATTTTTTGGTTTATTGACATTTCATCAAGTTCAATTAGAACTAGTTTATAGATTGGGATTGTCTTGCATGATTATTGTTATTGTTTATGGCATTTCTAAGATAGCTAGTCATTTACGGTATTTCATTGAACTAGAGGGCAATTATCACTATGCCTTAAGTGTCTGGAAGGTCAATTCTCTTAATAAACCTCTAGGGATAATTGTCTAGACAAGTCAAGTAAATTATCCTAGTCGGGATTCTGAGGGTTGTTACATCATTACCCCCTTAACTGAAACTTCGTCCTCGAAGTTCGATCATTCATACGGTAGTATAAATGGATAGACCAACAGTAAGGGTGTCTACATGGAGACATATAATGTGGGAAAGTCAAACAAGATTTTATCACGATTTCTTGGTTTCATGCGAGCCTTTAACTCTAGGGATAGGGGCATCCATTCCTCGGTTCCCTAAAATTCCTCTTGATTAGAAACTTCGAAAAAGAGAGAGGTTACGAATGTCGCTCACTTCTTGAGACGACTGGAGATTAATCGCATGTAATCGTTGCGGGCTGTCATTCTTGCCTAGATCAATACTAAATAGTGGGATGATAATAAGAATGGCAATACGGAGGTGTAAAATGAGCAAACGGCTCATAACGTGAGTTACAATGAGATAGTGAGAGACGTTGGAATATCGATCGTTGGTGGCTACTTATTTCTATTGTCACTTTGCATATTTTCCTTTATCATCTCCTACCCCAATTAAAGAATCGTTCGAATAGCTTCTCGCCCACTTTCATCCTTCTTTGGTTTGACGTTGGACACGCTTGCCGCTTCTTGAACATATTGGTGTCGTTTGTGACTAATCACTTGTTAAGGGATTACCCCTTTAACGAAAGTGATACTAACTGAGGTGCCGAGTTGCACTAAAATTGCAAAGGTACATCTCCGTAGTACCTCATTTTAGGGTTTTCTAGTGTCGTCTTTGTTATTTTATGGCGTGCAAGGAAATCATGAATTGGTTGATGATAGTTCCATCTTACTCCTCATACTCACCTTTTGTCTTTTCAACTTCGTCCTTATTTTCCCATAGTCACCTCTTTCATCATTCGCTAAGTCATATCGTTACCAATTTCTCTTGCTTTTGCCGATATTGGCTTTCAAATCGTTTTAAGGTACCTTTAATTTCTTCCTTTTACGCTAGAAGGACCATTATCTATGACTCATCCCCGACAATTCTCTTTTAACATCGCACATATAACCTATTCGGTTTCTTTGCTGTACCTACTCATTCCTCATGATAGGATTTACGCATTCCTTATGTTCTTAAGTAATCGTATCACCACCATCATTTCAAGGTAAACACCTCGATGTCCTTATTCGTATGATCTAATCCTTTAAAATAATCCTTCTTAGGTCCTCCTGACCTCTACAAAACTTTCCATTACTTTGCTCTCCTGAGCCTCATATCCATTTTCAGCTTTCTAAGCTAAGCTTCTTTTCAAATACAATAACCTAATGTCCTTAGAAATTGTAATGTAACATAATTTAGGTGAACATTGGTTACTTTGTCTTTTTCTCAACCATTTAGTTCCCTTCATTTTCCTTTCGTTTTCTTATGGGTAACTATACTCCTTACTGTTTCGCCACTCGGATCGATCTCTTACTAGAGTAATCGTCGTCTTGAATGACACACGCGCAGTCGCTAGTCCTTGAAGTTAATTCTACTATTCTTTTTCACATCATGTTGATACGGACCCTTTAATCCTAACTCATCGCAGATGCGTGTTATCACGCTTTCGTTCAAACGTTCCATAACTAGCTCTTCTCGGAGTTTGTAGTTGTTTGAAAATTAGTTCAGCGACCAACTTCCTTAATCGTTGTCGTAGCATGTGCCTTGACTTCTAGCGTCGTATTTCTTATTTGTTTTCACTACTAGCTTTAGCAATTCCATATTGTTTTCTCCTTCCCTCTTCTTGGGCGCACTACTCCTTGGGTCGATGGTCCTTGACGATTAACCATGTGTTGCAAATTGTTTTTCACTCAGATTCATCTCGTTTTAGCTTACCTCCCTACGACCGTTGACCTTGAGGGGATACTTTTCACGACTCCCCGTGCTTCTAAACTCGGGTGTTGAGCGTATATCGCTTTCTCTTGGCTCAGTTGATATGTTCTACTACTAGCTTGTCTTTCGATAGAGGTTTTCCAATTGATGTTCGGAGGATAACGTGTGGAGTGCCGTAAAGATGAACGCTACCGGAACTACATCGGGTAAATGGTGTCAATGCCTTCACTTCATTTGTTTGGGTCGAATGACGTTTCTTCACTTCATATTCTACTCCAAATCATCTTCAATGATGCTAGTGAATAACTCTTCTTGGAAGATAAAGTATAATCTTGCACTTCATACTCCTTGTTCGAGCATCTACCTTTGCTGTGATTACCCCCTTAACATTTTTCCTCTAGAAAAATGTAAGGGATTTCCTACTTTTCACTTTATCTCACCATACTTGACGATCTTCATTTCGCCAAATTCCTGATTCCTTCATGTAGCAATTATCCGTTTGCTTTGGTGTTTTGAAAAAGAAAAGGATAGCTCAGAATCTTTTTTTTTTTTTGTTACTCTTCCATCTTGAGGGTTACTCGACACATCCTAGTTATCTTATTGCCCTTAATTAGTTTTCTTCTTCCAATTACCTTCATTTTCCAGCATCGCTAGTGATCTCCTCCAAGTTTTAGGGACGTCCTTGTACTTAACCAAAAGTGACCTTCATGTCACACAACCTTCCTTTTGTCGGTCGCTCAATTTTTCCTTCGGTCGATCAACATAGATAGGGAAGACCATCAATTCTTTATCCAAGTTAAAGCTTAGTATACTCTTCGCTTGTGCTTCCATGTACTTGACTGACTCACAACATACCTCCCACGTTCTACGTTATGTACGTGATCCAATAGCATCTTCTATGCTATATAGTTATGCCAAGTATTTCACTTATGGATAACTGATGTCTCAACGTCCTTCGTATCCCTTGATGTCGCAGTAAGAGTAGGGTACTAGTTACTCGATTCGCCATTGCGGAGAGTTACGTAAGCGAGTTGTATGTTGTTAGGTTACTAACCTTGAGGAGAAGCGGTGATGATCATTACTTTGAATGATCAAGAATATAAAGGATATAGAATTTGGTTTCGAATAAGTGGGATAGGAAATAGGAAATCAAAAGATTCATTAAGGCTCGAATCAGACTCCTTGCGCGAGTTAAAGGAGTCACTTCTCTGTCTTTCGTTGCCCAAATGGACTCCAACTTTCGATGACGTCAATATATGTCGCACCGACTTAGATAATATGGATAACCGTTCGTGTACGCGTGTTATTATAGAGGTATCGCACCAAATTTCGGAGCTACCATCCCCAGAATGTGTCGTCTAGAATGTATATCGGAATATGTTCTATCGGCGTCGTCGAATCGTAATTTGGCTTTAATACCACTCGTCCTTCACAAGTCTCCAACTTCATTCGGCATTTCCATATGTTTCGCACCATCTCAGATCGAATACAAAGGTTATGTGTAGTTTCTAAAAGGATAGAGTCGCGTCATATCTTGGGTCTACAATTCTCAGAGTATATCGTCCAACGTTCGTGGAAAGATGCTCCACCGATGATATCGCCGTTGTCATATGTCCATAATGAATAGTGGTGTCGTAAGAAATAGGATGTGGGATAATTTCAAAAGAGCACGAGTGAACGAATATTGGATTGGAGGGGTACTTAATGACAACTTTCATACTTAGGAAATTTCTAATTTATAACGGATTTTTCAGAGACAATCACTAGTTCCCAAGCGGTCAAATCTCATCACGCAACATCTATATCAGTAGTAAGGACTAACCACATTATAATCACATCTAGCAGGTGTCAGTTCTCAATAGTCAAATCTTAGAGCATAATAACTATCTCAATAATAAGGCACAACTATATAATCATTAAATCGTTCATGCACTAGCCCTCAATTAGCTCAATCTCAGGGTGCAATAATCATCTTAATAGTAAGGCATGACTACATAATCGTCGCAATATTTACGCGCTAGTTTCAAGTAGCTCAAACTTAGGGAGTAAAGGCTCTTATATCCATATCGTCCATGAAATTTCATATCAACTCGTCATGCCTATATTTTCTTTCTAAATCGATCATAAATAGTCAACGTCATTACTCAATAATTTGAACAAGTCATACCCCAAAATGATTTCGTGCCTTATAATAATCTCATTATTTTAAAGTGCATGGGCAACTTAAAGTTCAACATCATGAATCATAAGGCTTTTACGCATGCATTCCTCACATAATTTCCACATTGCACATTCCAAACTTTCACATTGCATATTACAACTTTCACATTGCACACTATAAGCTTTCACATTGCATTACAAACTTTCACATTGCACATTACAGCTTTCACATTGCACACTATAAGCTTTCACATTGCAATCAAATCATGCCCAAATTCACATGTTATAGCATAGAGTAGCATGTATCAACGAATATCTTTCAATCTTATTCATTTCACTTCTAATGTGCAGAGGGGAATCCTACTAAACTAGCATAATCCTCAAGTAAGGCAAGTCTCGAATCGCTATATATATGCTTAGGTGAATGTCTAAATGCAACACGTATTCTCATTAAGACGAGTTTAATAAAGATTTTTTTTTTTTTTTTGAAAAGGAATCCTTTTGAACATAAGTCTAAGGGGCCGCTTGAGTTTTGCATGGTCCTCTCATAATTAAACGTAGATTCATGACTTTACGTTTAATTATGGTCCTACCATGTAAAGCTCAACTAGTCCGCTCAACCTTATGCTCGACTCGACTATAAAATTCGTTTTGAAAAGAGGCTATAGTTTTGGAATTCCCGGAGGAACCCCAATGTTCTCTATAACCTTAGTCTCTGATACCATTTTCTGTAACACCCCAACTAAGGCGGAGCGATGAGATGTACAGAAAGTCGAGTATTCAAAACAAAGGATAATAGATAACATTCACCATAGCTTTAGTTGATAAAAATAATTTTTACAATGCACAAGCATGTGAACCAATTCCCAAGTACAATACGTCTACTATACTTGGATATTGAGTCCACGAAACAAATAACAAATACATGAGATGATATACTACAATGATCCAGGCGGATTCCATCGCCCGTCACAAGGTTTGATCTTTGACTCCCAAGTGCAATGCAAATAATCATGATGCATATAATTCCTCAAAGCTTACGCTAAATCCTGAAAAGCATGAAGAAAAAGTGTCAACTACGAAAACGTAGTTGGTGAGTGCATAGGTTTGCAAGTAGATCTCGTTACATATTCATTTCAAAGAGTTGAGAACTCTATGGTAAATTATAAAGTTCTCGTTTGTCACATTTATCATGAGAGAAAATATATCAATTGATTAATCATTCATCATACCAAAACCATTTGGTCATCAATACTTCAATATTGCCAAATTCAACAACTTTCAAGATTTCATATAAGGTCCAATACCCAAACCGTATGTTCAATCCATAAAATCCAACCATAAATAATATCAATACCGCTTGGTCAATGGTAAGACTACCATGACATAATTCGATGAGATTGTTCTTGAGCCACTACTAAGACCGGTTATGTCCCAATAATCAATATATAATGTCCCAAATGATAAGATAATGATAAGCACATGCTGTCAATCACGTGCATAAAGATAACCAAGGGGTCGTGCCATGGAGACGCCCATAAATATATAGTAGTTAGAGCACCGCGAGGCCAGACTGGCGATGAAGGTGACCACAAAGGCAGACCAAACATCCCACCGTTACCTATAATAGTGGATGAGGGGACAAGTCCTAGTTGCGCAACCCTCTAACTACAGGCCTCAAATGAGTTAATAGTAGTGTACAGGGGACCACCGTTTGACAGTACTCAAGCTCATCATATAACATATAACACGTTGAACATACAATATAATTCCCATATCATTATCATTATTTCAAAGAATCATTTCATAAGATAAAGTCATTTTAATTAATCATGCTTTTCACCCCGCAAGTAAAACATATAAAAGAGTTTGAAAGGGGGCTATGACTCACCTTGATATGCCGCATATTATATTCACTTATCCAAAATGGGTACTTCCCATCTATCGCTTCCTTGATCATATATCCGTCATATTCCTCAGAAACGATTTCTCCTAAGATTTGTCCTTAAACGGAATACAGTGGATTGAACTAAAAATTCAATCCTGAGTTAAAGGGTTCACCTTCTCGAACGCCGAGGTTAACACTAACACCTCATTCTGATAAACTGGCCAGTCTCCAGTTGCATCTGGAGACCTGAAGAAATTGTCCAGAAATATATTGAAGTTCAGTTGCAACGTACAGTTAACGCAACTGAAGACTTCCTCCAGTTGACATTCTATTCAGATAGAAACTGGAGAACATCAGTTTAAAGCCTTTACAAAGCTTTACATTGATTACGAGGAAGACCTTTATGCTTTATGTGCTATTAACCGGACAATAACAATTGTCTATGTTTAAAGTACAAAAGTACATAAAGCAGGTTGAATAAAGTGACTTTATGTCATACTTTATACAGCATTTAATTGGAAGTCGTATTGCTTCCTTAAATGCTCTCAACCATATTTGTACGATAAAGTTAGAATCCCAATGACAACTTTATCTATAAATAGAGGTCTTTGCACAGCCAAGAAATAACTTTGTATATTCAGACCTTTGCATTTCTTGGTGAACTTGTGCAATATTATCTCAATCGAAAAAAGGAACATTTCACAACTTTAAGTGTTTCGATTGTTGAAGAGAATTTTCAAGTATTAGATCATTGTATTTCATAGGTTGTTAGGATATTTACATATTTGTATTATCTTGGTTCCGCAACAACCTTGTAATTTATTTAACTATAATAAATAAATTACACTTGAAAAATTACATATCGATCTCACCAGATTTACTTTACAAGTATTTATTTATTGCATTGTCTTTATTATTACACTTTGTCACCTTAATATGTAATCTAACCATTAACCTGGTATATACATACTGCAACTGGTCGTCTCCAGATCAGTGTGTATATTGCAAAGTAACCACCATCGACATAGAGGTGTCTTCAGGTAGTACCATCTATTGAGTTGGGACTTATAAGTGGTATCAAAGCAGAAGGCTAATATATTTGACTAGATCTGCTTAGATGACTACTACTGAAGGTGAGGATGGTTTTGGTCAAGGTGAAAACCCTAATGTTAATAATCCACCTATTCAAAATGTTAATACTAATCCTCCTCCTCCTCCTACTCCCCCTAACCATGTCCATGTTCATTATTCCAATACTCCTGTTCCCAAATTCGACGGAAACAGCGAGACTTTTGGTAGATGGAAGGCCAGAATGCTCTTGCATTTTGGTGGGATAGAGAGATACATGTTGAGAATCCTTAAGGATGGCCCACATGTACCCATGTCTCAAGGGGTGAGTCCTTTTCTTGATCCTACTGGATCTAGAAGAGACTCTAGAGAAAAGCCTGAAGACCATTGGTCTGATGAGGATCGCAGACTGGTAGACTTGGACACCAGACTGAAAAACATGATCCTTGGGGCTGTTCCTGAAGACCTTATTCCAACACTTGTGTTGTTCCCCAGTGCCAAGGCAATGTGGGATGAATTGGTCCTTCAGTTTGAAGGAGGTGATGACACCATTGTCACCAGGAAAGTTGCTTTAAACAACAAGTATGAATCCTTCTTTGCTTTACCCAATGAGAGCCTGACTGGTACTTATACCAGATTCACCAGTGTGATTAATCAACTGAGAGGGCTGGGTGTAGAGAAGGATAAGGATATTCTTCTTGAGAAGTTTTGTGATATTCTTCCTTCCAAATGGGAAAACATGATTCTTGTCCTAAGACAAGGTAAAACCCTGCACAACCACACTCTTGCATCTCTTTATGGAGCCTTCAGATTCACTGAAGATAACAATGCACAGAGACTGGTGGCTGAGCAGGATGCTTTAAATCATGCCCAGAGTTCAAAGGTTTCTAGTATAACTGAGAAACCTTGTGCTGCTTTAATATCTACTGAGAATGTCCAGTCACATTCTATGAAGAAGATGTTGAACAATTTTCTGAACTCAGGTCTGACCACTGAAATCAGTGATGATTGTGATGAAACTGACAATGATGATCTGGTAGCCATGATTGCTAAAACCTTTAATAGGTTTAAGCATAAATCTAATAGATTTAATGGTTCCAACAATGCTTCCAGCTCTAACTCTCTGGACAAGACCAATCTTACATGCTATAAGTGTGGCAAGAAAGGTCATTTCATGAAGGAATGCAGATCTAGTCAGTTGAACAATCAAACTGGCCCCCCTGTCCCTAACAACAATCGGGCTGATGATAGCTATAAAGCTAAATACAAGAAGCTTAAAGCCCATATTGCCTTACTGTCCATGGAAAAAGAGAAAAATCAGTGCATGATTGCACAAACTGAAGGAAAGTGGGAATACTCTGATGACTCATCTGATGATGATGAAGAGATTAGGGACATGTGTTTCATGGCTTTGGAAGACCAGCAACATGTGGTGAAAGATGATGTCATTTCTGGTAGATGGGTGGACATCATTCTGAAAAAGGTTTGTGAGTATGATATTCAACTTGACCCAGAACTAAAACTGGACCTTGCTGAATCACTCAACAATGATTTGATTTTTGTGGAAACTGTTAGAACTGACAGTGAAAGATATTTGGAAACAGTTCTAACAGAATTAAACAATTTAAAACCTCAAATTTCAAATTTGCAAAGTGTCCAGTTGGCTCTCAAGGAGTCAGTTTTGAAAAATGAGGCATTGGAGTTTGAAAATCAAAAGTTACAATCTGATCTTGAAAAAGAACAGAAGATTGTCAAATCCTGGATAAGGGCATCTGGATTAAATTATGATGCTTTTTCAAACACCATTGATGCACAAAAAAATGCTTATAAATCTGGAGATGTGCACATGGCCAGTATCATTCCAGATATCCATACTATGCCTCCAGCTCTTAGGCCAGTTACCCCATATGACCAACCTACAGATATCAAAACTGAACCCATTGAGACCACCCCCTTTGAGGTTAAACCTGGAGCTAAACAGGCTAAAGCTCCAGTTAAAAAGGCTGCTGGTGATAAGCCTTTACCTCAAAAGTCCAAGGAGCCCAAGAATCCTAAGACTAAAACTCCAGCTGAACCTAGGTCCAAGGTTCAGCAGCCTACTGAAAATGATTTTTTGTCAAGACTGGAAAGTCAACTCCAACTTTTGTCCAGGCAAGTTCAGAGTTGCACTGCCAGAATTAAAAATCTGGAAGGAGCCTCGTCTCCTCCAGTTGAAAAACAAAATATCAAAACCCCTTTGAAATAAAAACAAAAAATTGCTCAATCTGGAGCTAAAAATGAAAAGAAAAAGGGGAACAAATATCAAGTACCAATCGTTTTTACTCCTGCACCTGGAGCTGATAAAATAGCTCCAGATACAGCATCCAGTTCAACACCACAGCAATCAACTGAGACTTCTGAAGTGAAGTCCAGTGAACCCATCAAGAAAAGATGGGTTCACAAAAATAACTGATGATTTTTGTGGGTGTGCATGGCGATCGAAAGAAGAACACCTGGTATCTGGACAGCGCAGCTGGCCGGACTATGACCGGATGTAAGCCCCTGCTGGAAGAGTTCACTGTCCAAGATGGACCGGCAGTGAAGTTTGGTAATGATGAGAATGGAAAGACTGAAGGATATGGTGTGCTCAATAATGGACAGGTCGAATTCAAAAGAGTTGCATTTGTGAATGGTTTAAAATATAACCTGATCAGTGTAAGCCAACTTTGTGATGATGGCTACAGAGTTTTGTTCGATATTGCTCAAGGCACCATATTTAACAAGGATTGGAAAGTGGTGATAGTTGCACCAAGGAAGGGAAATATGTACATCATGGATATGGAACCAGCTCTAAAAGAGCAGTGTTTCTATACCAAGGCTGATGAGGACACCAACTGGTTATGGCATAAAAGATTATCCCATCTTAATTTCAAAAATATTAACAAATTGTCTCGAAAACAATTGGTGGATGGGATACCTCAGATTTCTTTCAATAAAGAAAACCCATGTCCAGGGTGTGAGATGGGCAAGCAGAAAAGAGCCAGTTTCAAGACAAGGAAAAACTTTAGCATGACTGAACCTCTTCACATGCTTCATATGGATCTCTTTGGTCCAGTGAATGTTCAAACTAGAGCTGGAAAGAAGTACACTCTAGTTGTGGTTGATGAATTCTCCGGATATTGCTGGGTGGTATTCCTCAGATCTAAAAGTGATGCACCTGCTGAAATCATCTCTCTCATCAAAAGAATTGAGCTCAAGTACACTCGAAAAGTTTGTCAGTTACGAAGTAATAATGGCATTGAATTTCATAACAAAGTGCTTGAAACATTTTGTAATGACACTGGCATCTCTCAAAACTTCTCATCAGCACACTCTCCAGAGCAAAATGGAGTTATGGAAAGAAAGAATCGCACACTGATAGAAGCAACCAGAAGTATGCTATCTGAATCAGGTCTTCCCACCAGTTTTTGGGCTGAAGCGGTGGCAACAGCTTGTCACACCCAAAACCGGTCAGTCTACATCAAGAGACACAAGAAGACTGCCTATGAAGTACTTAGGAATCGAAAACCAAATATTGGATATTTCCATGTATTTGGTTGTCCAGTTTATATTTTAAATGATTCCAGTCAGCTTGGAAAGTTTGATGCAAAAGCTGATGAAGGTGTATTTCTAGGCTATTCAGATATTCGAAAGGCTTTTAGAGTTTATAATTATAGACTCCAAAAGGTTCATGAGACAATTCATGTCACATTCGACGAATCAAATGATGCAATCAATAAGAGACCGAACATTGATATCTCTCCAGTCGTTCCAATAAATTTTGGTGAAACTGACCAAGTTCATCAGTCAGTTGTTTCACCAGATAATGTTTCCAGTTACACTCAACTGGAACCAGTTCAAAAGAAGAAAACCACCAGTGATACATCATTTTATCCCTCCATCAGTTTCAACTTACCACAGAAACTGGTGATTGGATCAGATGTACGTATCACTCCAATATCAGCACCAGTTCAAACTCCAACTTCTCCAGTTCTTCAAGAAATGCCTTCAACTGAAGAATTTCATGATGCAAATCGTGACCTCATTGACTCTGATGAGGATATAGAAGTAGAAATGGCATTCTGCTTGTGGAACGGATTGAGAGTAGACTTTGCAGAAATACTTTTCAGAAGTTTGGTGCAGAAACTGAAGGGCACCAGGGGACTATGTATCCCCTTCTCCAGGTATCTCTCTCTGTTTTAAACATATCATGGGCAGTGAAGAATACAACAACACTACTTTACACTGTCCCGGATTTGTTAAGGAATCTTGACTCCTTGGTATCTGAAACTGGGGAGGTTGAGATTCCTCAAAGAATGCGGCTGGCATTCGCAAAAACCTATGCACCAATACCAGGTGAGTCGGAAAGGCAACTGGCGGGCCTCAAAATAGTGAGGGACCCACCGGTTCGTCCTCTGGCACAATGGCAGTTGTTGGGCCTGAACAACAGCCAAACCCCGCCAGTTCCAGTCAGTCAGTTCCTACAGATTCAGCTGGAGGCCTCCAAATAGGTCCTCCAGTTACACAAAAGGCTCCACGAACACGTCGCCCTAGGCCTCAGTCAGTACGAGCCACTGACAGTAGTACCCCAGCCAACCCTCCAGTTTCCTCCCAACAGGATGCTGGAGATAGTCAAAGGGAAAACCTACAAGCAACCACTTCCGCAATTTCTGTAGGAGGAAGTGGTGAAGAGAATACTGGGGTCGCCCAACCCAGAGTAGAGTTAGAGTCTGCACAAAGTGTCGATGGCCAAACTTCTAACACTGCTATTACACGAACTGATGATGTTGCTGACCAGTCACAACTGGCAACTGAAGTTCCAATCTCTTCGGCCAGTGATGTTATGACTGAGGATAGAGCAGTTATAACTGAGGCAACCCCTGTGACCTCTATTCCTGGCGATGATGTCACCACGACTGAGCCAACAACTGATGTTACTCTCCAGGAAACTGGACAAGTACATCAGGAGACTGATCATGAAGATCAGCCATCAGTTACATTCATGGATCTGGACATGGATGTTAATGACGATGAAATCCAAATAGAGTCTTCGGACTCTGAAGGAACTGCTTCAGACATTGAGATTTTTGATTCTTCTGTACAAGATCAAAACCCTTCATCTCGTGTCTCGCCTCCAGATGCTTCAATTTCAATTTTATCATCTCACTCAAATGAGCCTTCTGAAACTCCATTTCCCACTTACAGCTATGTGTCTAGCAATAGACGTATGGCACCATCACCATCTGGTAGGATCTCACTTCTTCGAGATATGCCACCACCGCCGCCGCCGTTGGACACACCTGAGCATTCTCAGCATATCCAACAACTTGATCTTTCTCACCGTCCTTCTTCTTTACCAACCCCTCCGTCACTGGACACTCAACTTGTGTCTTTCCAAACCGACATCCAAAACCTGATCAAACGGGTGGAGGATGTTCATAAGACCATTGAGAAAAATGCCAAGTCTATCTCCAAGTACAACAAAGACAGTTTGACAAACCAGAAAGTGGTTGACTTGGGGATAAACAAATTTGCAACAAATGAACACTTGGTATTTAACAAGCTCAACGAGTTGGTCACTGGCTGCAATAATCTGGCCACTTCTTTGAAAGAAGCCTTTGACCTTACTCAGACCAAAGTCACAACATCTATTTCCAACCTGCTGGGTAATACTGTTAGATCATCAGAGGTTGAACTGAAGGAAATAGAAAAATAGGTCAAGGAATTAGTTGAAAGACCTGCAATTAATGTGACTGAGCTTGGGCAGCAGTTGGCTACTTCAGTTGGTCAGACGATAAATGATACCTTGGTCGCCAGAGAAGCACAATTGATTGAAAGGGTGATGTCTGAGATCACCAAGCTTACACCTCCTTAGGTTGATCTGGCCCCACTAACTAATGAGATCAACCAGTTGAGGGGTAGCATAAACGCTCTGAACACCCAGGTATCTACTCATACAACAGCCATTGATAAACTGACAACTGAAGTAGAGAATTTGAAGAAGAAAGAAGAGGAAAAGGAAAGTGTGGTTGCTGGTCTCTCAACTGATGATGCTCAGTTGTTACAAGATCTGAAAACTGGTCAGACACAAGTTGCCGCTAATGTGCTGATGATGCACCATTTTCAAAGAGTGCAAGGACTTACAATCATGGCATCCTCTTGACCGGTTGCCATTCGATAATGCTGATTGGGATGTGATAAGGGCAGGTCTAGATGCTGCCAAGGGGGAAAGAAGTGCAGTCCTTGCACCAAGTCTAACTGAAGGAACCTCCAGTAGAAGACAAGTTGTTGCTGCTGCCAGTACTGAAGCTGGTCAGCATACAACTGAAAAGGAGATTGTGGTAGCTGCTGGTACTGAGGCCAGTCAGCAGATGATAGAACAGTTTGAAGATGTGATTGATAGGGGGAATGAGAACAAAGGCAAGGGCAAAGTAATTGAAGAAACTGCCCAGCTGGCCAAAGATACACCTATGCTAGAAACTGGCAACATCGATCAGCTTCCATCAATAACTGAAAGGGAGAGTAAGAGACTGGCTGCTATTGGCAATCAATTTAAAGAAAGAAGGTTGCAAAGAAAGGAAGTCCAAAGGGCTGCCAGGTCTCGAATCTTGAACTTAGATGCTAGTGATGCTGCTTTACTGGGCATCACACTGGAGCAATATCAGCGAGTCAAAAGTGATCAAAGGATAGTTGGTATGGTGAATGAAATGTTGGACATTCAACTTGACCAAGAATATCCAGATGATGAGGCTGAATTTGATGCCAAAAACACGAATGTATCTTTGGAGAAGGTAAGAGAGCTTAGGGCTGGTGGGATTCAAAGAAGAATCGAAAATGTTCAAAAAGTTGTTAAAAGGGTATTGAATCCACCAAGACCCAGGGCACAATCTAAACTGAAGCCGTTGCCCAAAGATGCTGATCTGAGAACCTTTGTTGAACCAACTGGAGAGGTGTCTAATGATGACATAAAGGCTGCTGTGCATTCTGCCTTATCTGGGTCTACTAAGATTGCCAATGAAAGTGAAGCCAGAGCCTATTATTCATCAATAATGGCTAGAAGGAAACACACTGGAAAGATCAATGGTGTGAATGTTACTGTCAAGCCTGGCACCAAATGCTTCCATGTGCAAGTTAGTTACACCAGAGGGCCACTGGTGACAACTGACAATCCTTCAGTTCTGCAGTATGGGTTCACAGAATGGATGGAGATGGTTGAATTTTTGGAAGCAAAGGAACAAAAGAATAGGTTTGAGAAGGCCTGGATAAATTTGTTAAAGGGCAAGATACAACACAAAGAACAAATTGAAAATAGGCTGCATGTTGACCCAGAGGATTCTCAACCTATTGGTTCGTTGACAAAGAGAAGGAAAACTGGCGAAGGGCCATCTGTATAAGTTTTCCTTCCTGTTATCATCTTGTAATTTTATTTTACTTTCTTGTAACTGATGTAAATTTCATTTTCCTGTATAAATGAAGTTACCAGATTGTAACAACAGGATAGATAACAGATTAAATCTAGCAAACTTAAAAGAAATACCCAAGGCATTTAATGATCTATAAAAATGCCTTGGAAAATTTAAATAGATTTAGTCAAGCAAGTCTTTCCAGTATTTCAGGACAATTAGGGGGAATTTGTTAGGACCAGTTTACTGATAAACTGGCCAGTCTCCAGTTGCATCTGGAGACCTGAAGAAATTATCCAGAAATATATTGAAGTCCAGTTGCAACGTACAGTTAACGCAACTGAAGACTTCCTCCAGTTGAGATATGACCAGATATGAAGACATTCCAATTGAAGTCGAAAACAACAAATGGAAGATAGAGAATGACAATGGCAGCGAAGCCCAGTTGACATTCTATTCAGATAGAAGTTGGAGAACATCAGTTTAAAGCCTTTACAAAGCTTTACACTGATTACGAGGAAGACCTTTATGCTTTATGTGCTATTAACCGGACAATAACAATTGTCTATGTTTAAAGTACAAAAGTAATAAAGCAGGTTGAATAAAGTGACTTTATGTCATACTTTATACAGCATTTAATTGGAAGTCGTATTGCTTCCTTAAATGCTTTCAACCATATTTGTACGATAAAGTTGGAATCCCAATGACAACTTTATCTATAAATAGAGGTCTTTGCACAACCAAGAAATAACTTTGCATATTCAGACATTTGCATTTCTTGGTGAACTTGTGCAATATTCTCTCAATCGCAAAAAGGAACATTTCACAACTTTAAGTGTTTCGATTGTTGAAGAGAATTTCCATGTATTAGATCATTGTATTTCATAGGTTGTTAGGATATTTACATATTTGTATTATCTTGGTTCCGCAAAAACCTTGTAATTTATTTAACTATAATAAATAAATTACACTTGAAAAATTACATATCGATCTCACCAGAATTACTTTACAAGTATTTATTTATTGCATTGTCTTTACTTATTACACTTTGTCACTTTAATAAGTAATCTAACCATTAACCTGGTATATACATACTGCAACTGGTCGTCTCCAGATCAGTGTGTATATTACAAAGTAACCTCACCATCGACATAGAGGTGTCTTCAGGTAGTACCATCTATTGAGTTGGGACTTATATTAACTATTGATCATGGCTAAACTTTGTACTTCAGGATCATAAATATGAAAAATGAGAAAGATCCTAAAACATGCTTAAGATCCTAATATATGTTCAAATAGTTAACATATGGTCAGGATCCTAAGATATGGGCCAAGATCCGGAATATGTCCAGGATCTTGAGCTCTGAGATTACTAACCGTTATTTATTTTGACTTAGCAATATAGGAACGTGTATAAGTGTTTTCTTGCCCCCAAAGTCGGAGTTAGTTGCTGGAAAACGTGTGTAAATGCTCCTTTAACGTTCAAGAGTCAAGTCTTCAAGTCAAGAGAAGAATCTGCCAGGATCCCAGATTTTTAGGAAAGTTAGTTGTACTTTTTCCCTATAAAAGGGGCAAGTGATCAATAGGCTGAATCATCCGTTCTTCCACAGAAAAAACACACACAAAACACCTCTTTCTCTCTACTTTTCATCTGTAAACACTTAGAATTTGTTCACATCAACATTCAACACCAAATTCAACACTTAGAACGATCACTTGTGCTCTCGTATTGTAATTATCTTGAAATTCTAATAATAAAACAACAAAGGCAGGAGCAATTGCTTCCTCCCGAGGTTTTTATGCCGGCAATCCAGAAGGATTAAGGGCTTTTCCTCGTAAAAATACTCTGTGTTCATTGTCTTTACATTTCATTTGCTTTATTTTACATTTACAAATCGTTTTTACAAGTTTATTAACACTTTTTGCTAATTATTTTACTTGCGCTTATATTTAATTGATTGTTATAAGTTTATCTTAAACTTACTGAATTGTTGACATTCAAACACTCTATTTATTTCCATTTTATGCACTAAAATCATTTTTCATAAGTGTTATTGCTATAAAATCGTTTATTTCATGATCCTAAGACTTTATTTTTCACTTTTATGAATAGATCTTCATTGAAACGTAATTATCTTGATTTTTTACACATTATTTGTTATATTTCAGCATTTGTATTTGTTAAACATATTTTTACATTATTGTTCATATTTACATATTATCTTCTTTTCAAGATCTAAAGCACACTACCTCACTTACAAATCTTTGGTCAGAAAATTATCTCGAGTCTTTGTATAAAATTATCTTAGGTAATTTTTGTCCAAAACAATTAATATTTAATTTTTAGTATTAGAGAGATGTGATACAATAATTATTCATCTATATGATAATTGAAAATAATGGAGTAGGTTGACTCTGAAATTTGAAATCATAAATAAATAGGAACATTTTATTTAAATAGTAAATGTGTGGGATCATGTGGCTAAGTCTTTGTAAAGAATATTTTTGAATTGTTATTTAAATGTAAAGAATGATAATCATTTGGAGCCATATTTTCCAAAATGATATTATGTTTGATTGTTTATATCATATTTTTTACATAAAATGGTTCAAATTGCAAAATACTCAAACAGACATTGTGCTTAGTATTTTTTAAATATGTTTATTTATTATGTTGATTAATTGGATATTTGATTTTAAACTTAAGCTTTGGGTGTGATGTAACATCCCAAACTTTTCAAGTTTGACTATTTGACTATTCCGTTAGTTAACGTTAGGTTCGTTAAGTTTATGTGCCCTAAATGGGATTATGTGATTAAATGCTTATGTGTTTAATATGAGTTAAATGAAATTAATTAAAAGTAAGGTATGAAAGTTAAGTGCTTGTTAGATCGTTAAGTCCCCCGGTAAGAGAATTAAGGTAAGAAAGTAACGTTTAGAAGTCTAGGGACTCAAATTAGAACTTCTTGAGGTGATGGCCAGGGGTTAAAGGATAATTAGGCTCTCCTAATTGTCATCCACCTACTCTCATACGTGTGTGATACCCTAGCCGATCCTCCCTCACTTTCAAAGTAATTCCACTTCAAGATCTATTCGTTTCTTGGTGTTTCGAGCAAGTTTTGTTAAGATTCCGAATCCTCTTGATCATCTACAGGTAATATAGGTGATTTTCCTTTGATTTCTGATTATGTGAGTCATATATGTGAATTTGATCCAGGCCATGGGGTTTGATTTCATGTTATTCGGGTGATTCAATAAGTGAATTATGTTTGTAATGGATTAAAGGATCAATTGATGGTTTGAAGTCATCAAAAGTATCATCAAAAAGGTTAATTTTATGTCTCCAGGTCGGATTAAGGGTTTGGGTTCGAATGGAAATCGTTTAGAGGGTTTAAAGTTAGGGAATTGCTGATCGGAGCCCGATATGCGGCTTATGGATCTTCCATGCGGCGAATATCCTGAGGTTTTGAAAATATGCGGAGCATATGCAAACACATGGAATCTTTTGACTTCTGAAAACATGAAATATGCGGCGTATATTTGCCCAACAGTACTTAAGTCTTGTTTATCTTATAGATCGATCTTATACTCGTTATAGGTTGTCTGGAGCACTTTGCAAGCACTATAAGACATACGTAACTCATTATTAAGCAGTACCGAGGTAAGATAACATCTTTTGTCACCTGATGGTACAACAAAACACGTTTTTATAAGTTAAACTTCCCAAATGATTATGTATGCATGTTTATATGATTATGGGTGATAATGGGAGGTTAATAAGGGATACGATGCTTACCATTAACGATGTATGACATGCTTATGCAGGTTGCAAAGGCATGAGGTAAGTGCATATGTTATGAAATGATGAAATGTTTATGTTATGTGATTATGAAAATATGAAATGATTATGTATGCATGTTTATATGATTATGGGTGATAATGGGAGGTTAATAAGGGATACGATGCTTACCATTAACGATGTATGACATGCTTATGCAGGTTGCAAAGGCATGAGGTAAGTGCATATGTTATGAAATGATGAAATGTTTATGTTATGTGATTATGAAAAGATGAAATGATTATGTTATATGTTTGTATGCATGGCTTGAACACCTAGTCACTAGACATATGATTAGGATTGCCATGTCACGTGCACGTTTAAGGGCCCTAAAGTAAAAGATGATGTATGTGATTAGTTTAGGTGAAAGTGTAGCCTAAGCTAATATAATTAAGAAGTCTCGAGCATATATAAAGTCTTGTGTTAAGCTTAACCCGTGCTAGTTCCTCGGAGCTAGGGCGTATGTGGTCGTGGTTTAGGAATCATGATACCTAACGTGGCATAGTTATGTTTGAGTATTCCGGGTGGAGTAACTAACCACCATTGCATAAAGGCATAAACGGTTTATTCAGTTGGAAAGACTTTGTCATTCCTTGTTAGGTCCAGTTTTGACTGGACCCACTCCAGACTTGAAGACTGGAGCGTCACTGAAGATTTGTCCAGAAATAATGGAAGACCAGTAAGCATCTCACTTGTATAGGAAATCTGGAGTTCACGAGATTTCAGCTTACTGGACTTCACTCCAGTCCAGATCGATCCTACTAAAGACATTCTTACTGAAGTCAAAGACTGAAGTTTGAAGAAAGAAGACTGTCAGTGGAGCCCACTGACAGTCTTACCAGATCTCCTGACTGGAGCTTTGTCAGTATTCTAGACCATACAAGTCTGAACACTGATTACGAGGAATTGACTTTTGCCTTTACACACTTTTACACGGACAATCCATTTGTCTATTGATAAAAGTACAATACGTGTGTAAAGGTGGTTGGTTAAAAGGATGACAAGTCACATCAACATGACTTTATCCTTGTACTTTAACCAATGCCATTTAAGGAATTAAAGTTGTTTCCTTAAATGCATGCAACCATATTTGTACGACATAATAAATTTACTGTTGAATTTATTTGCCTATAAATACCAAGTCACATACCTCGTCCAATTTACTTTTTGCATAATTGGTGAATTTGTCTAAATACTCTCGATCGTAACAAGGAATACTTCACAACTTTTAAGTGTTTCGATCAAAGGAGAATATTTAGCAAATATAGATCATTTGTAATTCATAGGTTGTTAGGATATTTACATACTTGTAATATCTTGGTTCCGCAACAACCTTGTAATTATTTAACATCATAAATAAAATACACTTGAAAATTACATTGTGTTCCACCTTTATATTATTTATTGCTTTAAGTCTTGTATTACTTTATTTATATACTTTCATTTATATTTAAGTAATACTAGTCCAATCTAATGCATACTTGACTTGTTGTATTTTACACTAGTGGGTTAAACCATCAAGTGAGGGACTTACAAGTGGTATCAGAGCAGAAGGCTAACATATTTGCCTAGATCTGCTTCTTGATGGCCAACCCAGAAAATACACAAGGAGGTTTCAGTCTTGGTCCTGATCCTATTCAAAATGATCAAAATGAACCACCACCTGTTATTAACAATAATCCACCTCCTCCTCCTACTCCTGCTTCTCCACATGTGCATGTGCACTACTCAAACAATCCTGTTCCTAAATTCAGTGGGAACAGTGATGAATTTGGGACGTGGAAAGCTAGGATGATTTTACATGTCACTGGAATTGAGAGGAATATGATTAAAATTTTAAATGAAGGTCCTTATATTCCTAAATCTCCTCTCAATCCACTTCTTGATCCAACTGGATCTAGATCTGGAAGGAAAAAGAGGGAGGAACACTGGTCTGAAGAGGAGAGGAGACTGGTAAATCTTGATACCATCCTTAAAAACATGATCCTCGGGGTTGTTCCAGAAACCCTAATTCCCACACTAGTTCTCTATCCCAGTGCTAAATCCATGTGGGATGAACTGGTGAACCAGTATGAAGGAGGTGATGACACTGTTGTTACCAGAAAGGTCTCCTAAACAAGAAGTATGAGTCATTTTTTGCTCTCCCCAATGAGTCTCTTACTGGTACTTACACCAGATTTATGAGCATTATAAACCAGTTGAGAGGACTGGGGGTTGAGAAGGACAAGGATATACTTTTAGAGAAATTTTGTGATATTTTGCCCACCAAATGGTCTCACATGATTTTGGTTCTAAGACAAGGAAAAACTTTGCATACTCATACGTTATCAACCTTGTATGGAGCTTTTAGATATACTGAGGAAAACCAAGCCCAAAGAATTAAGGCTGAATAAGATGCTTTAAATCCTGCTTCCAGTAGTTCCACTGTGATCAGTCATACTGAACCACCATGTGCGGCATTAATGTCTTCCGAGAATGTATTTTCTATGAAGAAGATGATGTCTGAACTAATGGAATCTGGAGTCACAAATAATATCTCACCAGACTGTGATGAAGCTGACAGTGATGACCTGGTTGCAATGATTGCTAAAACGTTTAACCGTTTTAAAGCAAGAGCAAATAGGCCCACTAGACAACATGCACCCAGTTCCTCTACTGACAAGACCAATCTGACATGCTTTAAGTGTGGCAGAAAAGGTCATTTCATGAAGGAGTGCAAGTCCAGTCAGTTCATTTCTCAGTCTGGTCCATCTGTTTCTTATCAAAAGCCTGATGATAGCTACAAGTCCAAGTACAAAAAGCTTAAGGCTCAAATTGCACTCATGTCACAAGATAATAATAAATGCATGATTGCAACCACTGAAGAAAAATGGGTTCCCTCTGATGATTCATCAGTTGATGAAGAAGAGGAAAGAGATTGTTGTTACATGGCTCTGGCAGACCAAGAGCATCTGGTGAAGGAAGATGTCACATCTGGAAGATGGGTGGACATAGTGATCAAAAAGGTTAGTGAATATGATCTTGAGACTGACCAAGAATTAAAATTGGACATTGCTGAAGCTCTTAATGCTGATTTAATCTTTGTTGAAACTGTTAGATCTGACATGTCAAAAGGTTTTGAAACAGATTTCACTGAACTTTCAATTTTACAATCAAAACTAAAAGAGCTCCAGGATATTGAGCTAGCTTTTCAAGCACAAGTTTTGGTAACTGAACAACTGGTTCAGGAAAAACATGACCTGGAAATAATTTTGCAAAAAGAAAAACAGGTTATTAAATCATGGCTTGAAACCAGAAAGCCATATGATGCTGGAATAAACCAATTTCCATCCCAAAAACGTGCATATTTGGATGGAAATACTCATGTTGCAGCATTAATACCAGTTATTGACCGGTTACCAGAAGAGGTCAAACCAAGCACCATTTATGATGAACCCTCTACCCCAAAAACTTGTATTATCCCAGCTCAACTCCCAGAGGTTAAGACTGGAGCATCACAGATGACTGCTCCAGTTAAAAAGGTCAATCAAAAGAAACCTTTGCCTCAGTCTGCTTCGAAGGAACCTTCAGTTCCAAAGAAAAAGAATGTCTCCCTACCTAAGCCTAAAGTCCAGTCAACTGGAAAGGCTAAGGTGTCATCTGAAGAAACCATTTTGTTAAGGCTGGAGAGCCAGTTTCAACTACTGGCTCGTCAAGTTCAAAGTTGTAATGCAAGACTGAACAATTTTGAGGGTACTTCATCTGGCCCTAAACAAAATTCAAAACCTTTTTCAAAGAAAGACAAAAATGTTCCTCCAGTCGAGAAGGAAAAGAAAAAGGTTTCAAAACTATCTACTCCAATTGTATTTTCAGAGAAATCTAACTAATTAATCTGGTGGGTTCCCAAAACTAACTAATTAATCTGGTGGATGTGCAGGGCGATCGAAAGAAATATATTTGGTATCTTGACAGTGTTGCTGGCAGGAAACTAACTAATTAATGGTTTCAAAACTAACTAATTAATCTGGTGGGTTCCCAAAACTAACTAATTAATCTGGTGGGTTCCCAAAACTAACTAATTAATCTGGTGGGTTCCCAAAACTAACTAATTAATCTGGTGGGTTCCCAAAACTAACTAATTAATCTGGTGGGTTCCCAAAACTAACTAATTAATCTGGTGGGTTCCCAAAACTAACTAATTAATCTGGTGGGTTCCCAAAACTAACTAATTAATCTGGTGGGTTCCCAAAACTAACTAATTAATCTGGTGGGTTCCCAAAACTAACTAATTAATCTGGTGGGTTCCCAAAACTAACTAATTAATCTGGTGGGTTCCCAAAACTAACTAATTAATCTGGTGGGTTCCCAAAACTAACTAATTAATCTGGTGGGTTCCCAAAACTAACTAATTAATCTGGTGGGTTCCCAAAACTAACTAATTAATCTGGTGGGTTCCCAAAACTAACTAATTAATCTGGTGGGTTCCCAAAACTAACTAATTAATTGGTGGTTCAAAACTAACTAATTAATCTGGTGGGTTCCCAAAACTAACTAATTAATCTGGTGGGTTCCCAAAACTAACTAATTAATCTGGTGGGTTCCCAAAACTAACTAATTAATCTGGTGGGTTCCCAAAACTAACTAATTAATCTGGTGGGTTCCCAAAACTAACTAATTAATTGGTGGTTCAAAACTAACTAATTAATCTGGTGGGTTCCCAAAACTAACTAATTAATCTGGTGGGTTCCCAAAACTAACTAATTAATCTGGTGGGTTCCCAAAACTAACTAATTAATCTGGTGGGTTCCCAAAACTAACTAATAAGAAAGTGAACTCAAAATACCTCCAGGGTATTAAGGGAGGGTCCAGTGAACCCATCAGTCGATGGGTTCCCAAAACTAACTAATTAATCTGGTGGATGTGCAGGGCGATCGAAAGAAATATATTTGGTATCTTGACAGTGTTGCTGGCAGGACAATGACCGAATGTAAGACCCTGCTGGAGGAGTTCATAATTTCTGATGGACCCTCCATTACTTTTGGAAATGATGGTTGTGGAAAGACTGAGGGGTATGGTGTTCTGAACAATAGACAAGTCAAATTCAGACGAGTTGCTTATGTGAATGGTTTGAAATATAACCTAATCAGTGTAAGTCAACTGTGTGATGATGCTACCAAGTATTGTTCAATATTGCTCAGGGCATTTTATTCAACAAGGACTGGAAGGTAGTATTGATTGCTCCCAGAAGAGGGAATGTGTATGTGATGGATATGGAAAGCTCTCCTTCAGAGCAGTGTTTCTATACTCAAGTGATGAAGAAGAGGAAAGAGATTGTTGTTACATGGCTCTGGCAGACCAAGAGCATCTGGTGAAGGAAGATGTCACATCTGGAAGATGGGTGGACATAGTGATCAAAAAGGTTAGTGAATATGATCTTGAGACTGACCAAGAATTAAAATTGGACATTGCTGAAGCTCTTAATGCTGATTTAATCTTTGTTGAAACTGTTAGATCTGACATGTCAAAAGGTTTTGAAACAGATTTCACTGAACTTTCAATTTTACAATCAAAACTAAAAGAGCTCCAGGATATTGAGCTAGCTTTTCAAGCACAAGTTTTGGTAACTGAACAACTGGTTCAGGAAAAACATGACCTGGAAATAATTTTGCAAAAAGAAAAACAGGTTATTAAATCATGGCTTGAAACCAGAAAGCCATATGATGCTGGAATAAACCAATTTCCATCCCAAAAACGTGCATATTTGGATGGAAATACTCATGTTGCAGCATTAATACCAGTTATTGACCGGTTACCAGAAGAGGTCAAACCAAGCACCATTTATGATGAACCCTCTACCCCAAAAACTTGTATTATCCCAGCTCAACTCCCAGAGGTTAAGACTGGAGCATCACAGATGACTGCTCCAGTTAAAAAGGTCAATCAAAAGAAACCTTTGCCTCAGTTTGCTTCGAAGGAACCTTCAGTTCCAAAGAAAAAGAATGTCTCCCTACCTAAGCCTAAAGTCCAGTCAACTGGAAAGGCTAAGGTGTCATCTGAAGAAACCATTTTGTTAAGGCTGGAGAGCCAGTTTCAACTACTGGCTCGTCAAGTTCAAAGTTGTAATGCAAGACTGAACAATTTTGAGGGTACTTCATCTGGCCCTAAACAAAATTCAAAACCTTTTTCAAAGAAAGACAAAAATGTTCCTCCAGTCGAGAAGGAAAAGAAAAAGGTTTCAAAACTATCTACTCCAATTGTATTTTCAGAGAAATCTAACTAATTAATCTGGTGGGTTCCCAAAACTAACTAATTAATCTGGTGGATGTGCAGGGCGATCGAAAGAAATATATTTGGTATCTTGACAGTGTTGCTGGCAGGACAATGACCGGATGTAAGACCCTGCTGGAGGAGTTCATAATTTCTGATGGACCTCCATTACTTTTGGAAATGATGGTTGTGGAAAGACTGAGGGGTATGGTGTTCTGAACAATAGACAAGTCAAATTCAGACGAGTTGCTTATGTGAATGGTTTGAAATATAACCTAATCAGTGTAAGTCAACTGTGTGATGATGGCTACCAAGTATTGTTCAATATTGCTCAGGGCATTTTATTCAACAAGGACTGGAAGGTAGTATTGATTGCTCCCAGAAGAGGGAATGTGTATGTGATGGATATGGAAAGCTCTCCTTCAGAGCAGTGTTTCTATACTCAAGGTGATGAAGACACAAACTGGTTATGGCATAAAAGGTTATCCCATTTAAATTTCAAAAATATTAATAAGTTGTCTAGAAAACAACTGGCAGATGGGATACCTTCAGTTTCCTTCAAAATGGAAAGGCCATGTCCAGGATGTGAGATGGGGAAGCAGAAACGTGCCAGTTTCAAGAACAAGCAGAATTTTAGCATATCTGAACCACTTCATATGCTTCATATGGATCTTTTTGGTCCATTGAATGTTCAGACTCGTGCTGGTAAAAGATACACCCTGGTGATTATCGATGAATTTTCCAGATATTGTTGGGTTATCTTTCTCAGGTCTAAAAATGAAGCCGCTGCTGAAATCATCGCTCTTATTAAGCAAATTGAGCTCAAATATAAGCGAAAAGTGTGTCAGTTAAGAAGTGACAATGGAACAGAATTCCAGAATGCTACACTGGAGTCATTCTATACTGACACTGGCATCTCCCAGAATTTCTCTTCAGCAAGAACTCCAGAGCAAAATGGAGTTGTAGAAAGGAAAAATCGAACGCTGATAGAAGCTGCCAGGAGTATGCTTGCTGAATCTGGTCTTCCTACCAGTTTCTGGGCTGAAGCAATTGCTACTACTTGCCACACTCAGAACCGGTCAGTGTATATCAAAAGGCACAAGAAGACAGCCTATGAAATATTAAGAAATAGAAAACCAAATATTGGTTATTTTCACGTTTTTGGATGTCCAGTTTACATCCTGAACGACTCCAGTCAGTTAGGCAAATTTGATGCCAAAGCTGATGAAGGATATTTCTTAGGCTATTCTGCAATTCGCAAGGCCTTCAGAGTCTATAACAAAAGACGGAAGAAAGTTCATGAGTCCATACATGTCACATTTGATGAGTCAAATGTAGCAATCAATAAAAAGCCAACCCTTGATACTCCCCCAGTATCAGATTTAGTTGAAACTGAACCAGTTCTCCAGGAAATGCCTTCAAATGAGGAATTTCATGATGCACATCGTGATCTTAATGACACTGATGAAGATATGTGTTAGAAATCCAAAAATAGTGATAAATTGTAATCTAGATTAGAGGAATTTCTTGTTGTTAATTCATAGATAAATGATCACTAAGGTTGAAGGGCTAATTGTGACAATTAGCATAATTGTAGAATTAGACTATAAATAGCCCTCTCATACCTTAGAGATCATAATAGAGATAAGAAGAAGAATAACAACAATTACACATAACTTTTATACCTGTTAATTCACACACAGTTACCTTCGATTCTCTCTCAAAACACACAAACACCAAGAACACACACTATCCAAACCGCCATTGATGAATTGAATTCAGTGATAGAAATCGTGTTATAACAAGTGGTATCAGAGCAAAACATCAATCTGATGACGATCCATAACTGAATTCAATCACAAATTCAACAAAATCAAAATTATTTACAATTCTGTTCGTATTTTTTTTCTTACTGGTTCATCAAAATTCAAGACGATCTCACTCAAGACGATCTCACTCAAGACGATTCACCTAAGACGATCTTCACCAAGATCGTTTCATTTCTTAGAAACCTAAGACGATCTTCACCAAGATCGTTTCATTTCTTCGAAACCTAAGACGATCTTCACCAAGATCGTTTCAGTTCTTAGAAACCTAAGACGATCTTCACCAAGATCATTTCATTTCTTTGAAACTTAAGACGATCTTCATCAAGATCGTTTCATTTCCTGTTATTCTCAAGATCGTTTCATTTCCTGTTATTCTCAAGATCGTTTCATTTCCTGTTATTCTCAAGATCGTTTCATTTTCTGTCCTTCTCAAGATCGTTTCATTTCAAGACCGTTTCATTTCAAGACCGTTTCATTTCAAGACCGTTTCATTTCAAGACGTTTCATTTCAAGACCGTTTCATTTCAAGACCGTTTCATTCAAGATCGTTTCATTTCTATTTCAAGATCGTTTCAATTTCAAGACTTAACCAAATTTCATCAAAATTCTCACTTCAAATCACATAAAATCACAGTTATTTGTTCACCAATAGATTCGTGGTTATTGATAACATAATCCTGTCAAGTTTCAAGTTCCAATTCAATCTATATCTCGAGATTGAATTTTGAGTTTTTGGCGCGAATTTTGAGGGATTTGAATCTGTTGTGTTTTGTGTTGAATTTTGTTCATAAACTTGTTGCGGACATGAATTCAATCAGTTTGCAAGTGATTTCGTGATCTAACTCCCAGTAATTCAAAAGATATTGAAGTTTTTTTTGTTGTTAACGGAGTTTTTCTGGAAAACTGATAAAATGAAGAAGATGACTCCAAAACGATCTTCACTAGGACGATCTTCCTAAGATCGTCTTAGTCGTTCAAAGCCCGTTTTTCATTCTTGTGCATTGTGGCTTGTTAGACGATCTTCACAAGATCGTTCTAGACAAGTGTGTGTGGTGAAGTGTTTGCTTTCTGGCTAATTAATCCGAAAGGATTGGTTTGGTCAATTCAAATACTTATAAGTTTTGAGAAAGAAAACAAGACGATCTTCAACCAAGATCGTCTCATTTCCTAGAAACCTAAGACGATCTTCACCAAGATCGTTTCAGTTCTTAGAAACCTAAGACGATCTTCACCAAGATCATTTCATTTCTTTGAAACTTAAGACGATCTTCAACCAAGATCGTCCCAGTTCCTTGAATCATTTCAATCCAAAATCACTTTAATTCAAGACCGTTTCATTTCAAGATCACTTCATTTCAAGAACATTTTCATTTCAAGACCGTTTCATTTTCAAGACCGTTTCACTTCAAGATCGTTTCAATTTCAAGACTTAACCAAATTTCATCAAAATCCTAAGACGATCTCACTCAAGACGATCTCACTCAAGACGATCTCACCCAAGACGATCTTACCAAGGACGATCTTCTCAAGATCGTTTCATTTTCTGTTATTCTCAAGATCGTTTCATTTCCTGTTATTCTCAAGATCGTTTCATTTTCTGTTCTTAATTCAATCCAATCTTTCAAATCAAAATCAATCTCAAATGGCTTCTCGTGAAGCATTGGCATTGGGTTCAGATACAAGACCTCCAGTTCTCTACCGTGGTTCCTATGGACTATGGAAGAAAAGATTTATGGACTATGTGGAAAGTCAAACAAATGGTCATATGCTGAAAGATTCCATCCTTAATGGACTTGCCGTTCATCGCCATCCCACTACTGATGCAATAATTCTAACTCCTGATCTTTTGAATGCTGAACAAAAAGATCGAACAGCTGCAGATAACAGAGCTAGGTCATGCTTATACAAAGCTCTACCGGATGAAATCTATGGCTCTGTTGATTCTTATGATACGGCCAAGGAGATTTGGGATGAGGTGGCTAGACAGATGGAAGGAGCTGACGTGACTTCGACGATAAGATTGACCAATATTTTGACTGAGTTTGACAACTTCGCGAAATTGCCTAATGAAACTCTTGAAGCTGTCTACTACAGATTCTGCAATGTCATAAATGAGCTGAGGAAGAACAATGTCAAGAAAACAGAGATTGAGCTAAACATCAAATTCATCAAAGCTCTTGGTCCAGAATGGGAAGATTTTGGAACACAGATCAAGCAACATCAAAATCTGACCAAGTTCACCATTCATACTCTTTATGAATCTTTCAAACTCAATGAAAACCAAGTCCTAAACAAAGCTTCATCAAACAAAATGCCAGAAGTTGTATCTTCTGATCCTTTGGCATTGATAGTTGAGAAGAAGATTTCTGATTTAAATCATAATTGTTTTCTAAAAGGCATTGAGATTGAGAATCTTGAAAAACAAGTTGAGGAATTTAAAAAGAATATACTTTTCTATCAAGAAAAGTTATATAAAGTTGAACAAAATCCTCTCTTGAATTTCACTGCCTATTTCAACAAGTCAAAAATTGACAAAACAGAACTTCTTCTAGGGTTGGGATTTAAGAATATCACACCATTGCAAAAAGCCAAAGAGGAAATTGAACCCTTGTATGATGAAAAATTCCTACGACTTGGTATGATACAACAATTTATTCGTCCATTGGATGACGAATTTGAGACTGATGAAGTTGAGAGAATACCAAAACAAGAATTTTTGGTTAATTATGATGCAATAATTCTAACTCCTGATCTTTTGAATGCTGAACAAAAAGATCGAACAGCTGCAGATAACAGAGCTAGGTCATGCTTATACAAAGCTCTACCGGATGAAATCTATGGCTCTGTTGATTCTTATGATACGGCCAAGGAGATTTGGGATGAGGTGGCTAGACAGATGGAAGGAGCTGACGTGACTTCGACGATAAGATTGACCAATATTTTGACTGAGTTTGACAACTTCGCGAAATTGCCTAATGAAACTCTTGAAGCTGTCTACTACAGATTCTGCAATGTCATAAATGAGCTGAGGAAGAACAATGTCAAGAAAACAGAGATTGAGCTAAACATCAAATTCATCAAAGCTCTTGGTCCAGAATGGGAAGATTTTGGAACACAGATCAAGCAACATCAAAATCTGACCAAGTTCACCATTCATACTCTTTATGAATCTTTCAAACTCAATGAAAACCAAGTCCTAAACAAAGCTTCATCAAACAAAATGCCAGAAGTTGTATCTTCTGATCCTTTGGCATTGATAGTTGAGAAGAAGATTTCTGATTTAAATCATAATTGTTTTCTAAAAGGCATTGAGATTGAGAATCTTGAAAAACAAGTTGAGGAATTTAAAAAGAATATACTTTTCTATCAAGAAAAGTTATATAAAGTTGAACAAAATCCTCTCTTGAATTTCACTGCCTATTTCAACAAGTCAAAAATTGACAAAACAGAACTTCTTCTAGGGTTGGGATTTAAGAATATCACACCATTGCAAAAAGCCAAAGAGGAAATTGAACCCTTGTATGATGAAAAATTCCTACGACTTGGTATGATACAACAATTTATTCGTCCATTGGATGACGAATTTGAGACTGATGAAGTTGAGAGAATACCAAAACAAGAATTTTTGGTTAATTATGATGCAATAATTCTAACTCCTGATCTTTTGAATGCTGAACAAAAAGATCGAACAGCTGCAGATAACAGAGCTAGGTCATGCTTATACAAAGCTCTACCGGATGAAATCTATGGCTCTGTTGATTCTTATGATACGGCCAAGGAGATTTGGGATGAGGTGGCTAGACAGATGGAAGGAGCTGACGTGACTTCGACGATAAGATTGACCAATATTTTGACTGAGTTTGACAACTTCGCGAAATTGCCTAATGAAACTCTTGAAGCTGTCTACTACAGATTCTGCAATGTCATAAATGAGCTGAGGAAGAACAATGTCAAGAAAACAGAGATTGAGCTAAACATCAAATTCATCAAAGCTCTTGGTCCAGAATGGGAAGATTTTGGAACACAGATCAAGCAACATCAAAATCTGACCAAGTTCACCATTCATACTCTTTATGAATCTTTCAAACTCAATGAAAACCAAGTCCTAAACAAAGCTTCATCAAACAAAATGCCAGAAGTTGTATCTTCTGATCCTTTGGCATTGATAGTTGAGAAGAAGATTTCTGATTTAAATCATAATTGTTTTCTAAAAGGCATTGAGATTGAGAATCTTGAAAAACAAGTTGAGGAATTTAAAAAGAATATACTTTTCTATCAAGAAAAGTTATATAAAGTTGAACAAAATCCTCTCTTGAATTTCACTGCCTATTTCAACAAGTCAAAAATTGACAAAACAGAACTTCTTCTAGGGTTGGGATTTAAGAATATCACACCATTGCAAAAAGCCAAAGAGGAAATTGAACCCTTGTATGATGAAAAATTCCTACGACTTGGTATGATACAACAATTTATTCGTCCATTGGATGACGAATTTGAGACTGATGAAGTTGAGAGAATACCAAAACAAGAATTTTTGGTTAATTATGATGCAATAAATGATTCATACAAAACAAAAGAGTCTTCAATTTTCAAATTGGAAGAAATTGAATCAAATTTTCAAAACCAAGAATTTTTGGTTAATTATGATGCAATAAATGATTCATACAAAACAAAAGAGTCTTCAATTTTCAAATTGGAAGAAATTGAATCAAATTTTCAAAACCAAGAATCTGTCTGTACTCCACCTAAACCAACTAAAATGTATTTTCCAACCACAAGTTTGGAAAAACAAATAGAAGGTTTACAACAAAAGGTAGAATATCAACAAAAAGTTATTGATCATCTCAAGTCTCAAAGTCCGAATTCAGAGGATAAATGTATTGTTGTTGATACTAAGAAAGTTTGTGAGATTGCTTCTACTCAAACTGACCAAAGTACTTTAGTAGACAATTCTACACAAACTACTTGTGATTCATCTACCAATACCTCTACTCAGACCTTGACTGATTCTTTTGGATGTACTTGTCAAAATACTGCTACATTTATAGCTGAGGATTATGTGCAATCTGATTTTTCTAATGAAGAACTTGCATATAGTTTAGTTTTGATATGGTACTTCTATAGGTTTTTCACATGCAACAATGTTGATGAGTTAGTTGTTCACCCTAAGCCTAGTGCTAGTATAGGTGTTGATACCTCTACTCAGACCTTGACTGATTCTTTTGGATGTACTTGTCAAAATACTGCTACATTTATAGCTGAGGATTATGTGCAATCTGATTTTTCTAATGAAGAACTTGCATATAGTTTAGTTTTGATATGGTACTTCTATAGGTTTTTCACATGCAACAATGTTGATGAGTTAGTTGTTCACCCTAAGCCTAGTGCTAGTATAGGTGTTGATACCTCTACTCAATTTTTTTGTGAAACCAAAGATGTGTCAGTTCAAGTTGACCAAATTTCCGAGACTAACCATGATGTGAAGTTGGACACCAAGATTCCTGATTTTTCAAAATTTTCAACTAAATCTGAAATTAATCAATCTCCATTGAAATTTTCTTTTTCAAAAGATTTCACGAAAGATGATTTTGATAAATTCATGGAGGGAGAATATGTTTTTGATTCAGAAACTGAGAAAAAGATTGAATCTACCAAAATCAAAGTGAAAACAAAAGTGGAATCACAAAAACCATTGTCCAAAGCTCCAACTTCATATTACTCAAAGAAACGAGTTAAGACCAAACTCGTCGAGACTGAACCAAAGACCATTAAATTAGAAACCTTTATTGCTACCCCTGTGAAACATGTCAAAAAGGAACAAGCTGAGACCCCACACAGGACAAAGTACACCAAAGTGAAACTTCCGAAAGACTACCCTAATGCTTCTCAATCTAGCTCTCAATCTAGTTCTATTACTAAGGTGTCTAAGTCTAGCACAATTTCGCTAACTAAGGATGCATCAAATGGTAAAACTAGATATAGGGATAGATATGGATGGTTTTCTCATGATAAACCAAAGAAGCAAGAAGTTTCCTCACCTCCAAAAGGTTCCAAAAAGATGAAAGTGTTTAAAACTTCTAGTTCTAATCTTCTTAAATTCAATTCAACAGGTGGAAAGAGCATAACTAGTGGTGCTAGATGGGTTGCTAAGACATTAGTACCTAAGATCACTAGTAATCAAAAGGATGTTGAGAAAAAGAAGAAAACAAAAAGGAGAAAGCATGTTAATAGGAGGAAGGGTGTTCATGTTAGTAAAAACAATTTTTCTTTGTTAAATAATGTTGAAAATGCCAAGGCAAGGCCTTGTGAGCTTGTAAACAATCTTAATTCCCGTACTTGTGTGACTGAAGTTGATGCTTGTAGACATGTTACTTTTAATTCTCATGTGAATGTTCGTACTTTTTATTCAAATGTGTTTGTTGATAATGTGCTTGTCAATGCTTATGTTGATTCAAAAACATGTTTGAATGCGATTCCTAAGTTATATACCCTGCCTGTTTTAACTAACCATAAAGGACCCGTCTTCAAGTGGGTACCTAAAAACGGTTAAATTTCTTTGATTGCAGGAAATAACCATCTGTGTTTGGATACTCGATTCCGGGTGTTCGAAGCACATGACTGGAAATAAATCTTTGCTCAAGAATTTTGTTGAAAGATTCATGGGAACAGTTCGCTTTGGAAACAACAATTTCGCTCCTATCTTAGGTTATGGAGACATTGAAAGAAATGGAATTATCATCAAGAAAGTTCACTATGTTGAAGGATTAAGTCACAACTTGTTCAGTGTTGGACAATTCTGTGATAACAATCTTCAAGTTCTGTTTCGAAAATCTCTTTGCAAAGTCCAAACTCTAGATGGAGTTGATATTCTTTGTGGTGACCGTGATGATAATCTTTTTACCGTCAATCTTGATGATAATCAACCAACCGATAATATTTGTCTCATTTCAAAGGCTACTTCAAAGAATTCTTGGTTATGGCATAGAAGGCTTTCTCATCTGAATTTTCAAACCATCAATACTTTAGTCAACAAGCATCTTGTTAAAGGCTTACCTGACTATAAGTATGAAAGTGAGCATGTTTGTCCTTCTTGTGCTGTTGGGAAGATTAAGAGAGCTTCTCATAAACCGAAGAAATCTCCAAATTCTTTAGCACCTCTTCATTTGCTTCACATGGATCTTTGTGGGCCGATGAAAGTACAAAGCCGAAATGGGAAGAAATATATCTTGGTTATTGTTGATGATTATTCAAGATATACTTGGGTCAAGTTTCTTTCATCCAAAGATGAAACAACTCAGATGTTGATAGATTTCATCACTAATACTCAAGTAAATCTTCAACTTCCAGTTCGTTACATCCGTTCGGATAACGGAACTGAGTTCAAGAATGCTGTTTTTGATGAATTCTGCAAATCCAAAGGTATTACTCATCAATTCTCAGCAGTTCGCACCCCACAACAAAACGGTGTTGTTGAAAGGAGAAATCGATCGCTGGTGGAAGCAGCTAGGACAATGCTTGCGTATTCCAAATTGCCATCCAATATGTGGGCTGAAGCTGTTGACACTGCATGTCACACTCAGAATCGGTCTATTATCAATCAGCATTTCGAAAAGACTCCTTATGAGGTTATTAACAAACGCAAACCCAACATCAACTACTTTCATATATTTGGGTGTGTTTGTTATACCTTGAATGATCGGGAGAATCTTGGAAAGTTCGAGAAGAAAGGTGATGAAGGATATTTTGTTGGTTATTCCAAAACATCAATTGCCTATCGAATCTATAACCGTCGAACCAACACAATTCAAGAAACAATGAATGTTTGGTTTGATGAGATGTCAGGCATGATTTTTGAGCAAGAAGGTTTGCTGCCAACAAGTAATGATCCAAGAACTTCAAGTACTTCTACAAGGAATTCTACCTTAGCTTCAAAATTCAAGAAGTTTCCTCACCTCCAAAAGGTTCCAAAAAGATGAAAGTGTTTAAAACTTCTAGTTCTAATCTTCTTAAATTCAATTCAACAGGTGGAAAGAGCATAACTAGTGGTGCTAGATGGGTTGCTAAGACATTAGTACCTAAGATCACTAGTAATCAAAAGGATGTTGAGAAAAAGAAGAAAACAAAAAGGAGAAAGCATGTTAATAGGAGGAAGGGTGTTCATGTTAGTAAAAACAATTTTTCTTTGTTAAATAATGTTGAAAATGCCAAGGCAAGGCCTTGTGAGCTTGTAAACAATCTTAATTCCCGTACTTGTGTGACTGAAGTTGATGCTTGTAGACATGTTACCTTTCATCCAAAGATGAAACAACTCAGATGTTGATAGATTTCATCACTAATACTCAAGTAAATCTTCAACTTCCAGTTCGTTACATCCGTTCGGATAACGGAACTGAGTTCAAGAATGCTGTTTTTGATGAATTCTGCAAATCCAAAGGTATTACTCATCAATTCTCAGCAGTTCGCACCCCACAACAAAACGGTGTTGTTGAAAGGAGAAATCGATCGCTGGTGGAAGCAGCTAGGACAATGCTTGCGTATTCCAAATTGCCATCCAATATGTGGGCTGAAGCTGTTGACACTGCATGTCACACTCAGAATCGGTCTATTATCAATCAGCATTTCGAAAAGACTCCTTATGAGGTTATTAACAAACGCAAACCCAACATCAACTACTTTCATATATTTGGGTGTGTTTGTTATACCTTGAATGATCGGGAGAATCTTGGAAAGTTCGAGAAGAAAGGTGATGAAGGATATTTTGTTGGTTATTCCAAAACATCAATTGCCTATCGAATCTATAACCGTCGAACCAACACAATTCAAGAAACAATGAATGTTTGGTTTGATGAGATGTCAGGCATGATTTTTGAGCAAGAAGGTTTGCTGCCAACAAGTAATGATCCAAGAACTTCAAGTACTTCTACAAGGAATTCTACCTTAGCTTCAAAATTCAAGAAGTTTCCATCTCCAACAAGTGATGAATTAGATATTCTTTTTGAAGAATTCTATAATTCAAAACCGATTCATGATCAAGAACCTCATGTCATTGTTGAACCAATTCAAAACAATGAACCTCTTCATAACAACGATCCAGTTCCTGACAATATTCATGAATCTTCATCAAGTTCTTCAGAGCAAGAATTTTCTTCTACTGATACTTCTCCATCATCCTCTCCTGATAATGCTTCTCAAGTGAATGTTCAAGAACAACCTTCTCGATTAACTCAGACAACAAATCCATTAAACACTCCAAATGTGTATGTACCACTTGATTTTGATCATCCAGGTTATGAGGAAAGAGTTATACCAAGTTATGACTCCATCTCTCAACAAAACTCAAGTTTTAATGATGGTGAAGTTGATCTTCAACAACAAGATCCTCTTCCTCATGCTCACAAGTGGACACGTATGCAGAAAGACCATCCTACTGATCAAATAATTGGAGATCCACAAGCAGGAGTAACTACTCGTACCTCAGTAAATAAGTGTCTTGTTGCACTTTCTCTTAGCAACATCGAACCCAAAACCGTATCTGAAGCTCTTCGTGATCCAGAGTGGGTTAAGGCAATGCAAGATGAACTCGCGCAATTTGAAAGACTGAAGGTATGGAGATTAGTTCCAAATCCTAGAAAAGATGATCCAATTGGAACAAAGTGGATATTCAAAAACAAAAAGGATGAGAATGGAGTGGTAGTAAGGAATAAAGCTCGACTTGTTGCAAAGGGTTATTGCCAACAACCAGGTGTTGACTTCGACGAAACTTTTGCTCCAGTAGCAAGAATGGAGGCCATTCGGATATTCTTAGCTTATGCCGCATTCAGAAACTTTACTGTGTTTCAAATGGATGTGAAGACTGCTTTCTTGAATGGTGACCTCAAAGAAGAAGTTTACGTTGATCAACCAGAAGGTTTTGTTGATCCTCAAAGGCCAAACCATGTCTACAGGTTAGACAAGGCTCTCTACGGTCTTAAGCAAGCACCCCGAGCATGGTATGATTCTTTAACTACTTTCTTACTAAGAGGTGGCTTTACCAAAGGCACAATTGACCCTACCTTGTTCATTCGCAAACAAGGTAAGCACGTTCTACTTGTTCAAATATATGTTGATGACATTATCTTTGGGTCGACCAGTCAAACATTTTGCCGAAACTTTTCATCTCTTATGGTTAATCATTTTGAAATGAGTATGATTGGGGAAATGAATTACTTTTTGGGTCTTCAAATCAAACAGTTACCAACTGGTATTTTTATATCACAAGGTAAATACATAAATGACATGTTGAAAAAGTTTGATATGGCTTCATGTTCTTCAATATCTACCCCAATGGCTGCTCGAACAAACATAAATGCTGACACAAATGGGAAACCATTTGACCAAAAGAGATATCGAAGTATGATTGGTTCGTTGTTGTACCTAACAGCATCTCGACCAGATATAATGTTTGCAACATGTATGTGTGCTAGATATCAAGCTGCTCCAACTGATTTACATTATCAAGCTGTGAAACGATTCTTTCGTTATCTGAAGGGGACACCCGATTTAGGTCTCTGGTATCCAAGGGATACTGGATTCAATCTAACTGCATATTCAGATGCAGATCATGCAGGTTGTAAACTTGATCGCAAGAGCACTTCCGGTACTCTATAATTTTTAGGCGATAAAATTGTGAGTTGGTCTTCCAAGAAACAGAATTGTGTATCTCTATCAACGGCTGAAGCAGAATATGTGGTTGCGGCTAGTTGTTGTGCTCAAGTTTTATGGATGAAGACACAACTAACTGATTATGGTCTAAAATATGATCATATCCCTATCTATTGTGATTCTCAGAGTGCCATTGCCATTGCAGTCAACTCAGTAAACCACTCTCGCTCAAAGCATATTGATGTTAGATATCATTTTCTCAAAGATCATATTGAGAAAGGTGACATCGAGCTCTATTTTGTGGGTACTGACATTCAACTTGCAGATTTGTTCACAAAACCACTGGATGAAAAGAGGTTTAACTTTCTTATCTCCAAGCTAGGTATGTTAAATCTTAAACCTTAACTCTTTTTGAAGAATTCTATAATTCAAAACCGATTCATGATCAAGAACCTCAGGTCATTGTTGAACCAATTCAAAACAATGAACCTCTTCATAACAACGATCCAGTTCCTGACAATATTCATGAATCTTCATCAAGTTCTTCAGAGCAAGAATTTTCTTCTACTGATACTTCTCCATCATCCTCTCCTGATAATGCTTCTCAAGTGAATGTTCAAGAACAACCTTCTCGATCTTCAAATCAAACAGTTACCAACTGGTATTTTTATATCACAAGGTAAATACATAAATGACATGTTGAAAAAGTTTGATATGGCTTCATGTTCTTCAATATCTACCCCAATGGCTGCTCGAACAAACATAAATGCTGACACAAATGGGAAACCATTTGACCAAAAGAGATATCGAAGTATGATTGGTTCGTTGTTGTACCTAACAGCATCTCGACCAGATATAATGTTTGCAACATGTATGTGTGCTAGATATCAAGCTGCTCCAACTGATTTACATTATCAAGCTGTGAAACGATTCTTTCGTTATCTGAAGGGGACACCCGATTTAGGTCTCTGGTATCCAAGGGATACTGGATTCAATCTAACTGCATATTCAGATGCAGATCATGCAGGTTGTAAACTTGATCGCAAGAGCACTTCCGGTACTCTATAATTTTTAGGCGATAAAATTGTGAGTTGGTCTTCCAAGAAACAGAATTGTGTATCTCTATCAACGGCTGAAGCAGAATATGTGGTTGCGGCTAGTTGTTGTGCTCAAGTTTTATGGATGAAGACACAACTAACTGATTATGGTCTAAAATATGATCATATCCCTATCTATTGTGATTCTCAGAGTGCCATTGCCATTGCAGTCAACTCAGTAAACCACTCTCGCTCAAAGCATATTGATGTTAGATATCATTTTCTCAAAGATCATATTGAGAAAGGTGACATCGAGCTCTATTTTGTGGGTACTGACATTCAACTTGCAGATTTGTTCACAAAACCACTGGATGAAAAGAGGTTTAACTTTCTTATCTCCAAGCTAGGTATGTTAAATCTTAAACCTTAACTCTTTTGAAGGAATTCTTGACACATTCCAGAAAACCAAAATACAAAATGCATATTTTCAAAAATAAACAAAAAGATTTTTATTTTCTGTGGCTTGCATATACTATGTATGCAACCCGTTCTTAAATGATATATTTAATTGGTAGAGTGTTTTTACATTCTAAGCTTTTGTTATTATACATATAAATTGATATAAGATAACATGGAATCGAACGCCTTTGTGTACTCCCTTGTTGTCTCATCTTGAACAATTGATTGGATTTTCATTTGCTTAAATGTTTTAATTGCCTCCAACTTGTTGTTGTAAGATGCGAAGGATTGAACGCCTTTGTGTACTCCCTTGTTGTCTCATCTTGAACAATTGATTGGATTTTCATTTGCTTAAATGTTTTAATTGCCTCCAACTTGTTGTTGTAAGATGCGAAGGATTGAACGCCTTTGTGTACTCCCTTGTTGTCTCATCTTGAACAATTGATTGGATTTTCATTTGCTTAAATGTTTTAATTGCCTCCAACTTGTTGTTGTAAGATGCGAAGGATTGAACGCCTTTGTGTACTTCCAAGTGGTCTTATATGAGTATGTATGTGTGATAGCAATCAAGTTGTTCAAATAAAGTTGTCAAAACTCTCAATTGTTGATATGAGACGCAAAGGATCGAACGCCTTTGTGTACTCCCTTGTTGTCTCATCTTGAACAATTGATTGGATTTTCATTTGCTTAAATGTTTTAATTGCCTCCAACTTGTTGTTGTAAGATGCGAAGGATTGAACGCCTTTGTGTACTCCCTAGCTGTCTTACTCTCAACATTGTTGTTGAAGCAAAACTTTATTTTTTTCCAAATCAAAGTCTTGTTCACTGTAGACTCTCAAAGTTTTTTTTCTTTTCGAAAATATCACAACAAAGATTTTACTACTTTTGATCTCACAGCACCAATTTTTGCTCCACCTTTCTATGAAAATTTTTGATCTATTCTTGCATAGATTAAGGAGGAGTTTGTGATTTCAACAACCTTCAAAACTTCAAATGTGTTTCAAATGTTTTTTTTTCATGCACACATTTGATGTTTTTCCAATGATTTTCAATCAAATGGAGTTCGGTGATTAGTTTGCACATGAGTGATAAGTAATTCTCAAAATTTACTCCATGAATTTCATATCAAATGGAGTTCGGTGATTAGTTTGCACATGAGTGATAAGTAATTCTCAAAATTTACTCCATGAATTTCATCATCGCCGATGAATTCTAACCCCAGAGTATTCACTTCTTTCATTAGATAGTGAGGGTATTTTGAGTGATGTTGTTTTCGTGCAAATAGGATGGAGGGAGTAAAGTTGAAAAGTGAGAGGGTAAGGTGATATGATGTGAGAAAGGGCTAAAAGAAACAAAAGCCCTCCCTAAATTCTCAAAAAGCCGGGTAAACACGTTTCTATCGGATTTCATTTGTTGATTTCTCGATATTGAAGAAGTCTTCATGGACCCAGTGAAGCAATGCACATCTTTACCTAACCACTCAAGTGTTTCTTAACAAATACTTGTTTCATTTCTCACGAAGATTTCCACATTTCTATTGACTCTTCATTTGGAAGATGTTGATATTGAAAAAGGGTGACATTCTGCTCCAGTCCCCGACTTCATTTTGATCACGATGTGTCTAGAGCTATCTTGTTTGGTCATTAATTTGGTCATCATTCATTTGTATTAGAACACATTCGAGTCATGTCTTTGTGATATAATTGCTTATCTTTGTGATATAGCCGGAACATTCGTAGTGATATCTCAATTGATATTCCACGATGATCGAATGGAAATCCTACCAATGCTAACATCTTTTCCAACGTTGAACGTAGGTCTCATGATTACATTTATGTGATTATTGAGTTAACAAGAAGTCTAAGTGACCTCGGTTTTCCCTAAAAAGTCTTTAAGGATAAAATTGTGGTTATCAAATGCTTCGGTAGTGTTAACCATGATTTATATTCTTTGAAGCAATCTCGTGGTTGCAAAGCCGTAGACTGAACTATGTTAGAGAATTGTTTTGTGCATATCTCAATGATACATAGGAAATCCGAAAAATGTTATACATTTCAATCGGTCATTTCATTAATCCTTTCGATTTTTGAACATGCTAACGGATCATTCTTATCCGGTTTCATTTCTCATCACACAAACACAGAAAACACCAACACCATGATATAACGTTTGTACCAACAACTTCGATCTTACATTTTAGTCACCCCTAGGATTTCTTGGGTTGGGCTAATGGTTTGGGTTGATGTTTTGATGGTTGCAATTTCTTTATGGTTTCTTTTGATATTTAATCAATCAAATGTGTACATAATGACATTGGTTCCCAATGATGTCATTATGAGGAGGAGAAAATATTATGATTGATTCACTAATTAATAAGGAAACAAGGAGAAAAGTTTATGTTTGGTTGTTTTAATTGGGTTTAGGCTTATCAAAGTTTTAGGCTTATCAAAGTTCTAGGCTTATCAAAGTTTGTGTATAGGGGGAGAAAATTATTCATGATGTGACAATAGTTTCAGATTTTCACTAGACTTTAGGTGATTGAAATTTTGATTTTAAAAAAGGGGGAATCTGAATTGACGTCAAAGATAAGAATGAAACCGAAGATGAAAAGATTTTCACTCAAGATGCTTCAAAAGTTCAAAGATGCTCCAAAATGTTTATAATCATGGATTGAGGGGGAGCATGATTACTTCGTAAGAATTTCATCCAAACCTCATTCAATTGCTTACTCTCCAAAGTGTTCGAATTGATATGACAAAGATCAAAGCTTCAAAAAGGATCAAAGATTGGTTAGAAGATTCAAGTCAAAGAAGTAAAAGCTTTAACAGAGTCTTCATTAAACACTCTTCATTCAAAGATCTTCAAGTCATACTACAACATTTTGTTCAAGAAACTCCAATGCATACATCAAGGGGGAGAGTTCATATTCATGAAACTTTATTCCAAGAAGATGAAATTCATTCGAAAATTAAAACTGAAGAATCGAAAAGATGAATTTCACTCAAGAATCGAAGATTGAAACATTCGAAACCAAGATTTATACCTTCCGCATTTCAAAAGACAACTCTGATTCATGATTCAACAATTCTCGAAGATTAAAGTCACACACATTTGTTCGACTTCATTATTCTCTTCATTCAAGACTCACACGCATTCATTATTCTCTGTTCTAAAAGAACATTGAGAATCCTCACATGATTTAACTTCAAGAAGTTCAAGACCAAGATCAAGACTGAATCAAGTTCTCCAAAGACAAAAGAGAAAGCTTTGAAGACTTGTTTCATCACCCCAATTGTCTTCACCACCGGGCTCATCAAATTCATTCCTACAAGACAATATAACACGTACTTCATTACAATGTATCACTAAGGGGGAGAATGTTAGAAATCCAAAAATAGTGATAAATTGTAATCTAGATTAGAGGAATTTCTTGTTGTTAATTCATAGATAAATGATCACTAAGGTTGAGGGGCTAATTGTGACAATTAGCATAATTGTAGAATTAGACTATAAATAGCCCTCTCATACCTTAGAGATCATAATAGAGATAAGAAGAAGAATAACAACAATTACACATAACTTTTATACCTGTTAATTCACACACAGTTACCTTCGATTCTCTCTCAAAACACACAAACACCAAGAACACACACTATCCAAACCACCATTGATGAATTGAATTCAGTGATAGAAATCGTGTTATAACAATATGGAGATAGTTTATGAAGAACCTTGGGTGCCAGTTGATAATGATTTAACTTGAGCACCCAAACTGAATTCTTGCACTGATATTGTTATACATAACAATCCTGTCAATACTCTAGGTGGTCAAAAGCACATCCTATTGATCAAATCATAGGAGACTCCAGTAGAGGGGTTCAGACCAGAAGAGCCTCCAGTGAACAATGTTTATATGTCAGCTTCTTATCACTGATGAACCAAGAAGATTGACGAGGCTATGGAAGATCCAAGCTGGGTGATAGCTATGCAAGAAGAGCTACACCAGTTTGCAAGAAAGAACAATTGGAACCAGATGGGTCTTCAGGAACAAGGTAGATGAAGATGCCCATGTTGTCAGAAACAAGGCCAGATTGGTTGCACAGGGGTATTGCCAATCAGATGTTGATTTTGATGAATCATTTGCTCCAGTGGCTAGACTTGAAGCGATCAGAATATTCTTAGCATTTGCTGCTCATCATCAATTCAAGGTCTACCAGATGGACGTAAAGAGTGCATTTTTGAATGGAAAACTGGAAGAAGAAGTTTATGTCAGGCAACCACCAGGTTTCGTTGATGAAAAGCATCCTCACTGGGTATATCGTCTGGACAAAGCACTGTATGGTCTCAGACAAGCCCCACGAGCCTGGTATGACACTCTGACTAAACACTTATTGAAAAATGGCTTTAAAAGAGGTGCAATTGACAATACCTTATTTATTCTTTTGAAAGAGGTAATCTTCTGCTGGTACAAATTTATGTTGATGATATTATTTTTGGGTCTACTGATGAAAATATGTGCAAGAAATTTTCTAAAATCATGTCTTCAGAATATGAAATGAGTTTAATGGGTGAATTAACATTTTTTCTAGGTCTTCAGATTAAACAAACCAGTGATGGTATTTTTATTAATCAAGAAAAATATGTTAGAGATCTATTAAAGAAATATGATATGAACTCTTCACCATCTAAACCCACTCCAATTTCTGCACCACTCACTCTGGACTCGGATCCAGATGGAAAACCAGTGAACACCACTGTCTATAGAGGCATGGTTGGTTCACTGATATATTTAACTGCTAGTAGACCAGATATAATGTTTTCAACATGTTTGTGTGCTAGATATCAGTCTAATCCAAAAGAATCTCATATGCTTGTTGTAAAGCGCATACTTAAATACCTTAAAGGTGTCCCCAGTTTGGGCCTTTGGTATCCCAAAGGCTCAAGCATGGATCTAATGGGTTATTCAGATTCAGATCATGCAGATTGTAAGATAGACAGGAAATCCACTACTGGTGGATGTCATTTCCTAGGTGGCAAACTGGTCAGCTGGACCAGTAAGAAGCAAACTTCAGTTTCATTATCCACTGCTGAGGCTGAGTATGTATCTGCAGCCAGTTGTTGTGCTCAGATACTCTGGATGAAGAGCCAGTTGCTTGATTATGGTATTAAGTATTCAAAGACCCCAATCTTTTGTGATAATACCAGTGCCATTGCTATCTCAAACAATCCAGTCATGCACTCCAAGACAAAGCACATTGACATCAGGTATCATTTCATTCGTGATCATATTATGAAAAATGATATTGAAATCCACTTTATTCCCACTGACAAACAACTCGCTGACATTTTTACTAAACCACTGGATGTAAAAACCTTTGAACATCTTGTTGGTGAGTTGGGAATGTTTAACCCTTAAATCTGGAACCTTGTTATGAACGCCTTTGTGACACTGGCAGGATTCTTTGATTTCCAGATTTATAAATCTATACCAGCTTAGCTATCGAACGCCTTTGTGATACTATCTTTGCATTAATAGATTTATGGATCACCATTCCAGGGGGAAGACTCAGACCATATATTTTTGTCCTTAAAATGTTTTTAATTTCAGGGGGAATTTATTTTTCCCACTGGAAGAATTTTTCTGGAAAATATCACTGGTACATTACTGGAAGTCCTCCAGTGCACCATCAGTGCAAATCTTCACTGGCCTAATCCACCAGTGACACTGGAGTGTCTAGTCAACCTCCAGATGCACTGAAATGAGTCTTGGGTTATTAGTCATGATATTTTAATACTTGGTCTTTGTGCGTGCCACGTAAGCAAACCTTTTGAATGGACAGTTACTGTTTATCCTACGTGGCATGTCATTTTTCAAACTAAATGATGGTATTTTTACCTTGGGAAGACAAAAAGTACTAGTGGGTAGTTTTTGTGGGCTGTCAAACGTCGCACATTTATGTGTGATGGGAAACATTAAATGCGGATTTCAAAACCGATCAAAATTACTTTGAATAAATTCAAATTAACCGTTTTGAATTACATTTTCTCTCTCCTCTATAAATACCCATATTTACTCTTTTTCACTTCATTTCGAAAGTATTTACTCCCAAAATTCCTTCATTTACTCTCTTTTTCATTCAATTTCCAATCATCACTCTCTTTCATCATAAATTCATATAATCTAACCCTAAAAAGCTTTAAATCATCATCTTTTCTTTATTTTCTAGGTTATTTGCTTGTATAAAATGGCTCCTCGACAATCAAACTCCAACAAAAATCTTCTTTCTGCTACTTATGCTCCTCCTGCTGCTGTTAAAAGAGCACCACACATTTCTTTAGAAGCATCGACCATTCGAATAAACATGAATAATTGGATGGCAAAACTTTCAAGCACCCATGATCCTCAATCAATCATTGGGCGAATGAATGCCTTCTTTCTCAGTTGTCCACTTTATGGTGCCCTAACTCTCAACCCAGGGAATATGTACCACGAATACTTGTGTGAATTCTGGTACACAGCTGTGTATGTGGAGCAAGAACAATCAATCCACTATACATTGAAACAAGGCACCATGGCCTTAACTCTCACTGTTGATTCTCTCAGGATGCCCTTAGATTGAATTATTTTGCAGAAAATGAAATGGGCATTACACTTCCCTCTAGCATTAATATGAGGGATGTGTGTAGGCAGATGGGGCACACTGATATATTGGATGAGCATGGCCAGCTTTAGAGAAAAGGAACAATCTACATGAGCAAGCTGACAGACTCATGGAGATTTTTCTTCACTCATTTGGTTGAGTGTTTGGGAGGCAGCTCTGGAGGGTTAGATCAGATTAACCAGACACAACTCCAGATTGCATATTGCCTATGGTTTGGATACAGGGTGGATTTTGCTCAGATCTTCTTTGATGATCTTGTTGAGCGTCTGAAAGTGAAAGGTAGAAAAGCTCATGTACCTTTTATTCGTTTCCTTTCACTTGTTTTTAAAAGAGCTCTTCGTAATGAGTATGATTATGAGTCAAATCATTTTTCTGTTTGTGAGTATATGAGGGATTTAACCCAATTAAAATCTACAACTGGTGAAGTTGATATCCCTCCTAATATGCTCAACCATTTTAGAAATGATGAAACCGATGCATCATCACCAGATGATTTGGAAGAGGCTCCAGGCGGGCTTCAAAATAATGAAGGACCCACTGGAGTCCTCAATGCTGAAATGGTACCACCAGTAACCCAGGTGGTTCCTGACCCTCAGCAGAATGTGAATATCTTACCTGAAAACCCCCAGACGACCAAGAAATGTTAAACCTCGTCGTCTTAGGAAAGTGGGAGATGTGGTCGCTCCCAGTAGTGCCGTTGATAGCTATCCAGATTCCTCCCAATAGGAATCTGGAGATGTCTCAAGGGAAAACTTACAAGCAACCACTCCCAACATTCTTGTAGGGGTGAGTGGTGAAGAAAATAGAGGGTCAACCCAACCCTCAGTAGAGTCCGTGTCAGCACAATCTCTTGTACTTAGCCATACTTCTGACACAACTCTTGCACAGACTGGGGTTACTGGAGCCTCACCTCTAGTAATTCCAGTTTCACATTCTTCGGCTGGTGATATAATGAATGCAGATGGCACTTTGATGTTGAACAAGAAAATGTTGATCAGGATGCTCAGATTGATTTGAATAGGGAAGTTGGTGATCAGATAGTTGGTGAAGCTCCAGTATGGGAAGAAGATGAGTCACCTTTGTCTGATGATGATACTTTTGATGCAAACATGGATTTTCTGGGTGATATTGCTTCATTAGATATACCTCCTCCACCAGAATCCACTGATATGCCACCACCTCCTGAATCATTAAATGCTCCACCACCGCCACCAGAATCAACCTTTGTACCACCTCCACCACCACCATCTTCACTTCCTCCAAATACACCATACTTCAACCCAGTTCTCTACAAATTTCATCAGTTCAACCTCCACCACTTGAAACACCACTGGAATTTCCTGAACACCGTGTGCTGGACTCCACTGAAGGAGTCCAGGCACAAGTTTCTCTGGTAACCAGGATTGCTTCTGAACTTGCTCCTCCAAGTGGTCTCTCCACTTCTTCTTCTACCGAGGTCCAAGGCCTTTTAAATAAGGTGGCGGACCTGGAGAGATCACTCCAGTCTTCTTCCCAGGTTGTTTCTGAATTTAAATCCTTATTATCAAATAATCTTGCATCAGAAATGAACCTGTTCGCTGGAAATGAGAAGCTGGTATTTGAGAAGTTGAATGAACTGGTACTGGCCACCAACAAAAATTCTGAAACTATTAAAGTGGCAGTCCAGGGATTGGAAGAAGAAACTGGTAGCTTCTGTTCAGACTGCAGTCAAGGCAGAAATTGTACAACCACTGGCAGGTCTGAAAGAAGAAGTCCAGAAGTTGACTGAGTCAGTGAGCCGTCTGGAAAGCAGGCCAGCCCTTGACCAGAATTCTGTTGTCAGTCACATCAGTGATGAGTGTGCTAAGAAGTTCAGACACAACATGTTGAAAGAAATCACTGAAGAGATTTCTGGGTCAGTCTTAAGAAGTATTCAAGATGGGTTGTTGCCTCAAGTGGTGAGAATGATTGAAAATGATTTGCCCAAGCACTTGCCTTCAGAACTCCAAATTATCAAGAAGGAAGTGACTGCTTTAAGGAAAACTGTGAATATCACCACTCCAGTAGCTGGTCGTACATTTGGGTCATCTGACCATCATATGTTGGAGCAGTTATGGAATGATCTCAAGTCTAGGACTGGTGATCATTCCAAGGGGGAAAAATCTGTTGTTACTGAGAAAACTGCTGCTACTGAGAAGATGGTTGAGAAAACAAAGGAAGTTCCTGCTGGTGCTATTGAGAGAGCCCTTGCTATTGAAAAAGCCTTTGGTACTGAAGCCATTGTGCAAGAAGAAGAGGCTGCTGGTACTGATGCCAGTGAGCCTCAATTTGAAGAATTCCCAGACATCACCACCACTTTGAAGAATTAAAAAGAAAGAAACATGTGGTGTCTGGAGGAGAAATTGAAGAGGGTGTGGAAGATGAAACCACTGAAGGTTTCCCTGAAAGGGCGTCAGTAGATGTTGAAACATCTAAGAGACTGGAACAACAAGGCATTTTAATTGACATCTTCAAAAGAACTCAAAGAGAAGGGTTGCTGGCCCATAAATTAGAGATGGCAAATATGGGAACTCTGGATTCATACAATGCTGGTAGGTTGGGCATTCACGTTGATGTGTACAAGTTGATGAAAGATGATCCCAGAGTTCACCAATGTCTTGATGCTATGGACGATGTATATGTTCGTTCCAGATACTCTGAAGATGAACAAAAATTTGATGCTGAAACATATGGTCGCCCTTTCAGGAGTTGATTGAGTTAAGGAAGCAGGAGTTAGTTGACCTCCAGAAAAAGGTTAGGTCAAATGCTGCAGCTCTGGAGAACGAGTACAGAAAGAAAATGAAAGGTGGACCCAGACTCCCAGCCAGAAAAACAAAGGCTTCCAAAGATGCAGATTTCAGTACCTTCATTCCGCTGGACACTTCCAAAAGAATTGATCAAGTTCAAGTTCAGAAAGTTTTGGATGATCTGAAAGTGTCCAGGGAAACTGAAGCAATGATCCAGATGGCAAAACAAAAAGACAAATATAATGAACTGATGATGTTCAGGCAAATTCCAGAAGGATCATAGGTGCTGAAATAAAATTGGCCGAAAATCATAAAAATTTGACCAAGTTTGAGGTTAAGCTGACCAGAGAGGGTAATTTTGTTGATGAAAGGAAGAATACTTCAGTCCAGGCGTTTGGGTGGTCTGAACTGAAGGAGATTGGCTTGACATTCAGGGGGAAAACTGATGTGTCTCCAGATGTCAAAGCATTTTTAAAGAGAATTGAGAAGGTATGGAAAAGGAAGCAACAGATGGAAATTGCATTGGGAATGAGATCTCCAGATGCTTCACCTTCTCCAAAGAGAAAGGCCACTGAAGATGCACCAGGACAAGCTTCAAAGAGAAGGGCTGACTCTTTTATCATCTTACTTGTATTTGTATTTATTTTAAATCAAAGTTGTAACTTTTTATATGTTGATGTCTGTAAATAAAGTTGCAAACTTTTGATTCACAAGTAAGTGATCAGATTAAGTCTAAGTTAGAACTAAAAGATTAAAACTGGAACACTGATGATCTATAAAGTGTTCTCTAATAACTTAAATTTTTTAGACTTAGTCAAAATCAAGTGTTTTTCAAACATACAATTGTATAGATAGAAGCTTGAAAAACCTTGCATTATTTCTGAACAAATAGGGGGATTTGTTAGGTCCAGATTTGACTGGACCCACTCCAGACTTGAAGACTGGAGCGTCACTGAAGATTTGTCCAGAAATAATGGAAGACCAGTAAGCATCTCACTTGTATAGGAAATCTAGAGTTCACCAGATTTCAGCTTACTGGACTTCACTCCAGTCCAGATCGATCCTACTAAAGACATTCTTACTGAAGTCAAAGACTAAAGTTTGAAGAAAGAAGACTGACAAGCAGTGGAGCCCACTGACAGTCTTACCAGATCTCTTGACTGGAGCTTTGTTAGTGTTCTTGTGAGTCCCAAACACGATAGATGTTTAACCCAAAGTGTAAAATACAACAAGTCTAATAAGCACTAGATTGGACTAGTATTACTTGAATATAAATGCAAGTATATAAACAAAGTAATATAAGACTAAAAGCAATAAAGTAAAGGTGGAACACAATATAATTTTTCAAGTGTATTTTATTTATGATGTTAAATAAATACAAGGTTGTGCGGAATCAAGATAATACAAATATGTAAGTATCCTAACAACCTATGAATTACAAATGATCTATATTTGCCAAATAAACTCTTTAGATCGAGATACTTAAAGTTGTGAAGTATCCCTGTTACGATCGAGAGTATTTAGACAAATTCACCTTAATTGCTAAAAGTAATTTTAACAAGGAAATGACTTTGTATTTATAGGCAAACAAATTCACCAGTGAATTTGTGCCGTACAAATATGGTTGCATGCATTTAATGAACCGACAAGGTCATTAAATGCATTGGTTAAGGTACAAGGATAAAGTCACATCAATATGACAATTATCCTTTTAACCAACCACCTTTACACACGTAAGCACTTTTGTAAAGACAAGTGGAATGTTCTTTGAAAAGTGTGTAAAGGCAAAAAGTCAATTCCTCGTAATCAGTGTTCAGACTTGTAAGGTCTAGAACACTGGACTCCGCCATTTGTCAGTCTTCTTTATTCTAACTTTAGTCTTTGACTTCAGTGAGAATGTCTTCAGTAGAATAGATCTGGACTAGGGTGAAGTCCAGTGAGCTAATCTGGAGGATTCCAGATTTCCTATACAAGTATTTTGCTCACTGGTCTTCCATTATTTCTGAACAAATCTTCAGTGGGACTCCAGACTTCTCGTCTGGAGTGGGACCAGTAAAACTGACCCTAACAAATTCCCCCTATTTGTTTAGAAATAATGCAAGGTTTTTCAAGCTTCTATCTATACAACTTTGTATGCTTGAAAAACACTTGTTTTGACTTAGTCTAAAAAAATTTAAGTTACTGGAGAACACTTTATAGATCATCAGTGTTTTAGTTTCATCTTTTAATTCTTACTTAGACTAAATCTGATCACTTACTTGTGAATCAAAATATGTAACTATATTTACAGCCATCAACAGAAAATAAGTTACAAATTTGGAAAATAAATACAAGTACAAGTAAAATGATACAAGAGTCAGGCCCTTCTCTTCGACGTCTGTCCTGGAGCATCTTCAGAAGCCTTTCTCTTTGGAGATGGAGAGGATGGTATAGACTCTGGTGGTTTCATGCCTATTGCAACTTCCATCTGTTGCTTTCTCTTCCATACCTTCTCAATCCTCTTCAAAAATGCTTTAACATCAGTAGACAAATCAGTCTTCCCCTGAACGTTAAGGCTATCTCCTTCAGTTCAGTCCATCCAAAAGCTTGGACTAAAGCACTCTTCCTTTCATCAGTAAAGTTACCCTCCCTGGTCAACTTTACTTCAAACCTGCTCATGCCTTCATGATTTTTAGCTAATTTAATATCTGCACCTATGATCCTTCTGGCATTAGCCCTGAATTTCAACATATCTTCATACTTGGCTTTTTGCTTTGCTATCTGGATCATGTATTCAGTTTCCCTGGATACCTTCTCTTGTTCCAAAGCAGTCTGGATTTCTTCACGATTGATTCTTTGTGAAGTATCCAAGGGAATGAAGGTGCTCAGATCAGCATCTCTGATTTCTTTGATCTGTTTGGCAGTAAGTTTGGGTAAGCCCTTTATCTTCTTTCTGTACTCTATCTCCAGAGCACCAGCATTCTTTCTAATCTTTTTCTGGAGGTTCACCAGTTCCTCCGTCCTTTGCCTGATCAGTTCCACTACACTGACACCATAAGTTACAACATCATAAGTTTGTTCTTCTTCAGAGTACCTGGAACGAATGTAGACATCATTCAATGCATCCAGACATTGATGAACTCTGGGGTCTTCCTTCATTCTTTTATAAACATCAATATGTATGCCCAACCTGCCAGCATTGTAAGAATCAAGAGTCCCATGTTTGCCATCTCCCTTTTGTGGGCCAGCAGTTCATCCTTTTGATTTTTCTTAAAAATTTCTATCATAATGCATTCTTGTTCCAGTCTCTTCGAAGTATCATCATCAGCAGTAGGGAGTTCTGATGAACCTTCAGTCATTTCAATTTCACCTCCAGATATCACATGCTTCTTCCTTTTTACTGATTTCAGAGTGGATGTGATATCTGGGAATTGTTCAAATTGGGGCTCACTAGCATCAGTACCAGCAGCTTGTTCTTCTTGTACATTGGCTTCAGTACCAACTACTTCTTGTGCACTGGCTTCAGTACCAGTCACTTGTTCTTGTTGCACGATGGCTTCAGTGCCAAAGGCCTTTTCAATTGCACTAACAACCACTTCTTTCTTTTTCTTCACCAATCCTTCTGGAATAGACTCAGTGGCAACAGACTTTTCCCCCTTGGAATGTCCACCAGTTTGAGACTTGTGGGCACTCCATAACTATTCAAGCATGTATCTGTCTGTAGCACCAAATGTTCTTCCTGCCACTAGAGTTGTGATATTCACAGTCTTCCTTAGCTCAGTCACTTCCTTCTTAATGATTTGAATTTCTGAAGACAAGTGCTTTGGCATTTCATTTTCAATCATCTTTACCACCTGTGGCAACAACCCATCTTGAATGGTTCTAAGAACAGACCCAGAAATTTCTTCAGTAATTTCTTTCAACATGCCATGTCTGAACTTCTTAGCACACTCATCACTGATGGTGCTAACAACAGCAGCCTGATCAAGAGTTGGCCTACTTTCCAAATTACTAACCCTGGTGATCAATTTCTGAACCTCATCTGTCAGACCTGCCAGTGGTTGAACAAGTTCAGCTTTCACTGCAGTCTGAACAGATTTCACCAACCTTGCCTCTAATCCCTGGACTGCCACTTTGATATTTTCAGAATTTTTATTTGTGGCCAGAACCAGTTCGTTCATCTTCTCAAACACCAGCTTCTCATTACCAGCAAATAGATTCATTTCTGATGCAAGATTATTTGACAATAAAGACTTAAAATCAGAAACAACCTGCGATGAAGACTGGAGTGATCTCTCCAGGTCCGCCACCTTACTTAAAAGGCCTTGGACCTCGGCTGAAGAAGAGGTAGAGAGACCACTGGGAGGTGCCAGTTCAGAAGCCAACCTGGTCACCAAAGGTACTTGTGCCTGGACCCCTTCAGTGGAAGTTTCAGATGTTACAATAGTTGAGTCCAGCACACGGTGTTCAGATAAATCAATTGGAGTTTCAAGTGGTGGTGGTTGATTTTGTGAAATTTGAAGTGTGGGTGGATTGAAATATGGAGTGTTTTGTGGAATTGAAAGTGGTGGTGGTTGGTTTTGTGAAATTTGAAGGGTGGGTGGATTGAAATATGGAGTGTTTTGTGGATTTGAAAGTGGTGGTGGTGGTGGAGGCATTTCAGTTGAGATAAGTGGTTGGGTGACTGAAGCAATAACAGATGTGACCAACATTTTCTACTTCTTCACCCAGAAAGTTCATGTTAACATCAAACATGTTACCTTCAGAAATTGGGGAATCTACCTCATCCCAATCTGGAGCCGTCCCAACTGTCTGATCAACCACTTCTTCTATTTAAGATCCAACTGAGCATCTTGCTCACCAGTCACCTGCTCATCAATCTGGACAACATTTACTTCCTGCTCAAAAATAGGAGACCCATCTATATTCATGACATCACCTGGATGGCTCGATTCGGCTCTATCTGGATTGACCTGAACTCCAACCTTCCTAAGACGTCTGGAAGTTCTTGGTCAAGTAACATTTGCAGTCTGTTGAACCTCAGGAGCCACCTGGGTCACTGGTTGTACAATTTCAGCACTGAGGACTCCAGAGGGCCCTTCACTAATCTGGTTCCCTCCTGGAGCCTCTTCCTGTTCATCTGATGATGATGCATCAAGTGCATCATTTCTAAAGTGATTCAGCATATTTACAGGAATTTCAACCTCACCAGCTCTTGATTTTAATGAACTCAACTCCCTCAGATAATCACACACAGAAAAATGATTTGTGTCATAATCATACTCATCACATAGAGCTTTTAAAAATACAAGTGACAGAAAACGAATATAAGGAATATGCGATTTCTACCTTTCACCTTTAGACGCTCTACCAGATCATCAAAGAAGATCTGAGCAAAATCAACTCTATATCCAAACCAAAGACAGTAGGCAATCTGGAGTTGCATTTGATTAATCTGGTCTAACCCTCCAGAACTGCCACCTAAACACTCAACAAGATGAGTGAAAAAGTATCTCCATGAGTCTGAAAGCTTGCTCATGTAGATTGTGCCTTTCCTTGATAACTGGCCATGCTCATCCAGTATATCAGTGTGTCCCATCAGTCTACACACATCCCTATAATTAAGACCAGTAGGGAGAGTAATTGCCATCTCATTTTCAGCCAAATAATTTAAATGAAGAATATCTCTAAGAGAGTCGGCAGTGAGAGTAAAGGCCCTGGTGCCTTGTTGTAATGTGTAGTTGATGGATTGAGTATTTTCAACATACACTGCAGTATACCAAAATTCACACAAATAATCATGATACATTTTACCTGGATTAAGAGTAAGAGCACCATAGAGTGGACAACTGAGGAAAAAGGCATTCAGTCGTCCAATGAGAGAGGTTGGAGCATGAGTGGTGCTAGAGAGTCTAGCCATCCAATTGTTTATGTTTATTCTGATCGCTTTTGCCTCTAAAGAGATATGAGGTGATTTTACAACATTGGATGAGTTTGATTGTCTTGGTGCCATTTTGTTTGGTAGATAGATGAAAATGAAGCTGAATTTAGGGTTTTGATAAAGATATGATGAATTAAATATGAGAGAGATTTATGATTGGAAATTGAATGTAAAAGAAAGTAAATGAAGGAATTTGAAGAATTTGGGAGTAAATATGTTCGAAGTAAATGCTAAGGAAAGTGAAAGTGGGTATTTATAGGAGAGAGAATGTGGAACTCAAACGGTTATTTTTGAAATTATCAAATATAATTTTGATCGGGTTTTGAGATCCGCATTAAATACATCACATCACACATAAATGTGTGACGGTTTACAGCCCACAAACATTACCCAACTTGCACTTTTTGTCTTCCCAAGGTAAAAGTTCCATCATTAGGTTTGAAAAATTTACATGCCACGTAGGATAATAAGAAAAATATCTTTTCAAAAAGTTTGCATACGTGGCACGCACAATGACCAAGTATTAAAATATTATGACTGACAAACCATGACTCATTTCAGTGCATCTGGAGGTTGACTGGACACTCCAGTATCACTGGTGGATTAGGCCAGTGAAGCATGCACTGATGGTACACTGGAGGGACACTCCAGTAAAGTACCAATGATAACCATTTTGAAAGAGACTGGTGACCTCAAACATGCACATCAACTAATACAGACAAATGAGAAAGACACATTTACAAGGAGACAAAAGTCACCTCAAACATGCACTTCAACCTATCTAATTACCAGTGAGAGAGACACATTTACAAGGTACCAGTAATATTTTCCAGAAAATTTTGTCCAGTGAGAAAATAAATTAATAAATTCCCCCTGAAATTAAAACTTTTTTAAGGACAAAAATATATCTTTCAGTCTTCCCCCTGGATGTTGATACAGAAATCTATTAATGCAAAGATAGTACACAAAGGCGTTCAATATCTAAGCAGTTATAGATTTATAAATCTGTTAAATCAAGGATCCCTGATAGTACATAAAGGCGTTCAATACCAAGGTTCCAGATTTAAGGGTTTAACATTCCTAACTCACCAACAAGATATTCAAAAGTTTTAACATTAGTGGTTTAGTAAAAATGTCAGCGAGTTGTTTGTCAGTGGGAATAAAATGGAGTTCAATGTTGCCTTTCACAATATTGTCACGAATGAAGTGATACCTAAGATCAATGTGCTTCGTCTTTGAGTGCATGACTGGATTGTTCGAGATAGCAATGGCACTGGTATTATCACAAAAGATTGGGGTCTTTGAATACTTAATACCATAATCAAGCAACTGGTTCTTCATCCGGAGTATCTGAGCACAACAACTGGCTGCAGACACGTATTCAGCTTCAGCAGTAGACAATGAAACTGAAGTTTGCTTCTTACTGGTCCAGCTGACCAGTTTGCCACCAAGGAAATGACATCCACCAGTAGTGGATTTCCTGTCTATCTTACAACCTGCATGATCTGAATCTGAATAATCCATTAGATCCATGCCTGAGCCTTTGGGATACCAAAGACCCAAACTTTACAGCAAGCATATGAGATTCTTTTGGATTAGACTGATATCTGGCACATAAACATGTTGAAAACATAATATCTGGTCTACTGGCAGTTAAATACATCAGTGATCCAACCATGCCTCTATAGACAGTGGTGTTCACTGGTTTACCATCTGGAGTGGGTTTAGATGGTGAAGAGTTCATATCATATTTCTTTAAAAGATCTCTAACATATTTCTCTTGATTAATAAAATACCATCTCTGGTCTGTTTAATCTGGAGTCCTAGAAAATATGTTAATTCACCCATTAAACTCATTTCATATTCAGTCGACATTAAACTCATTTCTTGCACATGTTTTCATCAGTAGACCCAAAAATAATATCATCAACATAAATTTGTACCATCAGAAGATTACCTTTTTCATGAAGAATAAATAAGGTATTGTCAATTGCACCTCTTTTAAAACCATTTTTCAATAAATGTTTAGTCAGAGTATCATACCAGGCACGTGGGGCTTGTCTGAGGCCATAAAGTGCTTTGTCCAGACGATATACCCAGTGTGGATGCTTTTCGTCAATGAAACCTGGTGGTTGTCTGACATTCAAAAATGCACTCTTTACATCCATCTGGTAGACCTTGAACAGATGATGAGCAGCAAATGCTAAGAATATTCTGATCGCTTCAAGTCTAGCCACTGGAGCAAATGATTCATCAAAATTGATATCTGACTGGCAGTACCCTTGTGCTACCAGTCTGGCCTTGTTTCTGATGACATGGCCATCTTCATCTACCTTATTCCTAAAGACCCATCTGGTTCCAATTGGTTCTTTCTTTCCAACTGGGAAAGGAACCAGGTACCAAACCTTGTTCCTTTCAAACTGGTGAAGCTCTTCTTGCATAGCAGTCACCCAGCTTGGATCTTCCATAGCCTCGTCAATCTTCTTAGGATCCATCAATAATAGAAAACTGACATATAAGCATTGATTACTGGAGGCTCTTCTGGTCTGAACTCCTCTACTGGAGTCACCTATGATCTGATCAATAGGATGAGCTTTTGTCCATCTGGAGTACTGACCAGGATTGTTACTGACAACAATATCAGTGCAAGAATTCAGTTGAGTCTCCTCTGGAGTTGCTTCAGGAAGAGGATCTTGCCAGACTACTTCAGCATCTTCATCTGAGTCATTTAAATCAAGATTTGCATCATGAAATTCTTCATTTGAAGGCATTTCTTGAAGTACTGGTTCAGTTTGGAATTCTTCATAAGAAGACATTTCTGGTATATTCTCAACTGACACTGATACTGGGGAGTAGTACGAACATCTGATCCAATATTAATTTCAGAGGGTAGTTTGAAAATAATAGAGGGATAGAAAGGAGTACTACTGTAGCATTTCTTTTTCTGAACAGGTTCCAGATCAGGATGACTGGAACAGTGTCTTCTGAATCTTCTTTATTGTAGTTGATAGGATCAGATTCACCGAAGACAATTGGAGTTACTGGGGGAGTGTCAAGGACTGGCTTCTTGTTGATTGCAGCATTTGATTCATCAAATGTGACATGATTTGACTCATGGACCTTCTCCAGTCTCTTGTTGTAGACTCTGAAGGTCTTGCGAATGGCTGAATAGCCTAAGAAATACCCTTCATCAGCTTTGGCATCAAATTTGCCTAACTGACTGGAGTCGTTCAGGATGTAAACTGGACATCCAAAAACATGAAAATAACCAATATTTGGTTTTCTATTTCTTAAGACTTCATAGGCTGTCCTTTTGTGTGGTTTCACATACACTGACCGGTTCTGGGTGTGGCAAGCAGTAGCAATTGCTTCAGCCCAGAAACTGGTAGACAGACCAGATTCAGCAAGCATACTTCTGGCAGCTTCTATCAGCGTTCGATTCTTCCTTTTCACCACTCCATTTTGTTCTGGAGAGCGGGCTGATGAGAAGTTATGGGAGATGCCAGTGTTAGTACAGAATGACTCCAGAGTTGCATTCTAGAATTCTGTTCCATTGTCACTTCTTAACTGACACACCTTTCAACTGTACTTGAGCTCAATTTGCTTGATAAGACTGATGATTTCAGCAGCAGCTTCACTTTTAGACCTCAGAAAGATCACCCAACAAAATCTGGAGAATTCATCTACGATCACCAGGGTGTATCTTTTACCAGCACGAGTCTGAACGTTCACTGGACCAAAGAGGTCCATATGAAGCATATGAAGAGGTTCAGATATGCTGAAATTCTGTCTGGTCTTGAAACTGGTACGTTTCTGCTTACCCATCTCACATCCTGGACATGGCCTTTCCTTTTTGAAGGAAACTGAAGGTATCCCATCTGCAAGTTGTTTTCTGGACAACTTATTAATATTCTTGAAATTTAAATGGGATAACCTTTTGTGCCATAACCAGTTTGTGTCTTCATCATTTTGAGTATAGAAACACTGCTCTGAAGGAGAGCTTTCCACATCCATCACGTACACATTCCCTTTTCTGGGAGCAATCAACACTACCTTCCAGTCCTTGTTGAATACGATATCCTGAGCAATATTGAATAGAACTTGATAGCCATCATCACACAGTTGGCTTGTCCATTGTTCAGAACACCGTATCCCTCAGTCTTTCCACAACCATCATTTCCAAAAGTAATGAAGGGTCCATCAGAAATGGTGAACTCCTCCAGTAGGGTCTTACATCCGGTCATCGTCTTGCCAGCAGCACTGTCAAGATACCAGATATATTTCTTTCGATCGCCCTTCACACACACCAGATATTATCAGTTAGATTTGGGAACCCATCGACTGATGGGTTCGCTGGACCCTCCCTTATAGGTTCCTGGGGCAATCTGGTTTAGTTCACTTTCTTCAACAGTGGTCTTAGTTGAAAAGACCACTGGGTTGATAGTTTTGAAACCTTTTTCTTTTTCTCAACTGGAGAAATAGATTTAACTTTCTTTGCAAAAGGTTTTGTATTTTGTCTAGGGCCAGATGAAGTACCCTCAATAAAGTTTAATCTTGCATTAAAACTTTGAAATTGACGAGTCAGTATTTGAATCTGGCTCTCTAACCTGGACAAAACATTTTCATCAGATGATACCTTAGCCTTTCCAGTCCTAGGCTTAGGTAGGGGATTGGTCTGAGGCAAAGGTTAATTCCGATAAACCTCTTTAACTGGAGCAGTCATCTGGAATGCTCCAGTCTTAACCTCTGGGGATTGAACTGGGAAAATATTGGCCTTGGGAGTTATAGGCTCATCATAAACAGTGGTGGGCCTGAACCCCTCTAGTAATCGATCGATTACTGGTATTAATGATGCTACATGAGTATTTCCATCTAAATATGCACTTTTTTGAGCAGGAAATTGATTTACTCCAGCATCATATGGCTTTCTGGTTTCTAGCCATGATTTAATCACCAGTTTTTCTTTCTCTAAAATGACTTCAAGATCTTGTTTTTCTTGAATCAATTGTTCAGTTACCAGTACCTGGGCTTGAAATGCCAGTTCAATGTCTTGAAGTTCTTTTAATTTTGATTTTAAGACAGTTATTTCAGAAAAATCTGTTTCTAGACCATTTACACAATCAGATCTAACAGTTTCTACAAATATCAAATCAGAATTAAGAGCTTCAGCAATGTCCAGTTTTAATTCTTGGTCAGTTGCAGTATCATAATCACTAACCTTTTTAATAACAATGTCCACCCATCGTCCAGATGTGACATCCTCCTTCACCAGGTGCTCTTCGTTTGCCAGAGCCATGTAACAGCAATCTCTTTCTTCTTCTTCATCAGCAGATGATTCATCAGAAGGAACCCACTTCTCTTCAGTTGTTGCGATCATGCACTTATTATTGTTTTCAATTTGTTGTGTCATGAGAGCAATCTGGGCCTTAAGCTTTTTATATTTCAATTTATAGCTATCATCAGGCTTATTATTTGAAAAAAATGGACCAGGCTTGGATACAAACTGGCTGGACCTGCAATCTTTCATGAAATGACCCTTTTTGCCACACTTAAAGCATGTCAAATTGGTCTTATCAGTTGAAGAACTGGATGCAAATTGTCCAGATGGCCTATTTGCTCTTACTTTGAAACGGTTAAACGTTTTAGCAATCATTGCAATAAGGTCATCATCATCAGTTTCATCACAACAGTCTGGAGAGATTTGACTGGACTCTCCAGAATCCATGAGTTCAGACACCATCTTCTTCATAGAAAATACATTCTCAGCAGATATCAGTGCTGTACTTTGTGGTTCAGTATGACTAACAACATTAGGACTACTTGAGGCATGGTTATAAGCATCTTGTTCTGCCACCACTCTCTGAGCTTGATTTTCCTCAGTGTATCTGAAAGCTCCATATAGAGTTGAAGAGTGTGACTGTGCAGAGTTTTACCTTGTCTTAAGACCAGGATCATGTGAGACCATTTGGTGGGTAAAATATCACAAAATTTCTCCAGAAGTATATCCTTGTCTTTCTCAACCCCCATTCCTCTCAACTGGTTAATGATACTCATAAATCTGGTGTAAGTACCAGTGAGAGACTCATTGGGCTGAGCAAAAAATGACTCATACCTCTTGTTTAAGGAGACCTTTCTGGTGACAATGGTGTCATCTCCTCCTTCATACTGGTTCACTAGTTCATCCCACATGGTTTTAGCACTGGGAAAAAGAACTAGTGTGGGAATTAGGGTTTCTGGAACAGCCCCGAGGATCATGTTTTTGAGAAGGGTATCTAGATTTACCAATCTCCTCTCCTCTTCAGACCAATGTTCCTCCCTCTTTTCCCTGCCTCTTCTAGATCCAATTGGATCAAGAAGAGCATTGAGAGGTGATGTGGGGACGTAAGGTCCTTCATTAAGATCATCATCATATTTCTCTCAATACCAGTGATATGCAATATCATCCTAGCCTTCCACGTACCAAATTCATCACTATTCCCACTGAATTTAGGAACAGGATTGTTTGAGTAGTGCACATGCACATGTGGAGAAGCAAGAGTAGGAGGAGGAGGTGGTGGATTAGTGTTAATGACAATAGGTGGTTCATTATTTTGATCATTAACATTAACATTAGGATCAGGACCAAAATTAAAGCTTCCTTGTGTATTTTCTAGGTTGGCCATCAAAGAAACAGATCTAGGCAATGTTTAGCCTTCTGCTCTGATACCAAATGTGAGTCCCTGAAATACGATGGTTAACCTAGAAGTGTAAAATACAACAAGTCTAATAATCACTGGAATGGACTAGTATTACTTGTAAATAAATGCAAGAATATATAAACAAAGTAATACAAGACTTAAAGCAATAAACAAGTAAAGTGGAACATTATGTATTTTTCAATGGTGTATTTTATTTATGATGTTAAATAAAATACAAGGTTATGCGGAATCAAGATAATACAAATAAGTATGTATCCTAACAACCTATGAATTACAAATGATCTATATTTGTCAAATAACTCTTTTGGATCGAGATACTTAAAGTTGTGAAGTATCCCAGTTTAAGATCGAGAGTATTTAAACAAATTCACTCTAATGCAAAATGTATGCTTAAAAGTATTTTCTCAAAGAAATGACTTTGTATTTATAGGCAACAAAATTCACCAGTGAATTTTGTGCCGTACAAATATGGTTGCATGCATTTAATGATCCGACAAGAACATTAAATGCATTGGTTAATGGTACAAGGATAAAGTCATATCAATATGATTTTATTCTTTTAACCAACCACCTTTACACGCATAAACTTTGGTAAAGAAGAAGTGGATTGTTCTTTGGAAAGTGTGTAAAAGCAAAAGTCAATTCCTCTATATCAGTGTTCAGACTTGTAAGGTCTAGAACACTAACAATCCTCCAGTGTACAGATCTGGTAAGACTTCCAGTGGACTCCGCCATTTGTCAGTCTTCTTTATTCTGACTTCAGTCTTTGACTTCAGTGAGAACGTCTTCAGTAGAGTAGATCTGGACTAGGGTGAAGTCCAGTGAGCTAATCTGGAGAATACTCCAGATTCCAAGTCTGGAGTAGGTCCAGTAGAACACGTTTCTGGACAGATCTTCAGTAAGTCTCCAGTAGTCGAGTCTGGAGCGAGTCCAGTAAATCTGGGCCTAACATTTGCCTAGACGTAGGCTAAGTGACCAAAGCCATAGGAATTTGGACTTAAACCGCATGAGAAATGATAGGCTTAAGTAGTAATGCTTTAGCTTTATGATGAAATGCTTTTAGGACGGGTTGGATGAGTGAGAGTGTAGGTTAAGGCTTATGTTATGTTTTATGCTTAATGTATGTTCATGTTAATTAGCCTTATTCCTCAATTTCTCGCTTCCTCCGTCGATAAATGTCCTTGTTGATACGATAGACGATCTCCTAAGGTAATGTGCAAATTTCCCGGTCAGATTTTGACAAACTTGTACAATTGATTAGTGTGCGGTGTGTTGTGACTGAAAATGAAGTGTTGTGAGAGAAGAAAATTCGCTAAATTGAGTCCAACCCATTGGTGTTTGGGGTCAGATTTTTATTACTATGATCCTGATTAAAGATATTGCTGTTGTACACGATAATGCTTTTGTATTTTGCAGGATCCCGAATCTAGGATCGTTATCCAGGATATTCAAGAGTGTTCTAACGGTCAAGAATATAATATCAACAACTTCAGAATAAATATTCAAGTTATCAAGGAAAAAGAAACGTGGACTCCCTTAGATATCGGAACAGAATGGAAGATTAAATGTGTCAAAAGAGACTCAACGTTCACTTGCTTATTCTTTGCACGTTGAACAATGCAACACGGAAGATCCCGGATATTTCAGAAGATTAGTTAGGGATTTCTATTATAAATACGAGGTGATTGATCGAAATTAGAAAAACGGCTCACTTCACTTGTACTAGCACACACATATTCACTGCATTCTTATTTCCTTTACGATTATTAGCTCGATCAAATCACTCTCAAAATCATTGTATTGTAATCACCCACAAACAATAATAAAAGAGCATAGGTAGGATCGATTGAATCCTCCCGGGTTTTTTACCTAAGATTTCTTAACTGAATCAAGGGTTTTTCCCCGTCAACAAAATTCTGGTGTCGTTGTGTTTTGCATTTATCTTCAAGATCATGGCACTGAATTTGAGCATTTTATCTTTATCTTCAACAGTTTTCTTGCTTTCTCAACGTATTTATGTCTCAAAGATTTTCTTAAAACTCCTTTTTGCCAAAACTCATACTTTGCACCGTTATCTTTAACAAAACTTTTCTTTTGTTTGAAGATCTTAAAACACCAAACCTCATTTACAAATCTTTGGTCATAAAATTATCTTAAAACCTTTACAAAATTATCTTAGGTAATTTTTGTCCAAAACAATTTGGCGCCCACCGTGGGGCAAAAAGGTGTTTTTGCAATTTTGTCACAACTCTGAATATTCAGTTTCAAAAACTTTCTCAAACCGATCTACGAAAAATGTCTACTTCTCAAAATACTTCCTCTGCTGCTTCTGGATCTGTAACTCTGAAGAATCTGATTAATAAGCCTCCAAAAAATAATAATAATAAAAATACTGGAAAGGCTATTGAAGATATGTCGTCAGGATATGATCCAAATCGCCCGATGCCTCAACCGCCACGACCATATCCAGAACCATCTCTGGATTCACAGGTAAAAACTACACATCATGGATCTAGTGTTGACACAGATATTTTTTCTATGTTTAGGGTTCTTCAAGAACAAATGAAGCAAGCACAGATTGACAACATCTCTAGATTCAATAGCTTGGAGTCAAAGATGATGGAAAGCAGGAGCCAAGAAACCAGGACTCAAGAGATCAGAATTCAAGATCCTGACAGACCAGAAAACTCTCCTTTAAACAATAGGAGTATCAATTTTGGAGGAATAGGAGTTCCAGAGACTCAGTCAATGGGTCACATGTTCTCTACTCCTCCGAAATCTGGATCTGGTTCCTTATTTCATGCAGGAAATAACTCAAAGAATAATGAGCAAACCCCGCCATCATCTTCCGGGGTTCCAGGTTTCACTCCCCCTTCCTTTAATTATGAAAATAATGTTAACCAAATGCAGGATAACGTGGCGAATGCATACGTGGCGAGAGAATTGCAGAAAATCAAGGAACTAATTTCGACAGTTCCGGGATTTTGTCAACCAATTCCAGAAGCGGATCCATCTTCATACAGAATTTCCAGATTTGCACCCGCCATAGCCAATGTGGAAATTCCAAAAAAGTTTTCAGCACCTCATATGAAAACATATGATGGAACAACAGATCCTCAAGAACATGTGGCTCAGTACTTGGAGAAGATGGAGACAGTTCCAATCCCAACAGATTTAAGAGAAGCATGCCTGTGCAAAGGCTTTGGGGCTACATTATCAGGAGCAGCCCTAAAGTGGTTACTCAATTTACCTACCGGATCTATATTTTCTTTCGCACAACTTATTAATCAATTTAATTTACAGTTTTCGTGCAGTAGGGTTTTTGAGAAAATAACGGGTGATCTTTACCAAGTCACCCAAGGAATTAACGAATCTTTAAAAGAATATCTTAACAGGTTTACAAAAGAATCATTGGAAATCCCAAAATTGGATATGACCACTGCAGTTCAGGCCTTGAAGATGGGGTTAAGCAAGGATTCTCTATTCTATCAGGATCTTGTTATGACGCCTTGCAAATCTTTAGATGAAGCTAGAAATCGTGCCTTGAGATTTATCAGACTTGAAGAAGACGAATTGATGAGGAAGAGGATGGAGGCTCCCTCAACATATGAACATCCAAATCGAAGGGCAGAAACTCCAGTGTTCCGACCCAGCAAAAATAAACCCTACACAAGAGCTGTACAACAGAGAGCAGTAAGTAGAAAGACAGGGAGAACCCCAATATCCTGAATTATCGAAATATTGTTTCTCTGTTGACACTGCAGGAATAGTAGCAGCCATGAAGAATCTTGGGGACAAAGCCAGGTGGCCTCCCAGGAATTCAAAACCTGATGCCAGTAAAGATAAATCAAGATGGTGTGCTTATCATGAAGATTTTGGACATACCACAGAAGAATGCTATGCCTTTCGACGTGAAATTGGGATACTCCTTAGTAAAGGATATCTGACAGAACTTTTTGGGAAGAAGAAAGCTCAGGATATTGATGTCAAAGATTTGGGCAAGCAAAGCCAGCAACAGCCACCAAGGCCCAAATCACCACCAGCTAATGCTCGCATTATTAATTATATTGCAGGAGGATCAGAGGTATGCGGAACATCTTTCTCAGCAGCAAAAAGGAATGCAAAAGAAGCAAAATCTAAAAGAGGAGATAAGCCAATCCAGGATACAGTGTGCTACGCATGGATAAAGTAACTTTTGAAGAAGATGATATGGATAACATTCAGGATCCTCATCACGATGGTTTGGTTGTTACTTTATATGTTGCTAACCATTTTGTACGCAGGATCTTAATTGATAATGGCAGTTCAGTCAATATCATAAGATTAGAAACGCTGAAAAGGATGGGAATCTCTAAAGAAGAAATTGGTGGAAAATCTACTGTCCTCGTTGGTTTCAGTGGTGAAACAAAAAACACATATGGCGAGATCAAATTGCCAGTTTATGTAGAAGGGGTAAACTCAATGCAAAAATTTTGTGTAATTGATTCTTTACCTGGTTGCAATATTATTTTAGGTAGACCATAGATACACGAGATGAAAGATGTCCCTTCAACATACCATCAATGTGTAAAGATCCTGACTCCATGGGGGGTTGTGAAGATAAAAGGAGATCAGCAAGATGCTATGGAATGCTATATGGCATCAATGAAGTCTACAACCAAGCCTACAGAAGCATAGCAATCAAAGAAGAACATCTTTGATGTCGAGGAATTTGAAGATCAAGACGTAAAAGAGATACCGCTATCAAATGAAGATCTGACATCAAGGTGTTCATTGGAAAAAAAATACCGGAGAATCTTGAAAAAGATCTTATTGGATTCGTGTAACATCCCGAACTTTTATTTAATGTTTGACTAATGCCGTTAAGTCAATTTGGGGTGTCGTTAAGTCTTTACTTAATATTTGAATGTAGTTATGTGTGGTTAACGTAGATAAAGTAGTTAGGTTTAAAAGCCTAAATTTTAATGACGAATAAAAGTGTGATTAATGTCGCTTAAAGGCTATGTAGTGCCTTTTAATGAAGGACTAATGTTGTATATGGTCAATAATGCAGTTGTGGCCAATAATGAAGGGTTTAGAAGTCCAGGGACTGATTTTGACATAGGTTGAAATCTAAAAACGGGATTAAGGCTTTGATGGGTGTAATTAGGGTTGATTGATCAGCCATTAGCAAATAATAACTCATACACAAAGTCTCTCTAATCTTTCTTGATTTCTAAAGCAATTGATCTAGTTTTTGGGTCTAACGATTGGGTATTTTGGTGTTGGATTCGATCAACCATCTAGCAAGCAGGTAATCATTGAATCGTTGGTTGTATTTTCAGGCTTAGGGGTTGGTTAATTATGATATAGATCTGATTAAAATTGGATTATACACGTAATTAGGGCTTAGATGGTGTTTTGGTCAATTAACGTGCAAAACGATGTTAAACGAGTTTGTAATCGATCCGGATGATCAAAATGTGTTTAATTGTGTCAAAATCATGTTTTGGGTGAAGCCTAGATGGATCATTTTCTGGAAAATCGAAGAACTTAGTCGTTTTTGAAAAGCAGTCGAACCAGCGTTCGAACGAAGTTAATCTTCGTTTTATGACTATCTTCGTAAGTTATGTTAAGTTCGTTCTAATGCTATTTTCGTAAGTGTAATCGAATTTACGTAGTAGTCTTAAGTTCGTACGAAGGTTATCTTCGTAAGGTGTAATTCTGGAATTTTACGTAGTCAGTCTTAAGTTCGTACGAAGGTTATCTTCGTAAGGTGTAATTCTGGAATTTTACGTAGTCAGTCTTAAGTTCGTACGAAGGTTATCTTCGTAAGGTGTAATTCTGGAATTTTACGTAGTCAGTCTTAAGTTCGTACGAAGGTTATCTTCGTAAGGTGTAATTCTGGAATTTTACGTAGTCAGTCTTAAGTTCGTACGAAGGTTATCTTCGTAAGGTGTAATTCTGGAATTTTACGTAGTCAGTCTTAAGTTCGTACGAAGGTTATCTTCGTAAGGTGTAATTCTGGAATTTTACGTAGTCAGTCTTAAGTTCGTACGAAGGTTATCTTCGTAAGGTGTAATTCTGGAATTTTACGTAGTCAGTCTTAAGTTCGTACGAAGGTTATCTTCGTAAGGTGTAATTCTGGAATTTTACGTAGTCAGTCTTAAGTTCGTACGAAGGTTATCTTCGTAAGGTGTAATTCTGGAATTTTACGTAGTCAGTCTTAAGTTCGTACGAAGGTTATCTTCGTAAGGTGTAATTCTGGAATTTTACGTAGTCAGTCTTAAGTTCGTACGAAGGTTATCTTCGTAAGGTGTAATTCTGGAATTTTACGTAGTCAGTCTTAAGTTCGTACGAAGGTTATCTTCGTAAGGTGTAATTCTGGAATTTTACGTAGTCAGTCTTAAGTTCGTACGAAGGTTATCTTCGTAAGGTGTAATTCTGGAATTTTACGTAGTCAGTCTTAAGTTCGTACGAAGGTTATCTTCGTAAGGTGTAATTCTGGAATTTTACGTAGTCAGTCTTAAGTTCGTACGAAGGTTATCTTCGTAAGGTGTAATTCTGGAATTTTACGTAGTCAGTCTTAAGTTCGTACGAAGGTTATCTTCGTAAGGTGTAATTCTGGAATTTTACGTAGTCAGTCTTAAGTTCGTACGAAGGTTATCTTCGTAAGGTGTAATTCTGGAATTTTACGTAGTCAGTCTTAAGTTCGTACGAAGGTTATCTTCGTAAGGTGTAATTCTGGAATTTTACGTAGTCAGTCTTAAGTTCGTACGAAGGTTATCTTCGTAAGGTGTAATTCTGGAATTTTACGTAGTCAGTCTTAAGTTCGTACGAAGGTTATCTTCGTAAGGTGTAATTCTGGAATTTTACGTAGTCAGTCTTAAGTTCGTACGAAGGTTATCTTCGTAAGGTGTAATTCTGGAATTTTACGTAGTCAGTCTTAAGTTCGTACGAAGGTTATCTTCGTAAGGTGTAATTCTGGAATTTTACGTAGTCAGTCTTAAGTTCGTACGAAGGTTATCTTCGTAAGGTGTAATTCTGGAATTTTACGTAGTCAGTCTTAAGTTCGTACGAGGGTCCATTTAAGGTCCTAAATGACTTATACTTTATATGTTAATGTACGATAGGTGTCGGGGAATACTGATAAGCACTATTAGCTATTTGTTTGCGCGCGTACACTACTACCAGGTAAGATACACTACTTTGACACGCTGAGGGATCAACTAAAAGCTGGTTTCAAATCGTAAACACTTCCATTCGGTATCTTTATATTGCATGTGGGCATATGGGTTACTTGGGAGGTATTATGGGTTATGTAGTTGACCATGAGACCTGAGATGCAGTCCTTATTGTAGTGTAATGTAGTAATGCTTAATGTAGTATGTAGCTATGCAGTTGATGTAGTTTAATGAAGTATCTTGATATGCATGATATATAGAAATGAAGTTGATGTGTGATATGCATGCTTGACTGTACGCCTAGTTCACTAGACTTGCTAGGTTGCTATGTCACTTGCACGTTTAAGGATCCAAACGTAATGAAGTTAAAGTGTGTGAATGTCTAGGAATGTGTGTTACCTAGACTATATGTGTTTGAATGTTTGGGAATGCAGGGACCCAATCTATATGTGTGAAATTGAGCTCATAAAACAGATGCAGTGAAAAGTGTTAAGCTTAACCCGTACTAGCCTTAGCCGGGCGAGTGCGTAGATGCAGTTGTTGCTTGGGTGGCTCCTCGCAACGTGGTCTCTATAACGCAGGGCGAGTAATACGAGGGGTTTGACCAACCTACATATACGGATTACTCAAGGATTGGCTTGCCATTCCTTAACGACGTAAGATGAGTAGTCTTTTGACTAATCATCCAGTCGGGTGTGATGCAGGGCACACTTATATGCAGTTAACGAAGATACGTGTGACAATGTGTGAACTAATGCAGGATAGGCACCTTTAGGATGATTATCCTAATTGAAACGAAGTTGAAATGCAGTATATGTGTGAACGTGTGATGTGTGTTGTGCCTAATAAAACTTGTCTAATAATGAAGATTGTTTTAATTGGACAAATGCTTTTAAATTAAGTGTTATCTTACTTAGCTATTCTTATAGCTAACACTTGCTTCTTAATGTGGTTGTTCCCTCAGGTTTAGCTTGATGGAATCTAGATGCATGACGTGTGAGCTTGGGTAGATGCAATGCAGGAGCCTTAGCTACCCTTAGACGATGCTTACTTTAGACATTCGTTACAGTTCGTATTTAATGTCGAATTTATGTAGTGATGTGTGAACGGTTGTTTTATGTTGGGCAACCGTTGGGTTTTCATTTGAACTATTGTTTGATATGGCATGTAACACCAAATAAATGCAGAAACCGAAATGTTTTTATCGGTTTTGACTTTTACAGTCTTTACTTCCGCAAGTTAACACCGTTAGGTGAAAAGTTTTTGAAAACCCATATTTTTAAACGACGGGTGTTACAAGTTGGTATCAGAGAAGTAGTTTAAGTGAACCAAGGCCTATTGACCATAGGATTTGGACTTAAGCTTAAGGTGTGCATGCTAGGTACTCGTAGGATGCCTTAGCTAGAGATGACATGTGATGTAGGATGGGTTGGGATGAGTGCGAGTGTAGTAGGGCTTACGAGATGTTTACGTTACGATGATATGTTTTAGCCTTATCTCGACGAGCTTTTTGTTTTATTTTGCGCTTATCGACTCCACCATTTTATTGAAGGAAAATGGTAAACACTCGCAACCGCAACATCCAACGCGACGGAGCTACTGCTAGCATTACTCCACCGGTCCATCCGGGTGCAGGTGCTCCTAATGCTGCTAATGCTAATGTGAATCGTGTGAACCCCCGCCGTGTTAATCAACCAGGCTCATTGGGTCCGATGCCTCCACCACCTGGCAATCCTCCGAGAGTTAACGATGTAGCGGTGGATCAGATTCCCAATCAGACGGAGATGTATAATCTTGTGCTAACTCTTCAGGCCCAGTTGGCCCAAACGCAAGAACAGTTGAATCAGGCGTTGGCAGCTAACGCAGAAGGAACTGGTAACAGTCACTCTGTGCCTTCTCACCACACTGAGCCACCGGTCGATGATGTTGTTATTCCCCATGCTAATGTTAATATGGTTCCTCCTAATGATGTTCACGCCCCTCGATTCAAGTTTGAAAGTTTCCAGAAGTGTGGAGCTCAGAAATTCTATGGAACACTCAATGCAGTAGGTTGCATGGAATGGCTTGATGATACTGAGATGGTTTTTGAAGCTTGTGATTGTCCCGAGGATAAGAAAGTGTTGTGTGCTAGTAGAATGTTGAAAGAAGGTGCTCGGGACTGGTGGAAGAGCATTACTATTTCGATGACTCCGGCTATGGTAACTGCTATTACGTGGGCTGACTTTAAGCAGAAATTCATTGAGGAATATATTGGGGTGCATGAGCAGCGTAAAATGGAAAAAGAGTTCCGTGCTTTGACAGCTGAAGTTGGCAAAATTAATGATTATGCTCGTTCCTTTATGGAGAAGATGAAGTTCGTAGGCCATCTGTTCCGTACTGATGCGGATCAGGTTGCTTGCTATGTTGATGGTTTGCCTCCGAGTTATCGAGGTATCTGCAGGCAGCACAAGACTCTGACTGAAGCAATCAAGGAGTCTAAAAAGCTTGACGATGATTTTGCTTCGGACAAGAAAGTAGTTGAGAAAGTCGACGACAAGAAAGTGGGATTTAAAAGAAGATCAAACTGGTCCTCTAATAACAATAATAATAATAAGAAGTTCCGTGGAAATTCTAGCTCAAGCGGTGACAAGGATAAAAAGAAGAATGGTTCATGGTGTACATTTTGCAAGACAATTCATGAAGGGCATTGTACCGACAAGACAAGAAGGTGCCATAAGTGTGGGAAGTCGGGACATCTTGCCACTGAATGTAGGGACAAGACTCGTTGCTACAAGTGCCAAGAAACGGGTCATCTCATTGCCGATTGTCCACAGATGAAGAATGCTGGAAAGAAGACCGCCACGACAGTAACAAAAGTGAGGGCTCTTCAAATGACGGTTGATGACGCAAGGAACAACGATGAAGTGGTAAGTGGTACTTTCCTTGTTAATGCAAAGCCTGCCTCTGTTTTATTTGATTCAGGTGCAAATAGGTCGTTTGTGTCCACATTATTTGCTCCTAAGCTAGAAAGAGTCACTACTCCCTTAGATTGTTCCTTAGAGGTAGAAATTGCTAATGGTACGGTTAATAATATACGTGTGGGATATGACGATTGTGACATTGAGATTGAAGGTCGTTCTTTTCCAGTCCAACTATTACCTACTACCTTAGGTGGTTTTGATGTAGTGATTGGTATGGATTGGTTGGCTAGAAATGAAGCTAGTATTTTATGTTCCCAAAAGATAATTCGATTGCCTATATCCGAGGGTAAAGTGATAACGGTGTATGGAGACAAGAAGAGAGGAGGAATAAAGATTATTAGTATGATGAAAGCTATTAAATGTATAAGGAAAAACAAGAGCCATTTCTTGGCTTATGTCATTGATGCAAGAAAAGAGAGAATAAAGATTATTAGTATGATGAAAGCTATTAAATGTATAAGGAAAAACAAGAGCCATTTCTTGGCTTATGTCATTGATGCAAGAAAAGAGAAGCCTTCAATCGCTAGTGTTGATGTAGTATCCAATTTCCCCGATGTGTTTCCCGATGATCTACCCGGTATTCCTCCCGAACGTGAAGTTACTTTTCAGATAGATCTTATTCCAGGTGCTACACCCGTTGCTAAAGCACCTTACCGATTAGCTCCTACAGAAATGAAGGAATTAATGACGCAACTACAGGAGTTACTTGACAAGGGGTTCATACAACCTAGTTCCTCGCCTTGGGGAGCTCCGGTTCTCTTTGTTAAGAAGAAGGATGGATCAATGCGCATGTGTATTGACTACCGTGAGTTGAACAAACGAACGGTCAAGAATAAGTATCCTCTCCCGAGAATTGATGATCTTTTTGATCAACTACATGGTGCTTCGTATTTTTCAAAGATTGATTTGCGGTCCGGTTATCATCAGTTAAAGGTAAAGAAGGAAGATGTAGCAAAGACAGCTTTCCGGACTAGATATGGTCATTATGAGTTCTTGGTCATGCCATTTGGGTTGACCAATGCTCCAGCCGCGTTTATGGACTTAATGAATCGGGTATGCCGCCCCTTTCTAGATCATTTTGTTATTGTGTTTATTGACGATATTTTGATCTATTCTAAGTCAGAGGATGAACACCGTGAGCATTTGAAAGCAGTTTTGGAGGTGTTGAGGGAGAAGAAGTTGTACGCAAAGTTTTCTAAATGTGAGTTTTGGCTCCGAGAAGTGCAGTTTCTTGGTCATGTTATTACATCGGAAGGTATTAAAGTAGATCCTTCAAAGATTGAAGCTGTTTCAAAGTGGGAGCAACCAAAGACTCCTACCGAGATTAAGAGTTTTCTTGGTTTGGCTGGGTATTATAGAAGGTTTATTCAGGATTTTTCCCGAATAGCCAAGCCTATGAAGGAATTAACAAAGAAGGGTGTGAAGTACGAGTGGACTGAAAAGCAGGAGAATGCATTCCAAACGTTGAAAAAGAAGTTGTGTGAAGCTCCTATCCTTGCCTTGCCTGAAGGTACTGATGATTTAGTGGTATATAGCGATGCTTCTATTACGGGTTTGGGTTGTGTCTTAATGCAGAGAGACAAAGTGATTGCCTATGCTTCACGTCAGTTGAAGCCTCATGAGAAGAATTACCCTACCCATGATCTTGAGCTAGCGGCGGTTGTGTTTGCATTGAAATTATGGAGACATTACTTATATGGTACTAAATGCACACTTTACACCGACCATAAGAGTTTACAATATATGTTTACTCAAAAGGAGATGAATGTGAGACAAAGAAGGTGGATGGAATTACTTAAAGACTATGATTGTGAAATCAAATACCATCCGGGTAAAGCCAATGTAGTGGCGGATGCACTAAGTAGGAAAGTGCAAAGCTCTCCTTGTAAGTTGATGAGCATGCAAGTTCAGGCCAAGTCGGGTCTATTAGATCGAATTAAAGAAGCACAAGAGATGGCATTAATGAAGGATAATATTGATAACGAGAGTATTGGGAAGAAGAAACGACTTGTGATGGAGACTAATAGCCGTGGGTTTAAAACATACAAGGGTCGCATTTGGGTGCCACTGCTTGGTGGTAACCGAGAGTTGATCCTTGAAGAGGTCCATAGAAGTAGGTATTCGATGCATCCCAGTGTCACCAAAATGTATGCAGATTTGAAGCCGATTTATTGGTGGCCGGATATTAAAGGTGAAGTAGCTCATTTTGTAGCAAAGTGTTTGACGTGTGCAAGAGTGAAGACGGACCATCAAAAGCCGTATGGTTTGTTGCATCAATTAGAAATCCCCGAGTGGAAATGGGATCATATTACCATGGACTTTGTAACGAAGCTACCTAAAACGCCGAAAGGGAATGATATGATATGGGTGATTGTAGATAGATTGACGAAGAGTGCTCATTTTCTAGCTACCCGACAAGATGTGCCTTTAACGAAGATGGCAAAGATGTACATTGATGAAGTAGTTGCGAAACATGGAGTTCCTTTATCTATTGTTTCGGATCGAGACTCGAGGTTTGTGTCAAACTTTTGGAAGGGTCTTCAACGGGAGTTGGGTAGTAGAATAAATTTGAGTACCGCCTATCATCCCCAAACCGATGGGCAAAGTGAGAGAACCATTCAAACCTTGGAGGATATGTTGAGAACGTGTGTACTTGAATACGGTGGAGCATGGGATGAACACTTGAAGTTGATTGAATTTGCTTATAATAATAGTCACCATGCAAGTATTGGGATGAACACTTGAAGTTGATTGAATTTGCTTATAATAATAGTCACCATGCAAGTATTGGGATGAACACTTGAAGTTGATTGAATTTGCTTATAATAATAGTCACCATGCAAGTATTGGGATGAACACTTGAAGTTGATTGAATTTGCTTATAATAATAGTCACCATGCAAGTATTGGGATGAACACTTGAAGTTGATTGAATTTGCTTATAATAATAGTCACCATGCAAGTATTGGGATGAACACTTGAAGTTGATTGAATTTGCTTATAATAATAGTCACCATGCAAGTATTGGGATGAACACTTGAAGTTGATTGAATTTGCTTATAATAATAGTCACCATGCAAGTATTGGGATGAACACTTGAAGTTGATTGAATTTGCTTATAATAATAGTCACCATGCAAGTATTGGGATGAACACTTGAAGTTGATTGAATTTGCTTATAATAATAGTCACCATGCAAGTATTGGGATGCCACCATTTGAAATGTTATATGGAAGGAGATGTAGGACTCCAAGTTGTTGGATGGAGCCCGGTGAAAAGCAGTTTTGGAGGTGTTGAGGGAGAAGAAGTTGTACGCAAAGTTTTCTAAATGTGAGTTTTGGCTCCGAGAAGTGCAGTTTCTTGGTCATGTTATTACATCGGAAGGTATTAAAGTAGATCCTTCAAAGATTGAAGCTGTTTCAAAGTGGGAGCAACCAAAGACTCCTACCGAGATTAAGAGTTTTCTTGGTTTGGCTGGGTATTATAGAAGGTTTATTCAGGATTTTTCCCGAATAGCCAAGCCTATGACGGAATTAACAAAGAAGGGTGTGAAGTACGAGTGGACTGAAAAGCAGGAGAATGCATTCCAAACGTTGAAAAAGAAGTTGTGTGAAGCTCCTATCCTTGCCTTGCCTGAAGGTACTGATGATTTAGTGGTATATAGCGATGCTTCTATTACGGGTTTGGGTTGTGTCTTAATGCAGAGAGACAAAGTGATTGCCTATGCTTCACGTCAGTTGAAGCCTCATGAGAAGAATTACCCTACCCATGATCTTGAGCTAGCGGCGGTTGTGTTTGCATTGAAATTATGGAGACATTACTTATATGGTACTAAATGCACACTTTACACCGACCATAAGAGTTTACAATATATGTTTACTCAAAAGGAGATGAATGTGAGACAAAGAAGGTGGATGGAATTACTTAAAGACTATGATTGTGAAATCAAATACCATCCGGGTAAAGCCAATGTAGTGGCGGATGCACTAAGTAGGAAAGTGCAAAGCTCTCCTTGTAAGTTGATGAGCATGCAAGTTCAGGCCAAGTCGGGTCTATTAGATCGAATTAAAGAAGCACAAGAGATGGCATTAATGAAGGATAATATTGATAACGAGAGTATTGGGAAGAAGAAACGACTTGTGATGGAGACTAATAGCCGTGGGTTTAAAACATACAAGGGTCGCATTTGGGTGCCACTGCTTGGTGGTAACCGAGAGTTGATCCTTGAAGAGGTCCATAGAAGTAGGTATTCGATGCATCCCAGTGTCACCAAAATGTATGCAGATTTGAAGCCGATTTATTGGTGGCCGGATATTAAAGGTGAAGTGGCTCATTTTGTAGCAAAGTGTTTGACGTGTGCAAGAGTGAAGACGGACCATCAAAAGCCGTATGGTTTGTTGCATCAATTAGAAATCCCCGAGTGGAAATGGGATCATATTACCATGGACTTTGTAACGAAGCTACCTAAAACGCCGAAAGGGAATGATATGATATGGGTGATTGTAGATAGATTGACGAAGAGTGCTCATTTTCTAGCTACCCGACAAGATGTGCCTTTAACGAAGATGGCAAAGATGTACATTGATGAAGTAGTTGCGAAACATGGAGTTCCTTTATCTATTGTTTCGGATCGAGACTCGAGGTTTGTGTCAAACTTTTGGAAGGGTCTTCAACGGGAGTTGGGTAGTAGAATAAATTTGAGTACCGCCTATCATCCCCAAACCGATGGGCAAAGTGAGAGAACCATTCAAACCTTGGAGGATATGTTGAGAACGTGTGTACTTGAATACGGTGGAGCATGGGATGAACACTTGAAGTTGATTGAATTTGCTTATAATAATAGTCACCATGCAAGTATTGGGATGCCACCATTTGAAATGTTATATGGAAGGAGATGTAGGACTCCAAGTTGTTGGATGGAGCCCGGTGAAAAGCAGTTGACCGGTCCCGAAATTATTGAAATTACCTCTGAAAAGGTTAATGTAGCTAAAGAAGCCTTACGTGTGGCAAGAGAAAGGCAGAAAACATATGCAGATAAGAAAAGGAGACCGATTGAGTTTAATGTTGGTGATTTAGTGATGCTGAAAGTATCACCTTGGAAAGGAGTTATCCGATTTGGAAAGAAGGGAAAGTTGAGTCCACGTTACATTGGACCTTTTAAAGTGGTGAAGCGCATTAAAGATGTGGCATATCAGTTGGAATTACCTCCAGAATTGGATGGAATTCACAACACCTTCCATGTATCCTACTTGAGGAAATGTTTAGCTGAGGAGTCGAGTGTGATTCCTATTAAAGACGTGAGTATTGACCCAATGAAGAGAATAGTAGACGAACCGGTAGCGATACTTGGAAGAAAGCAAAAGAAGTTACGCCGAAAAGTGATTGAACTTGTCTTGATAAAGTGGAAGCATAATCATGGAGAAAGCTTGACTTGGGAAACTGAAGCAGTAATGAAGGAGAAATATCCCGAGTTGTTCCTATCTGATGAGATTCCGGGGACGGAATCCTCTTAAGGGGGAGGTATTTGTAACATCCCGAACTTTTATTTAATGTTTGACTAATGCCGTTAAGTCAATTTGGGGTGTCGTTAAGTCTTTACTTAATATTTGAATGTAGTTATGTGTGGTTAACGTAGATAAAGTAGTTAGGTTTAAAAGCCTAAATTTTAATGACGAATAAAAGTGTGATTAATGTCGCTTAAAGGCTATGTAGTGCCTTTTAATGAAGGACTAATGTTGTATATGGTCAATAATGCAGTTTGTGGCCAAAAATGAAGGGTTTAGAAGTCCAGGGACTGATTTTGACATAGGTTGAAATCTAAAAACGGGATTAAGGCTTTGATGGGTGTAATTAGGGTTGATTGATCAGCCATTAGCAAATAATAACTCATACACAAAGTCTCTCTAATCTTTCTTGATTTCTAAAGCAATTGATCTAGTTTTTGGGTCTAACGATTGGGTATTTTGGTGTTGGATTCGATCAACCATCTAGCAAGCAGGTAATCATTGAATCGTTGGTTGTATTTTCAGGCTTAGGGGTTGGTTAATTATGATATAGATCTGATTAAAATTGGATTATACACGTAATTAGGGCTTAGATGGTGTTTTTGTCAATTAACGTGCAAAACGATGTTAAACGAGTTTGTAATCGATCCGGATGATCAAAATGTGTTTAATTGTGTCAAAATCATGTTTTGGGTGAAGCCTAAATGGATCGTTTTCTGGAAAATCGAAGAACTTAGTCGTTTTTGAAAAGCAGTCGAACCAGCGTTCGAACGAAGTTAATCTTCGTTTTATGACTATCTTCGTAAGTTATGTTAAGTTCGTTCTAATGCTATTTTCGTTGGCCAAGTTCGTAAGAAGGAGTTTTGTTAAATTCGTGAGTAAAAAAAACTATCTTCGTTTGAAACCAAATTCGTTGGTTAAATTCGTTGGTTAAATTCGTTGGTTAAATTCGTAAAGAAGCTATTTTCGTAAAGTAGATCGAACGAAGTTTAAGTTCGTACGAAGGTTATCTTCGTAAGGTGTAATTCTGGAATTTTACGTAGTCAGTCTTAAGTTCGTACGAGGGTCCATTTAAGGTCCTAAATGACTTATACTTTATATGTTAATGTACGATAGGTGTCGGGGAATACTGATAAGCACTATTAGCTATTTGTTTGCGCGCGTACACTACTACCAGGTAAGATACACTACTTTGACACGCTGAGGGATCAACTAAAAGCTGGTTTCAAATCGTAAACACTTCCATTCGGTATCTTTATATTGCATGTGGGCATATGGGTTACTTGGGAGGTATTATGGGTTATGTAGTTGACCATGAGACCTGAGATGCAGTCCTTATTGTAGTGTAATGTAGTAATGCTTAATGTAGTATGTAGCTATGCAGTTGATGTAGTTTAATGAAGTATCTTGATATGCATGATATATAGAAATGAAGTTGATGTGTGATATGCATGCTTGACTGTACGCCTAGTTCACTAGACTTGCTAGGTTGCTATGTCACTTGCACGTTTAAGGATCCAAACGTAATGAAGTTAAAGTGTGTGAATGTCTAGGAATGTGTGTTACCTAGACTATATGTGTGTGAATGTTTGGGAATGCAGGGACCCAATCTATATGTGTGAAATTGAGCTCATAAAACAGATGCAGTGAAAAGTGTTAAGCTTAACCCGTACTAGCCTTAGCCGGGCGAGTGCGTAGATGCAGTTGTTGCTTGGGTGGCTCCTCGCAACGTGGTCTCTATAACGCAGGGCGAGTAATACGAGGGGTTTGACCAACCTACATATACGGATTACTCAAGGATTGGCTTGCCATTCCTTAACGACGTAAGATGAGTAGTCTTTTGACTAATCATCCAGTCGGGTGTGATGCAGGGCACACTTATATGCAGTTAACGAAGATACGTGTGACAATGTGTGAACTAATGCAGGATAGGCACCTTTAGGATGATTATCCTAATTGAAACGAAGTTGAAATGCAGTATATGTGTGAACGTGTGATGTGTGTTGTGCCTAATAAAACTTGTCTAATAATGAAGATTGTTTTAATTGGACAAATGCTTTTAAATTAAGTGTTATCTTACTTAGCTATTCTTATAGCTAACACTTGCTTCTTAATGTGGTTGTTCCTCAGGTTTAGCTTGATGGAATCTAGATGCAGGACGTGTGAGCTTGGGTAGATGCAATGCAGGAGCCTTAGCTACCCTTAGACGATGCTTACTTTAGACATTCGTTACAGTTCGTATTTAATGTCGAATTTATGTAGTGATGTGTGAACGGTTGTTTTATGTTGGGCAACCGTTGGGTTTTCATTTGAACTATTGTTTGATATGGCATGTAACACCAAATAAATGCAGAAACCGAAATGTTTTTATCGGTTTTGACTTTTACAGTCTTTACTTCCGCAAGTTAACACCGTTAGGTGAAAAGTTTTTGAAAACCCATATTTTTAAACGACGGGTGTTACAATTCGTAAGCAGAAGAAAATCTACATTTGCTTGGAAACAAGAGGACATGACAGGTATCTCTAAAGATATTATAACTCATAAGTTAGGAATTGATAAAAGTTTCAGGCCCATTCAACAAAAAAGGAGAAAATTTGCCCCGGAGAGAAACGCGATTATCCAAGAGGATGTTGAAAGACTCTTGAAGGCTAAGATGATCAGAGAGGTGAAATTCCCAGAATGGCTTGCAAATGTTGTAGTCGTGCAGAAGAAGAATGGGAAATAGAGGGTCTGTGTAGATTTTACAGATCTTAATAAAGCCTGTCCTAAGGATCCTTTCCCACTACCACATATAGATGCAATGGTAGATGCTACAGCAGGGCACGAAATGCTGACGTTTATGGATGCATCTTCAGGATTTCAACAAATCCAAATGGAACCTGAGGATCAAGAAGCAACAGCTTTCATGACTCCCACAGGTATATATTGTTATACTGCCATGCCATTTGGATTGAAAAATGCAGGTGCAACGTACCAGAGATTGGTCAACATGATGTTTAAGGATCAACTGGGGGATACGATGGAAGTCTACATTGATGATATGGTAGTAAAGTCAAAAAAGGCGGAGGATCATCTTAAAGATCTTGAAGTTGCCTTCGATATACTGGATCGCTACAATATGAAGCTAAACCCAGCGAAATGCAATTTTGGAGTAGGTGCAGGAAAATTCCTAGGTTACTTAGTAACTAAAAAGGGAATAGAGGCGAGTCCTGAACAGATTCATATCAAGATCCTCAGACAGATGCAAAGAATTTTATGATATGTTAAAGAAAAATAAGAAATTTGAATGGGGCGAAAAACAGGAAGAAGCGTTTAAAGCACTAAAGACATATCTATCAACTCCACCTTTGTTGATGAAGCCAGAAAAGGGTGAGATACTCTTTTTGTACCTATCAGTATCTTCAGAGGCAGTAAGCGTTGTGCTTGTAAAAGAGCACGAAGGTAAACAACATCCTGTTTATTATGTTAGTAAAAGTTTACTAAATGCTGAAACTAGATATTCACACTTAGAAAAATTAATATTAGCTTTAATAATGGCCTCTACTAAACTTAGGCATTATTTTGAAACACATCCTATTCATATAAAAACTAATTATCCTATAAAAAATGTACTTAGGAAACCAGAATTATCGGGTAGAATGGCTAAATGGTCTGTAAAGTTAAGTGCATTTAATATAACTTATGAACCTAGAACGGCTATTAAGTCTCAAGCTTTAGCTGATTTTGTGGCTGATTTTACTAGTGATTTACAACCGGAAGCAGACTTAGAAGTAAAAATGTTAACTGAAAATATTGAAAAATGGACCTTACATACTGATGGTGCGGCTAATGTAAGAGGAATAGGATTAGGAATCATACTAAAATCGCCACAGGGGGATATGCTACCTCAGTCTATTAATTGTGAATTTACAACTACTAATAATGAAACGGAATATGAAGCTTTAATAGCAAGAATTAGAGTTAGCTAAAAATATGGGTATTAAAAGCTTGCAAGTTTATGTAGATTCACTATTGTTAGCTAATCATTTTAATGGATCTTATTCGGTTAAAGGTGAAAAATTAATGGCTTATTTAGATATTGTGAAGAGTTTAGCAGAAAACTTCGAATTTTTTAGCATAGAACAGGTCCCAAGACAGGAAAACATAGAAGCAGATGCCTTAGCTTATTTAGGATCCTCACTCAATATCCCGCCCGACACTAAAATACCAATTATAAAGATCATGAAACCAGCAATAGAGACTTTACAAGTTAAAGCAGTTGATAATCAAGAATCAGAAGAATCAAGTTCTGGGGACAATCCAAAATCTTGGATAGATCCAATAATGAAATATCTTCAAGAAGGAATTATCCCAGAACAAGAAAATCACAGAGCTTTTAAAACAAAGGTATCATACTTCTCTATTATACAAGATAGATTGTACAGGAGATCACTTGTAGGTCCATATTTGAGATGTTTAGAAAAACAAGAAGCACAAGAGGTGATGGGAGAAATACATGATAGAGAATGTGAAAATCATTCTGGAGCCAGAGCATTACGAACCAAAATAGTCAGAACATGATATTATTGGCCTACTATGGATAAAGATACAAAGGATTATGTGAAGAAGTGCGATGGTTGTCAAAGGCATGGTAACATATACCATCAGCCAGCTGAACCAATGTATCCCATTGTTTCTTCTTGGCCCTTCATGAAATGGGGGATGGATATAGTGGGACCAATGCCAAAGGCACCTTGTGGGAAGAGATTCATGCTAGCAATGACAGATTATTTCTCAAAATGGATAGAAGCAGAAGCTTTCGTTCAAATTGAGGAAACAAAAGTAATCTCTTTTATCAAACACAACATACTGACCAGATTTGGAGTTCCAGCTGAGATCATATGCGATAATGGCTCACAATTCATTGGAAGAAGAACAACGGGATTCTGTGAAAGTTATGGTATAAAAATGATAACTTCTACTCCTGTCCATCCTCAAGCTAATGGTCAAGCCGAATCAAGCAATAAGATTATTGTTAATAATCTTAAGAAAAGGCTAACAGGCAGAAAAGGATTATGGGTAGAGGAGTTGCCATTTGTGCTTTGGGCTGATAGAACCACCGTCAAACATGCTACTGGACACACACCATTTTCTTTAGTATTTGGAACTGAAGCAGTACTTCCAGCAGAAATGATGGTGCCAACTGCGAGGTCTAGTTTGCAGACAGTTCAAGATAATAATCAAGCATTATTTGAAGACCTTGATTTAGTTGATGAACTGAGGGAAGCTGCTAAAATTCGTATAGCTGCTTATCAACATCAAGTGACTAGGGCATATAATAAAAATATAAGGATTAGAAGGTTTAAAGTTGGAGATTTAGTTTTGAGAAAAGCTTTTAAGAATACAACTAAGAAATCTGATGGAAAGCTTGCTCCTAAATGGGAAGGTCCCTACTTTATAGAGGCAGAAGCAGGCAAAGGGATCTTATTGGCTTCAAGAACCAGGTGGTAGAATGATTCCAAGAGCTTGGAATGCGATTCACCTTAAAGCGTATTATCAATGAGTAATTATTGTTCTTATTAAATTTTTATAGCAATAATACTGACTTGAGCGTCGGAGTGGCATTAGCCAAAAGAGCTAATGTCAACCCTTAGCCTATGTTTTCTTTTTATGGACTTTTGCAGGATTATCAACATATAGGATCTTGATATTTGTGGATGAAGATCATAAGCATATATCCGAGGTATTGATCCTGAACAGAAGTAATTTCTCCTGAGTTTAAGTCCTTAAACGGACTACAGTGGATTGAACTAAAACTTCAATCCTAGGTTGAAGGGATCACCTTCTCGAACGTCGAGGTTAACATTAACACCTCATTTCGCCCGGGTAGCACGTCATAAAAAATTCTTGGTTGTGGGTAGACCCTCATGGTTGGGAATTTTCAAAGGGTTGTTGATTTTACAATCAACTCAATTGGTTTTGACGATCAAACAGTCATCAAAAAGAATAGGGATAATCTCTCTATTATTCACAACCGATTGACAAATGAATTAGCTAATGAATTAACAAATGAGTTTCTTTTTAGTGTCTTTTTCTTGAAACAGGAAACTAAGAATAAATAGGTACTAGTCATCACAAAGGTATGTTGATCAAAACTCTAAATCTTTGTGGAATTTGCAGGATTTGCTTGTGATATGGAAATAAAGGTACGCTTGCTCATGTAAATAAAAAACTAATTTTATTTAGTACCAAAAGATAGTAGCTTACAAAGATATACACAATAGCTACTAAGTTAGACCTAGTGGACTCAAGCCTTTTCATTTATATCTATCATTGTCCACTAAAACACCCAAAAGACCTAAAAATAAGATGAGCCTTCAAGGATCTCATCTGCTATCCTAGCATCCACGTCAGGGTACTTCTCCTTCAAAACCGACACGACCGACTTCATATGGATCAGATCGGCCTTGGCGGTCCTCAACTCTTCTTGGGCACGGTTGAGTTCATCGTATGCTTGAAGGATGTCCCCTTTCAAAGCGTGAAGGTCTTCACCCCATTTGCTGATCACATCAAGGGTAAGTTGTTGGTGAGATTTGCAGAGAGCCATCGAAGACATGAAGCAGGAGTTGATGTTTAGAAGAAGATTGTCGTTAAGTTTTGCCTGCTCCTCACACCGAGCGATGATTTCTTCCAAGTGCTGAAAAAACAAAAAGAACGATTAGAAGAAAACTTTTATAGAAAATAACTAGATAATAATTTTTTACCTTATTTTTCCAAACTGGACCTGAAGATGAAGACATTGTTTTGAAAGAAAGTGTTTTTAAAAGATTTTTTGAAAAGAAATGTTTTTGAAAGATATGGAGAAAAGATTTTCTAGAGATAAAGAAGAAGTTTTTTTTGAGGTTGTTGAGGATTTGATGAGTTTATATAGGCGAAAGGATAAGGAGTGATGGGGAGACAAAGGGATATGTTAGAAATATAAATGGTGTTAAATTGAAATATTTCTAGTTATATAAGGGGTATTAGTGTTAATTAGATGATAGGTATAAATACCCCTTCCTTAATAACTTTGTAAGTAGCCAAAATCATAATCCCATAGTTACTTCTCTCTAAACTTATACTTTCTCTCTCTACTTCATCTTCAACCTCCCTTTCACACACAAACACACTTTTCACACACTAACCTAAATCCTCCATTAAACCTTCAATTAAGCTCATTTCAATTTATAACAATTGGTATCAGAGCACAATCAGAGTTGCTGAACGATCCACAAGCTTATTACAAGCTTAATTTGTGCTTAATTTCAGAATTTGAGCATTTTTCTGAAAGGTTCATTTGCAGAGCTCACTGTTTCAGTGATTCCTGCAAATTAAGTGTGTTTTTGTCCTTATTTTGTTGACCGATCGATTTTATATCAATATATCTTCCTTCGCTATCAATTTCAGAAGCTAAATTCATCATTTGAGTAGTTTTCGATCGAGCTCTACAAATCGCATGTTCGTGAGGGTTTGAGTTCCAGTTGAAATTAGAATCTAATTTGTTTGAGGATTTGTGCGCATTGATTTTTTGAAATCAATGCGTGTACTGGAACTTGGCTAAGTACTGGAACTTCACTTGTTCTATTTGCAGAGCATTTTGCTCGGCAAATAGTTGTTTTTGAGAATTGAGAATTCTTGATTTGAGACTGGTGCTTACTTACACTATTTGCAGAGAATTAAGCTCGGCACTTAGTTGTTTTTAAGAACTTGGTTACTTACACTATTTGCAGAGAACTAAGCTCGGCATTTAGTTGTTTTTAAGAACTTGGTTACTTACACTATTTGCAGAGAACTAAGCTCGGCATTTAGTTGTTTTTAAGAACTTGGTTACTTACACTATTTGCAGAGAATTAAGCTCGGCACTTAGTTGTTTTTAAGAACTTGGTTACTTACACTATTTGCAGAGAATTAAGCTCGGCACTTAGTTGTTTTTAAGAACTTGGTTACTTACACTATTTGCAGAGAATTAAGCTCGGCACTTAGTTGATTTTAAGAATCTCAAATCAAAATTTTTCAAGAAAATTTCTCAAAACCATTTTCCATCAATATTCTTTCATTCCAATTAATACTCAAGATAAGTCTTTCATTCCATTCATCAAGACTTACAATTAGAAATTTTTTTTCTAATTTCAACTGTTTGCAGAGCAAAAACCTCTGCAAATAGTTCAATTAGAAAATTTTTCTTACTTCAACTGTTTGCAGAGCAAAAACCTCTGCAAATAGTACAATTAGAAAATTTTTTTCTAATTTCAACTGTTTGCAGAGCAAAAACCTCGGCAAATAGTTCAATTAGAAAATTTTTCTTACTTCAACTGTTTGCAGAGCAAAAACCTCTGCAAATAGTACAAATTGAAAAAAAAAATAAAAAAAAAAAATTCAAGTTTTTTTTCTAAAAACCATTTTTATTACTTACCCATTGTTGGTGCGAAATTTGAGAAATTTTTTTTAAACCCCCATTTGCAGAGATATATGCTCTGCAAATAGCACTTTCTAGCTTCAAGTGTTGTGAATCATGGCTGTGTGGTTGTTGTTGTGATTGCTTGAGTCGTGGTTGTGTGATGTGATGACTTGTGATTTTTCTGATCTAAGTATATTCATTTTTGAGTGATTAATCTGTTGTGATTTCCCATTCAATATTTTTCTAGTATTTTCCATTTTTCATTTCTTAATCATCATGTCTTCGAAAGAAGCATTAGCTCTAGGTTCTGGAAATAATGATGATCAGGTAATCTCTGTCTCTAAGAAATACTTAAAATATCTTATGAATCAAAGTGAAACAGTGATTCTTGAAAAACAAGAACTTGATGCCAAAGTTCTTGAATTGACCAAGACCGTAAGACAACTGCAAGTTGAGAAAACTAATGAAATGCTAAGAGGAAATGCTTTGGTGCAGGACATTGAGTTATTAAATGTGAAACTGAAAGAGTCGAATCCTGAGTTGAAGGAGCTTGAAGATGAAATTTCTAACCTCAAATATGAGTGTTGTATCAAAGATACTCTTTATCAACAACTTGATAAGAAGTATAAAGAGCTCGAATCTGCTGAAAAGGAAAGTCTTCAATCTGAAGTTGACCGAATCACTTCTGAGAACAAAGAGCTCAAGTCTGGTAATACTCTCAATTTGTCTGCTATGGAAAGTTTTCGACTTGAAATTGACCAACTCAAATCTGAAAACAAAGAGCTCAAATCTGCAAATGATCTTATTTTGTCCAACATGGAATGTCTTCAAAAAGAAAATGATCATTTGCAATCAAAGATTTTCAAATTAACAAATGAGTTGGACAATTCTTCCAAAGAGCTCAACAAAATTATTTTAGACAATCAATCAAACGAACTTGTTTCGCAACAAAAGATTTCTGAACTTACCCATGAGTTGCGAAATAAGTCCACCATGTTTGTGAGCAAAGAGAGAAAATTTCTCAAAGTTCTTGAACAACTTCGAATTGATGTGAGCGATGTTGAAAAAGAAAGAACAAAATTTTGTGCTCAAATCAAGTGTCTTGAAGACAAGTGTTTGCAACTTCAGTCAAACGAAACATCTTTGACCAAGAAAATTTCTTTGCAAACACAAACCAAATCTTTTCAAAATCAAAATCATTGTTCTATCTCTTCTGACACAACCAAAGAAGTTGTTGAAATTTGCACTCAACCTGATTGTCCTATTTGTGAAGTTGTGAATTCCCCTGTGCAAACTAAATGTGATGATGTTGAGACTACCAAGTCCTCAACTCTGACTGATCTTAATTGTGTTTGTGACAAGACTGAGGTGTCCAAAAGTTTTCCAAAATCTATTTCTTCCAAACCAAAAGTTGATGTTTCAAAGAGGATTTACACGGGTAAATCTTCTAAACCTTTTGAAAGAAAGGTATCTCAGTTTACTAATTACTCCTTGCAAAAGGGTAAGAAGTACACTAAGAAACCAAATTTTGATGTAACAACTACCTTTGTCTCTTTTCTATCATTTGAGGATAATTCTGGACATATTTCACAAGCAAAATCTCAGTTGACTAAATCTAAATGGAAACCGATTTCAAAAGATAAGTCAGTTGAGTCAAAATCATTCACATATTCTTTTTCGGAACTTTTTGATCTTGCACCAAAACCTGTGAAAGCAGTTGTGCAAAAAGTGAATGATTTTGCTTCGAAAAATCATTTTCCAAATCAATCTCCCAAGATTGGAAGTTTTTCAAAGAAATCAAATGATTTTTCACCGTTGCTTCCACGAAAACTCTTTTCAACTAAACCACCGGGTTTTAGTTCTCCGTGGAATGCAACTTCGATTCATCAAATCGATGAGACTTACATTTGGACTTTCAAGAAGTCAAAAACAATTGGACCCAATCTCAAATGGGTTCCAAAAGTGATTTCCAAGTGATTTGATGAATAGTGGCTTATGCACACATCAGTGTATAACCCGTTCTAAAACCGTGTTTATAATTTCATCAATTTTTTAGAAAAATTCCAAAAAGATTTTCATTTTCTTATTTTAAAAATCCAAAAAGATTTTCTCTTTTCTTCATTTTTACTTTGTCCTTTAGTTACTCACAATGTATTAGGATGAGATGCAAGGCATCGAACGCCTTTGTGTACTGCCTTTGTTGTCTCATTTTTAATGTTTGTGAGCAACTTTTAAACCTTTTACTCACCCTTTATATGCAAAAACTTTGTTCATATCATGCATATATTTAGGGTCCAAGTGTTTAAATTCATTTTCCATTTTAAAACACTTTGGAAGATTTTCAAACCATTTTCGATCAAATTCAAAGAAGTTCGGTGTTAGATTTGCACATGAGAGTTTAGACCACTCATAAAAACTCCATGATCTTGTCATCGCCGATGGGATCTAACCCCGGAGTTAAATTCTCAATTTTAGATTGTGAGGGTCTTTGAGCGTGATGATGTTTGTGCAAATAGGACATGAGGGAGTAGTCGAAAAGTGAGAGGTTACGGTGAAATGATGTGAGAAAGGGCTAAAAGAAATAAAAGCCCTCCCCAAAATTATTAAAAAGCCGGGTCAACACGTTTCTATCGGATTTCATTTGTTGATTTCTCGATATTGAAGAAGACTTCATGGACCCAGTGAAGCAATGCACATCTTTACCTAACCACTCAAGTGTTTCTTAACAAATGCTTGTTTTATTCTCACGGAGATTTTCACATATCTATTGACTCTTCATTTGGAAGACGTTGATATTGAAAAAGGGAGACACTCTGCTCCAGTCCCCGACTTCATTTGATCACTTATCGAGTCTAGAGCGTACTTGAAATATCTTTCATTTGACTAGGACACATAGAGTCTTTATATGTCTTTGTGACATTGCATATCTTTGTGATATTGCCGGAACATTCGTAGTTATATCATATTTTTGATATTCCACGATGATGGAATGGAAATCCTACCAATGCTAACATCTTTTCCAACGTTGAACGTAGGTCTCACATTTTCATTTTATGAACTTGTTGAGTAAACGAGAAGTCTATGTGACCTCGGAGTTATTTTCCCAAAAGTCTTTGAGGATAGTAAGACATGGTTATTGAACGCCTTTGTGTACAGCCTTTGTTGTCTCATTTTTAATGTTTGTGAGCAACTTTTAAACCTTTTACTCACCCTTTATATGCAAAAACTTTGTTCATATCATGCATATATTTAGGGTCCAAGTGTTTAAATTCATTTTCCATTTTAAAACACTTTGGAAGATTTTCAAACCATTTTCGATCAAATTCAAAGAAGTTCGGTGTTAGATTTGCACATGAGAGTTTAGACCACTCATAAAAACTCCATGATCTTGTCATCGCCGATGGGATCTAACCCCGGAGTTAAATTCTCAATTTTAGATTGTGAGGGTCTTTGAGCGTGATGATGTTTGTGCAAATAGGACATGAGGGAGTAGTCGAAAAGTGAGAGGTTACGGTGAAATGATGTGAGAAAGGGCTAAAAGAAATAAAAGCCCTCCCCAAAATTATTAAAAAGCCGGGTCAACACGTTTCTATCGGATTTCATTTGTTGATTTCTCGATATTGAAGAAGACTTCATGGACCCAGTGAAGCAATGCACATCTTTACCTAACCACTCAAGTGTTTCTTAACAAATGCTTGTTTTATTCTCACGGAGATTTTCACATTTCTATTGACTCTTCATTTGGAAGACGTTGATATTGAAAAAGGGAGACACTCTGCTCCAGTCCCCGACTTCATTTGATCACTTATCGAGTCTAGAGCGTACTTGAAATATCTTTCATTTGACTAGGACACATAGAGTCTTTATATGTCTTTGTGACATTGCATATCTTTGTGATATTGCCGGAACATTCGTAGTGATATCATATTTTTGATATTCCACGATGATGGAATGGAAATCCTACCAATGCTAACATCTTTTCCAACGTTGAACGTAGGTCTCACATTTTCATTTTATGAACTTGTTGAGTAAACGAGAAGTCTATGTGACCTCGGAGTTATTTTCCCAAAAGTCTTTGAGGATAGTAAGACATGGTTATTGAACGCCTTTGTGACACTGACCATGTATTACATTCTTTAAAGCAATCTATCGGTTGAAAAGCCATAGACAGACCCATTTAGAGATAATCTTTGTGCATTTTCGATGACAATGGGAAGTCCTGAAAATAGTAATCGTATTTTTAGGCCACACCATTAATCCTTTTGATTTTTGGTTGTGTTAACGGATCATTTTTATCCGGTTTTCATTTTTCTTCACACAAACACAAAGAACACAAACACCATATAAAAATTGTTTTTTCCAACAACGCAACCTTACATTCTAGTTCACCAATAGGTTCATTGAGAATTGGGAATTGGGTTGGGTTACTTTGCTTGATTGTTGTTTGTTGGAATCTACCGTTTATGCTATCAATCATTATTGTATGATGAAACCGTTTCACATTTTCATCATAAGGGGGAGAAATGATTAAATGATTGATAGATAGAATTTAAGGATATAGGTAGAATTTGATTGATAAAATTTGTTCGAGGATGATTGTTGTGTTTGGATGGTCAAAGGATCGTAAGTTTAGGTGAAGAGAGTGAATAATTATCGTGCTAAGTTGAGAGATTGTTTCGAGAAAGTTAAAGGATTGATTCGAGTTCGAGTATATTCAAGATGAAGTACATGGTCGATAATTGAAAGATTTATTGAATAATTGACCATTGTTTGATGATTAGAAAAGTTTAAGATTGAATGAAGATTGTTCATTTGAGGGGGAGCAAGAGTAAACTCATGAGTCGTTAAATATGCTCCGAAATGATTGTTTGTTCAAGGGGGGGCAAGAGATTAAAGAATTGTCATTGAATTATTTGCTCCGAGATAGTTGTTTGATTGAGGGGGAGCGAATGTTAATTGATCAAAGAATCAAATGCTCCAAGATGTTTATTGATTCAGAGATAAGTTAGACCAAGAATTGAAGTTTTAAAGACAAAAACAAATTTCCGCATTCCAAAACCAAGCTTCCGAAATGCCAAGAAATTTCAAATTCAAAACCAAGCTTCCGCAAAGTCAAAAGAATTCAAAGTTAAATCAAGCTTCCGCAATACCAAAAGAATTCAAGGAATTCAAAGTCAAAACCAAGCTTCCGCAATACCAAAAGAATTCAAAGTCAAAACCAAGCTTCCGCATGCTACTCAAAGATTCAAGTTACTTCTTCAAGCAACATCAAGTTGAAATCAACATTCAAAAGTTCAAGTTGTCAAAGCACAAGAGCTACAAAGATTTCAAAGATGCTTCCAAAGTATTCAAAGTTGCAAGAGAAGATCAAGATTTAATAAGTCACCGTCAAATATATTTGTTTGTTGAGAAGATTCAAAGTCAAGACCAAGCTTCCGAAATGCCAAGAAATTTCAAATTCAAAACCAAGCTTCCGCAAAGTGAGAAGATTCAAAGTCAAGGTTGATACAAGACATTGAAGACAATGAGAAAGCTTCAAAGTCCAATCAACATTGAAGATTTTCAACAAATGGGCTCATCATGTTATTTAAAGACCGAAGATGATGCAACATTTACAATTCAACACCAAGGGGGAGATTGTTAGAAATATAAATGGTGTTAAATTGTAATATTTCTAGTATATAAGGGGTATTAGTGTTAATTAGATGATAGGTATAAATACCCCTTCCTTAATAACTTTGTAAGTAGCCAAAATCATAATCCCATAGTTACTTCTCTCTAAACTTATACTTTCTCTCTCTACTTCATCTTCAACCTCCCTTTCACACACAAACACACTTTTCACACACTAACCTAAATCCTCCATTAAACCTTCAATTAAGCTCATTTCAATTTATAACAGGATAGGTTAAACGTCTCATCAAGCCGAGTAAAATTAATTTTACTTATCATTTTCTGACTGATCATGCTGCAACGCGCCACTTGTACATTAAATCTCTGGATTCGCAATTAAAGTCTTGATTAGTGTGCGGTGTGTTGTGACTGAAAATGAAGTGTTGTGAGAGAAGAAAATTCGCTAAATTGAGTCCAACCCATTGGTGTTTGGGGTCAGATTTTTATTACTATGATCCTGATTAAAGATATTGCTGTTGTACACGATAATGCTTTTGTATTTTGCAGGATCCCGAATCTAGGATCGTTATCCAGGATATTCAAGAGTGTTCTAACGGTCAAGAATATAATATCAACAAGTTCAGAATAAATATTCAAGTTATCAAGGAAAAAGAAACGTGGACTCCCTTAGATATCGGAACAGAATGGAAGATTAAATGTGTCAAAAGAGACTCAACGTTCACTTGCTTATTCTTTGCACGTTGAACAATGCAACACGGAAGATCCCGGATATTTCAGAAGATTAGTTAGGGATTTCTATTATAAATACGAGGTGATTGATCGAAATTAGAAAAACGGCTCACTTCACTTGTACTAGCACACACATATTCACTGCATTCTTATTTCCTTTACGATTATTAGCTCGATCAAATCACTCTCAAAATCATTGTATTGTAATCACCCACAAACAATAATAAAAGAGCATAGGTAGGATCGATTGAATCCTCCCGGGATTTTTTACCTAAGATTTCTTAACTGAATCAAGGGTTTTTCCCCGTCAACAAAATTCTGGTGTCGTTGTGTTTTGCATTTATCTTCAAGATCATAGCACTGCATTTGAGCATTTTATCTTTATCTTCAACAGTTTTCTTGCTTTCTCAACGTATTTATGTCTCAAAGATTTTCTTAAAACTCCTTTTTGCCAAAACTCATACTTTGCACCGTTATCTTTAACAAAACTTTTCTTTTGTTTGAAGATCTTAAAACACCAAACCTCATTTACAAATCTTTGGTCATAAAATTATCTTAGGTAATTTTTGTCCAAAATAATTGGGTTAGAGACAAGGACCACAAAGGAAAATAAGTATGAGATGTCATGTATGTGATGAAAGTTGTAGTGGTACAAGTTGAGAAAGTGTTTGTAAAAGTTGAAGAAATAAGGTTCGAGTTTAAAAGGAAGAACAAGGAAGTTCCAGATGGGAGTAAGAAGTTCAAGGTTGATAGATAGCTGAATGGTCGATGTTCTAGTTGCAAGCTTGCTCATATTGGTCCATGTTTAGATAAGACTCGTGTTTTGGTCAAAAATTACCCAAGATAATCTACTTTGAAGACTTAGATTAATTATGTAACCAAATTTTCGTTCGTGAGGTTAAGGGCTTGTAAAATATGTTGAGTTTCAAAGATGCGTGTTAAAGAAAAGATTTGCTTAAAAAGATGTCGACTAAACAAGGAAATAAAGGACAAAGATAATCGTAAATAAAGAACTTAAACGTATAAACCGGGCAGGAAGATATGCTAAGCTTGTTGTTAACAGTTTCACGGATGAACCGGGCAGAGAGATTACTGATACTTTTGCTTCTGATGATGAATATGAGTATTGTCATGTGTTACCAAATGTTCATTGTGCAGATCCGAATCATCCATATTGTATATTGAATGTTCCTCTTCCTCACAGGTATTTCGAGTTTGTCAAAGATCCTCGTGCATCAAGTCTACAAGAACTCATCCTCAGTTGGACGTTCGATGAGGAAAAGAGGCTTTACATGATGAAAAGACTGGATGGATGTCAGTACCTTGAGCCTAACTTTGAAGCTTTTAATTCAATGCCCAAGGCGGACTTCTATGGTCTTGCAGGGCTTAGGTTGATAGGTAATCACAAGCGTGCGAAGTTGTTTGAGAGCTGGATCAAGAATGACAATCATCTCAAGCAGAGTGGAGAGTCAGATCCGAGAAAGTTCAAGTTCAAACCAACGGAAAAGAGATCATTGTTAGATACATTAACAAGATCAAAAAGGTTCGTAGGGTTCCTCTGAAGAAATGGCCGCAAAACATGCTTTGTGACATGGATTATTGGAGAGTAGATGACTACAGTGCAGCTGCTGTTGTTATGTCAACAAAAGCTACTGGGCACATGGAATTGCTTAGAGTCTACGATCCACTTCAGCTTATTAATCTTTCGAGAAAGGACTTGAAGAGATTACATAGGCATCAGCTAACAAGTTCATAACTCCTGACAGGGATAAAGGGTGTCTATGAAAGGATGGTGAAGTTTTGTCTAGCTGAGTATATCCATGCTGACAGTCGATGATTCTTTGATAAAATACCTGACAGGGTGCGAGCAGGGGTTCCGACTAGGGAAGGTCAAAGTGTGATCCCTCCGGTTGTTGAAGAGCCAAATGCAGAAGCAGGGGCTCCGACTGGAGAAGATCAATGTGTGGTTCCTCCAGTTGTTAAAGAACCAAATGCAGAAGCAGGGGCTCAGGCTGGGGAAGATCAAAGTGTGGTCCCTCCAGTTGTTGAAGAGCCAAGTGCTTCAGCACCAGTACCTTAGACTGAAGTTCCTGATGACAGGGTTTTTGGCCAGCACTTAGGAAGACAAACGAAGACTTGAAGGTCACATCTAGATGCTAATGTCAAGGGGGAGACTGTTGGTGCATGTTTCTCGGTGACAAAAGCATTCTAGATGTGTGATGTATATTTATATATATTCAAGTCTTGTAATTTATCTTGTAATTACCGTTTGTCAATAATATTACCTTGGCATATATTGTTGATCATATTGGGATCCTTTTATGTTTATATGTTTGTTTATTATTTATGTTTTGCAGGTTCTTGACATGAATGTAGACATTACATGTAAAGAGTAATTAAGTTAATATTGTTTCTGCGTTTTACAGCAGTTGAAATATTAACTTAATGTACTTCCAAAGGGAAGTTAAGTTAATGTTGTTTCTGCGTATTAACAGCAGGAGAAACATTAACTTAATATACACTTCCAATAGGTAATATAAACAATGTTGTTTCTGCATTCTACAGCAGTAGAAACATTGGTTGAGTTATTGTTGTTTCTGTGTATCAACAGCAGTAGAAACATGGACTCAAATATTCCTAAGTGTCATTTGAGAGTTCTTGGGAACAAGCAAAAGTTTGCTTGTTCAGAAGAACACTCAAATGGTTTGAGAGTTCTTGGGAACAAGCAAAAGTTTGCTTGTTCAGTAGAACTCTCAAATGGTTTGAGAGTTTTTGTGGAACAAGCAAAAGCATGCTTGTCCATAAGAACTCTCAAACAGGCCAAACCCTAATGGGCTTGACATGAGAACACGCAAATCCACATGGATTTGAGTGTTCTTGGTCCTTGCCTATAAATAGAGGGTGTGTGTTTGTGTGTTCTCAACAAGAGTGTAGAGAGAGAAACGAGCAAAACCTAGAGAGAGAAACTAAGAACACGCATAGTTGATCTTGTGGGTGGTACTCGACTCACGCACGAACCGCAAAACACACACCCGGTTTGGTTGGCTTGTAGACTTAGATTACCACGTTGGTTGGTAAGGTTCGTCCGGAAAGCCGCCTCACTATATTAACCAAATACGAGTGTTTATATTCACGCAAAAGATATATATATATATATATCATAAAAGGTAGATATAAAAACCGTGGGTTATCTCGAGGAATTCCGCACCTCGACATATCCTTAAGTCAATCTCGGTTCGATAGAAGAATAAGACCCGAGGGACTTACAAAGAATAAGTATCCTCTCCCGCGCATTGATGATCTCTTTGATCAGCTCCATGGTGCTTCTTACTTCTCAAAGATTGATTTGTGGTCCGGCTATCATCAATTAAAAGTCAAAAAGGAAGATGTGGCCAAGACAGCTTTTCGTACACGTTATGGGCACTATGAGTTTCTTGTCATGCCATTTGGGTTGACAAATGCTCCTGCCGCTTTTATGGATTTAATGAATCGGGTATGTCGCCCATTCTTAGATCATTTTGTGATTGTCTTCATTGACGATATTCTTATCTACTCTAAGTCTGAAGCTGAGCACCGTGAGCACTTAAGAGTCATTCTTGAGGTTCTTAGGGAGAAAAGTTATATGCAAAGTTCTAAAGTGTGAATTCTGGCTTCGAGAAGTTCAATTTCTCGGGCATGTCGTCTCATCTGAAGGTATTAAAGTTGATCCGCAAAGATTGAAGTTGTCTCCAAATGGGAACAGCCAAAGACGCCTACGGAAATCAAGAGTTTTCTTGGTTTAGTGGGCTAATATCAAAGGTTCATTCAAGATTTCTCTCGTATACCTAAACCGATGACAAAATTGACAAAAAAAGGGGTGAATTTCGTGTGGACTGAAACTCAAGAAAAGGCCTTTCAAACATTAAAGACAAAGTTGTGTGAAGCTCTTGTCCTCGCCTTACCCGAAGGTACAGATGATCTAGTTGTCTATAGTGATGCTTCTATTTCAGGTTTGGGTTGTGTTCTTATGCAAAGGGACAAAGTCATTGCATATGCTTCACGTCAGTTGAAGCCTCATGAAAGAACTACCCGACTCATGATCTAGAGTTAGCTGCTGTGGTGTTTGCTTTGAAGCTATGGAGACACTACTTATATGGCACTAAGTGTACCTTGTACACTGATCATAAAAGTTTGCAATATGTGTTCACTCAAAAGGATATGAATGTAAGACAACGAAGATGGATGGAACTTCTGAAAGATTATGATTGTGAGATAAAGTATCATCCTGGTAAAGCTAATATGGTGGCGGATGCATTGAGCCAAAAAGTGCAGAATTATTCTTGTAGATTAATGAGTATGGTTGTCTAAGCCAAGTCTAGCTTACTTGAACGTATTAATGAGTATGGAAGAAAATGTTGACAAATAAGGTAACGGTAAGAAGAAGCGGCTTGATATGGAGATGAATAGTCGTGGATTCCAGACCTATAAAGGCCGAATTTGGGTACCATTGCTTGATGGTAACCGAGAATTGATTCTTGAAGAAGCTCATAGGACTAGATACTCGGTGCTACTAAGATGTATGCAGACTTGAAGCCTCTTTATTGGTGGCCGAATATAAAGGGAGAAGTTGCACATTTTGTTGAAAGATGTTTGACTTGTGCTCGTGTCAAAGCTGATCACAAAAAGCCATATGGAAAGTTGCAGCAGTTGGAGATTCCGGAATGGAAATGGGACCATATTACTATGGATTTTGTGACCGGAATGGTATGGGTTATTGCGGATAGATTGACGAAAATTGCTCATTTCATAGCGACACGTCAAGATGTACCATTGACCAAGATGGCGCAGTTGTACATAAAAGAAATCGTCTCAAAGCATGGAGTTCCTTTGTCTATAGTGTCGGATCGAGACACGAGGTATGTATCTAACTTTTGGAAGAGTCTTCAACGAGAGTTAGGTACTAGAGTAAACTTGAGCACTGCTTATCATCCTCAAACTGATGGGCAAAGTGAAAGAATGATTCAATAACAACTATCATGCAAGTATTGGCATGCCACCGTTTGAAATGCTATATGGAATGAGATGTCGGACTCCAAGTTGTTGGTTGGAGCCCGGTGAAAAACAGTTTACTGGACCTGAGATTATTCAAATCACAGCTGAAAAAATCAATATTGCTAAAGAAGCCCTTCGTGTAGCTAGAGAACGTCAAAAAACTTATGCCGACAAGAAAAGAAGACCGATTGAGTTTAAAGTTGGTGACATGGTGATGCTGAAAGTTTCTCCATGGAAAGGTGTCATACGTTTTGGAAAGAAAGGAAAGCTAAGTCCACGTTTCATTGGACCTTTCAAGATATTGAAGCGTATCAAGGATCTAGCTTATCAGTTGGAATTACCTCCAGAATTGGATGCAATTCACAACACATTTCATGTTTCTTATTTGAGGAAATGCTTGGCGGAAGAGACTAATGTCATTACTATTGAAGATGTGAGCATTGATCCCAAGAAGAGAATGGTTGATGAACCGATAGCAATACTTGCAAGGAAGCAAAAGAAACTTCGCCAGAAGGTGATTGACCTTGTGTTGATCAAATGGAAGCATAACCATGGTGAAAGTTTAACTTGGGAGACCGAGTCCATGAAGAAAGAGAAGTATCCTCATTTGTTCATTTCTGATGAGATTCCGGGGATGGAATCCTCTTAAGGGGGAGGTAATTGTAACATCCCAAACTTTTCAAGTTTGACTATTTGACTATTCCGTTAGTTAACGTTAGGTTCGTTAAGTTTATGTGCCCTAAATGGGATTATGTGATTAAATGCTTATGTGTTTAATATGAAATGATTAATATGAGTTAAATGAATGTAATTAAAGTAAGGTATGAAAGTTAAGTGCTTGTTAGATCGTTAAGTCTCCCGGTAAGAGTATTAAGCTAAGAAAGTAACATTTAGAAGTCTAAGGACTCAAATTAGAACTTCTTGAGGTGATGGCCAGGGGTTAAAGGATAATTAGGTTCTCCTAATTGTCATCCACCTACTCTCATACGTGTTTAATACCCTAGCCGATCCTCCCTCACTTCAAAGTAATTCCACTTCAAGATCTATTCGTTTCTTGGTGTTTCGAGCAAGTTTTGTTAAGATTCCGAATCCTCTTGATCATCTACAGGTAATATAGGTGATTTTCCTTTGATTTCTGATTATGTGAGTCATATATGTGAATTCGATCCAGGCCATGGGGTTTGGGTTGGGTTATAATGCAAAACGTTTACCGATTTCATGTTATTCGGGTGATTCAATAAGTGAATTATGTTTGTAATGGATTAAAGGATCAATTGATGGTTTGAAGTCATCAAAAGTATCATCAAAAAGGTTAATTTTATGTCTCCAGGTCGGATTAAGGGTTTGGGTTCGAATGGAAATCGTTTAGAGGGTTTAAAGTTAGGGAATTGCTGATCGGAGCCCGATATGCGGAGCATGGAATTTCCATGCGGCGCATATCCTGAGGTTTTGAAAATATGCGGAGCATATGCAAACGTGTTAGGTCCAGATTTACTGGACTCGCTCCAGACTCGACTACTGGAGCTTACTGAAGATCTGTCCAGAAATGGTATATTACTGGACCTACTCCAGACTTGGAATCTGGAGTCCCTCTAAGGATTTGTTTAGAAATAATGAAGAAGACCAGTGAGCAAATACTTGTATAGGAAATCTGGAGTATTCCAGATTAGCTCACTGGACTTCACCCCAGTCCAGATCTACTCTACTGAAGACGTTCTCACTGAAGTCAAAGACTGAAGTCAGAATAAAGAAGACTGACAAATGGCGGAGTCCACTGGAAGTCTTACCAGATCTGTACACTGGAGGATTGTCAGTATTCTAGACCTTACAAGTCTGAACACTGATATCGAGGAATTGACTTTTGCCTTTACACACTTTCCAAAGGACATTCCACTTGTTCTTTACCAAAGTTTATGCGTATGTAAAGGTGGTTGGTTAAAAGAATAAAGTCATATTGATGTGACTTTATCCTTGTACCTTAACCAATGCATTTAATGATCTTGTCGGTTCATTAAATGCATGCAACCATATTTGTACGGCACAATTTTACTGGTGAAATTGTTTTCCTATAAATACAAAGTCATTTCTTTGAGAAAATTACTTTTAGCATAAAGGTGAATTTGTCTAAATACTCTCGATCTAAACAGGGATACTTCACAACTTTAAGTATCTCGATCCAAAGAGTTTATTTGGAAAATATAGATCATTTGTAATTCATAGGTTGTTAGGATACATACTTATTTGTATTATCTTGATTCCGCACAACCTTGTATTTTATTTAACATCATAAATAAAATACACTTGAAAATATTACATTGTGTTCCACCTTTAGTTTATTGCTTTTAGTCGTGTATTACTTTATTTATATACTTGCATTTATATTTAAGTAATACTAGTCCATTCTAGTGATTATTAGACTTGTTGTATTTTACACTTCTTGGTTTAACCATCTCGTATTTGGGACCTTACAATTGGTATCAGAGCGGAAGGCTAAACATTGCCTAGATCTGCTTCTTTGATGGCCACCCCAGAAAATACACAAGGAAGTTTTAATTTTGGTCCCGATCCTAATGTTAATGTAAATGATCAAAATAATGAACCATCTGTTAACACTAATCCACCACCTCCTCCTCCTACTCCTGCTTCTCCACATGTGCATGTGCACTATTCAAATAATCCTGTTCCTAAATTCAGTGGGAATAGCAATGAATTTGGTACGTGGAAGGCTAGGATGATATTACATATCACTGGTATTGAGAGGAACATGATGAAAATTTTAAACGAAGGACCTTATGTGCCCACATCACCTCTCAATGCTCTTCTTGATCCTACTGGATCTAGAAGGGGCAGGGAAAAGAGGGAGGAACACTGGTCTGAAGAGGAGAGGAGATTGGTAAATCTAGATACCCTTCTCAAAAACATGATCCTCGGGGCCATTCCAGAAACCCTAATTCCCACACTAGTTCTTTTTCCTAGTGCTAAAACCATGTGGGATGAACTTTTAAACCAGCATGAAGGAGGAGATGACACATTGTCACCAGAAAGGTCTCCTTAAACAAGAGGTATGAGTCATTTTTTGCACAACCTAATGAGTCTCTCATTAATACTTACACCAGATTTATGAGTATCATAAACCAGTTGAGAGGTCTCGGGGTTGAAAAAGAAAAGGATATACTTCTGGAGAAATTTTGTGATATTTTGCCCACCAAATGGTCTCACATGATCCTGGTCTTACGACAAGGTAAAACTTTGCACACACACACTCTCTCAACTTTATATGGAGCTTTCAGGTACACTGAAGAAAATCAAGCTCAGAGAGTTGTGGCAGAACAAGATGCTTATAACCATGCCTCCAGTAGTCCTGTTGTGGTTAGTCATACTGAACCACAAAGTACAGCACTGATATCTTCCGAGAATGTATTTTCTATGAAGAAGATGGTGTCTGAACTCATGGATTCTGGAGAATCCAGTCAAATCTCTCCAGACTATTGTGATGAAACTGAAGATGATGACCTTGTTGCAATGATTGCTAAAACGTTTAACAGTTTCAAAGCAAGAGCAAATAGGCCATCTGGACAATTTGCATCCAGTTCTTCAACTGATAAGACCAATCTGACATGCTTTAAGTGTGACAGAAAAGGTCATTTCATGAAAGAGTGCAAGTCCAGCCAGTTTGTATCCAAGCCTGGTCCATTTTCTTCAAATAATAAGCCTGATGATAGCTATAAATCTAAATACAAAAAGCTTAAGGCTCAAATTGCTCTCATGGCACAAAATATGGAAAATAATAATAAGTGCATGATTGCAACAACTAAAGAGAAGTGGGTTCCTTCTGATGATTCATCTGCTGATGAAGAAGAAGAAAGAGATTGTTGTTACATGGCTCTAGCAGACGAAGAGCACCTGGTAAAGGAAGATGTCACATCTGGATGATGGGTGGACATTGTTATCAAAAGGTTAGTGATTATGATACTGCAACTGACCAAGAATTAAAACTGGACATTGCTGAAGCTCTTAATTCTGATTTGATATTTGTTGAAACTGTTAGATCTGACTGTGTAAATGGTCTAGAAACAGACTTTTCTGAAATAACTGTTTTAAAATCAAAATTAAAAGAACTTCAAGACATTGAACTGGCATTTCAAGCCCAGGTTCTGGTAACTGAACAATTGATTCAAGAAAAACAAGATCTTGAAGTCATTTTAGAGAAAGAAAAAAATTAAATCAAGAAGAAGAAAGAGTTTGTTGTTACATGGCTCTAGCAGACGAAGAGCACCTGGTAAAGGAAGATGTCACATCTGGACGATGGGTGGACATTGTTATCAAAAAGGTTAGTGATTATGATACTGCAACTGACCAAGAATTAAAACTGGACATTGCTGAAGCTCTTAATTCTGATTTGATATTTGTTGAAACTGTTAGATCTGACTGTGTAAATGGTCTAGAAACAGACTTTTCTGAAATAACTGTTTTAAAATCAAAATTAAAAGAACTTCAAGACATTGAACTGGCATTTCAAGCCCAGGTTCTGGTAACTGAACAATTGATTCAAGAAAAACAAGATCTTGAAGTCATTTTAGAGAAAGAAAATCTGGTGATTAAATCATGGCTTGAAACCAGAAAGCCATATGATGCTGGAGTAAATCAATTTCCCACACAAAAACGTGCATATTTAGATGGAAATACTCATGTAGCATCATTAATACCAGTACTTGATCGTTTACCAGAGGGGTTCAGGCCCACCACTGTTTATGATGAGCCTGTAACTCCCAAGGCCAATATTTTCCCAGTTCAATCCCCAGAGGTTAAGACTGGAGCATTCCAGATGACTGCTCCAGTTCAAAAGGTCAATCTGAAGAAACCTTTGCCTCAGACCAATCCCCTACCTAAGCCTAGAACTGGAAAGGCTAAGGTATTGTTATAACACGATTTCTATCACTGAATTCAATTCACCAATGACGGTTTGGATAGTGTGTGTTCTTGGTGTTTGTGTGTGTTTTGAGAGAGAATCGAAGGTAACTGTGTGTGAATTAACAGGTATAAAAGTTATGTGTAATTGTTGTTATTCTTCTTCTTATTATGATCTCTAAGGTATGAGAGGGCTATTTATAGTCTAATTCTACAATTATGCTAATTGTCACAATTAGCCCCTCAACCTTAGTGATCATTTATCTATGAATTAACAACACGAAATTCCTCTAATCTAGATTACAATTTATCACTATTTTTGGATTTCTAACATTCTCCCCCTTAGTGATACATTGTAATGAAGTACGTGTTATATTGTCTTGTAGGAATGAATTTGATGAGCCCGGTGGTGAAGACAATTGGGGTGATGAAACAAGTCTTCAAAGCTTTCTCTTTTGTCTTTGGAGAACTTGATTCAGTCTTGATCTTGGTCTTGAACTTCTTGAAGTTAAATCATGTGAGGATTCTCAATGTTCTTTTAGAACAGAGAATAATGAATGCGTGTGAGTCTTGAATGAAGAGAATAATGAAGTCGAACAAATGTGTGTGACTTGAATCTTCGAGAATTGTTGAATCATGAATCAGAGTTGTCTTTGAAATGCGGAAGGTATAAATCTTGGTTTCGAATGTTTCAATCTTCGATTCTTGAGTGAAATTCAGCTTTTTGATTCTTCAGTTTTAATTTTCGAATGAATTTCATCTTCTTGGAATAAAGTTTCATGAATATGAACTCTCCCCCTTGATGTATGCATTGGAGTTTCTTGAACAAAATGTTGTAGTATGACTTGAAGATCTTTGAATGAAGAGTGTTTAATGAAGACTCTGTTAAAGCTTTTACTTCTTTGACTTGAATCTTCTAACCAATCTTTGATCCTTTTTGAAGCTTTGATCTTTGTCATATCAATTCGAACACTTTGGAGAGTAAGCAATTGAATGAGGTTTGGATGAAATTCTTACGAAGTAATCATGCTCCCCCTCAATCCATGATAATAAACATTTTGGAGCATCTTTGAACTTTTAAAGCATCTTGAGTGAAAATCTTTTCATCTTCGGTTTTATTCTTATCTTTGACGTCAATTCAGATTCCCCCTTTTTAAAATCAAAATTTCAATCACCTAAAGTCTAGTGAAAATCTGAAACTATTGTCACATCATGAATAATTTTCTCCCCCTATACACAAACTTTGATAAGCCTAAACCCAATTAAAACAACCAAACATAAACTTTTCTCCTTGTTTTCTTATCAATTAGTGAATCAATCATAATATTTTCTCCTCCTCATAATGACATCATTGGGAACCAATGTCATTATGTACACATTTGATTGATTAAATATCAAAAGAAACCATAAAGAAATTGCAACCATCAAAACATCAACCCAAACCATTAGCCCAACCCAAGAAATCCTAGGGGTGACTAAAATGTAAGATCGAAGTTGTTGGTACAAACGTTATATCATGGTGTTGGTGTTTTCTGTGTTTGTGTGATGAGAAATGAAACCGGATAAGAATGATCCGTTAGCATGTTCAAAAATCGAAAGGATTAATGAAATGACCGATTGAAATGTATAACATTTTTCGGATTTCCTATGTATCATTGAGATATGCACAAAACAATTCTCTAACATAGTTCAGTCTGCGGCTTTGCAACCACGAGATTGCTTCAAAGAATATAAATCATGGTTAACACTACCGAAACATTTGATAACCACAATTTTATCCTTAAAGACTTTTTAGGGAAAACCGAGGTCACTTAGACTTCTTGTTAACTCAATAATCACATAAATGTAATCATGAGACCTACGTTCAACGTTGGAAAAGATGTTAGCATTGGTAGGATTTCCATTCGATCATCGTGGAATATCAATTGAGATATCACTACGAATGTTCCGGCTATATCACAAAGATAAGCAATTATATCACAAAGACATGACTCGAATGTGTTCTAATACAAATGAATGATGATCAAATTAATGACCAAACAAGATAGTTCTAGACACATCGTGATCAAAATGAAGTCGGGGACTGGAGCAGAATGTCGCCCGTTTTCAATATCAACATCTTCCAAATGAAGAGTCAATAGAAATGTGGAAATCTCCGTGAGAAATGAAACAAGTATTTGTTAAGAAACACTTGAGTGGTTAGGTAAAGATGTGCATTGCTTCACTGGGTCCATGAAGACTTCTTCAATATCGAGAAATCAACAAATGAAATCCGATAGAAACGTGTTTACCCGGCTTTTTGAGAATTTAGGGAGGGCTTTTCTTTCTTTTAGCCTTTCTCACATCATATCACCTTACCCTCTCACTTTTCAACTTTACTCCCTCCATCCTATTTGCACGAAAACAACATCACTCAAAATACCCTCACTATCTAATGAAAGAAGTGAATACTCCGGGGTTAGAATTCATCGGCGATGATGAAATTCATGGAGTAAATTTTGAGAATTACTTATCACTCATGTGCAAACTAATCAACGAACTCCATTTGATTGAAAATCATTGGAAAAACATCAAATGTGTGCATGAAAAAAATTTGAAACACATTTGAAGTTTTGAAGGTTGTTGAAATCACAAACTCCTCCTTAATCTATGCAAGAATAGATCAAAATTTTCATAGAAAGGTGGAGCAAAAATTGGTTTTGTGAGATCAAAAGTAGTAAAATCTTTGTTGTGATATTTTCGAAAAGAAAAAAAACTTTGAGAGTCTACAGTGAACAAGACTTTGATTTGGAAAAATTTTTTTGCTTCAACAACAATGTTGAGAGTAAGACAGCTATGGAGTACACAAAGGCGTTCAATCCTTCGCATCTTACAACAACAAGTTGGAGGCAATTAAAACATTTAAGCAAATGAAAATCCAATCAATTGTTCAAGATGAGACAACAAGGGAGTACACAAAGGCGTTCGATCCTTTGCGTCTCATATCAACAATTGAGAGTTTTGACAACTTTATTTGAACAACTTGATTGCTATCACACATACATACTCATATAAGACCACTTGGAAGTACACAAAGGCGTTCGATTCCATGTTATCTTATATCAATTTATATGTATAATAACAAAAGCTTAGAATGTAAAAACACTCTACCAATAAATATATCATTTAAGAACGGGTTGCATACATAGTATATGCAAGCCACAGAAAATAAAAATCTTTTTGTTTATTTTTGAAAATATGCAATTTTGTATTTTGGTTTTCTGGAATGTGTCAAGAATTCCTTCAAAAGAGTTAAGGTTTAAGATTTAACATACCTAGCTTGGAGATAAGAAAGTTAAACCTCTTTTCATCCAGTGGTTTTGTGAACAAATCTGCAAGTTGAATGTCAGTACCCACAAAATAGAGCTCGATGTCACCTTTCTCAATATGATCTTTGAGAAAATGATATCTAACATCAATATGCTTTGAGCGAGAGTGGTTTACTGAGTTGACTGCAATGGCAATGGCACTCTGAGAATCACAATAGATAGGGATATGATCATATTTCAGACCATAATCAGTTAGTTGTGTCTTCATCCATAAAACTTGAGCACAACAACTAGCCGCAGCCACATATTCTGCTTCAGCCGTTGATAGAGATACACAATTCTGTTTCTTGGAAGACCAACTCACAATTTTATCGCCTAAAAATTGTAGAGTACCGGAAGTGCTCTTGCGATCAAGTTTACAACCTGCATGATCTGCATCTGAATATGAAGTTAGATTGAATCCAGTATCCCTTGGATACCAGAGACCTAAATCGGGTGTCCCCTTCAGATAACGAAAGATTCGTTTCACAGCTTGATAATGTAAATCAGTTGGAGCAGCTTGATATCTAGCACACATACATGTTGCAAACATTATATCTGGGCGAGATGCTGTTAGGTACAACAACGAACCAATCATACATCGATATCTCTTTTGGTCAAATGGTTTCCCATTTGTGTCAGCATTTATGTTTGTTCGAGCAGCCATTGGGGTAGATATTGAAGAACATGAAGTCATATCAAACTTTTTCAACATGTCATTTATGTATTTACCTTGTGATATAAAAATACCAGTTGGTAACTGTTTGATTTGAAGACCCAAAAAGTAATTCATTTCCCCAATCATACTCATTTCAAAATGATTAACCATAAGAGATGAAAAGTTTCGGCAAAATGTTTGACTGGTCGACCCAAATATAATGTCATCAACATATATTTGAACAAGTAGAACGTGCTTACCTTGTTTGCGAATGAACAAGGTAGGATCAATTGTGCCTTTGGTAAAGCCACCTCTTAGTAAGAAAGTAGTTAAAGAATCATACCATGCTCGGGGTACTTGCTTAAGACCGTAGAGAGCCTTGTCTAACCTGTAGACATGGTTTGGCCTTTGAGGATCAACAAAACCTTCTGGTTGATCAACGTAAACTTCTTCTTTGAGGTCACCATTCAAGAAAGCAGTCTTCACATCCATTTGAAACACAGTAAAGTTTCTGAATGCGGCATAAGCTAAGAATATCCGAATGGCCTCCATTCTTGCTACTGGAGCAAAAGTTTCGTCGAAGTCAACACCTGGTTGTTGGCAATAACCCTTTGTTCCTATTGGATCATCTTTTCTAGGATTTGGAACTAATCTCCATACCTTTAGTCTTTCAAATTGCGCGAGTTCATCTTGCATTGCCTTAACCCACTCTGGATCACGAAGAGCTTCAGATACGGTTTTGGGTTCGATGTTGCTAAGAGAAAGTGCAACAAGACACTCATTTACTGAGGTACGAGTAGTTACTCCTGCTTGTGGATCTCCAATTATTTGATCAGTAGGATGGTCTTTCTGCATACGTGTCCACTTGTGAGCATGAGGAAGAGGATCTTGTTGTTGAAGATCAACTTCACCATCATTAAAACTTGAGTTTTGTTGAGAGATGGAGTCATAACTTGGTATAACTCTTTCCTCATAAGCTGGATGATCAAAATCAAGTGGTACATACACATTTGGAGTGTTTAATGGATTTGTTGTCTGAGTTAATCGAGAAGGTTGTTCTTGAACATTCACTTGAGAAACTTTATTGAGGGTACTTCATCTGGCCCTAGACAAAATACAAAACCTTTTGCAAAGAAAGATAAATCTATTTCTCAAGTTGAGAAAAAGAAAAAGGTTTCAAAACTATCAACCCTAGTGGTCTTTTCAATTAAGACCACTGTTGAAGAAAGTGAACTAAACCAGATTGCCCCAGGGACCTATAAGGGAGGGTCCAGTGAACCTATCAGTCGATGGGTTCCCAAATCTAACTGATAATATCTGGTGGATGTGCAGGGCGATTGTAAGAAATATATCTGGTATCTTGACAGTGCAGCTGGCAGGACGATGACCGGATGTAAGACCCTGCTGGAGGAGTTCACCATTTCTGATGGACCCTCCATTACTTTTGGAAATGATGGTTGTGGAAAGACTGAGGGATACGGTGTTCTGAACAGTGGACAAGTCAAGTTCAGACGTGTTGCATTTGTGAATGGTTTGAAATATAACCTGATCAGTGTAAGCCAACTGTGTTGATTGCTCCCAGAAAAGGGAATGTGTACATGATGGATATGGAAAGCTCTCCTTCTGAGCAGTGTTTCTATACTCAAGCTGATGAAGACACAAACTGGTTATGGCATAAAAGGTTATCCCATTTAAATTTCAAGAATATTAATAAGTTGTCTAGAAAACAACTTGCAGATGGGATACCTTCAGTTTCCTTCAAAAAGGAAAGGCCATGTCCAGGATGTGAGATGGGAAAGCAGAAACGTACCAGTTTCAAGACTAGACAGAATTTCAGCATATCTGAACCTCTTCATATGCTTCATATGGACCTCTTTGGTCTAGTGAATGTTCAGACTCGTGCTGGTAAAAGATACACCCTGGTTATAGTAGATGAATTTTCCAGATATTGTTGGGTTATCTTTCTCAGGTCTAAAAGTGAAGCTGCTGCTGAAATCATCAGTCTTATCAAGCAAATTGAGCGCAAGTACAGTCAAAAGGTGTGTCAGTTAAGAAGTGACAATGGAACAGAATTCCAGAATGCAACTCTAGAGTCATTCTGTACTGACACTGGCATCTCCCAGAATTTCTCATCAGCCCGCTCTCCAGAACAGAATGGAGTGGTGGAAAGGAAGAATCGAACGCTGATAGAAGCTGCCAGGAGTATGCTTGCTGAATCTGGTCTGTCTACCAGTTTCTGGGCTGAAGTAATTGCTACTGCTTGCCACATCCAGAACCGGTCAGTGTGTGTGAAGCGACACAAAAAGACAGCCTACGAACTCTTAAGAAATAGAAAACCAAATATTGGTTATTTTCACGTTTTTGGATGTCCAGTTTACATCCTGGACGACTCCAGTCAGTTAGGCAAATTTGATGCCAAAGTTGATGAAGGGTATTTCTTAGGCTATTCAGCCATCGCAAGGCCTTCAGAGTCTACAACAAGAGACTAGAGAAGGTCCATGAGTCAATTCATGTCACATTTGATGAATCAAATGCTGCAATCAACAAGAAGCCAGCCCTTGACACTCCCCAGTAACTCCAATTGTCTTCTGTGAATCTGATCCTATCAACTACAATAAAAAAGATTCAGAAGACACAGTTTCCAGTCATCCTGATCTGGAACCTGTTCATAAAAAGAAACGCTCCAGTGGTACTCCATTCTATCCTTCCATTATTTTCAAACTACCCTCTGAAATTAATATTGGATCAGATGTTCGTACTACTCCCCCAGTATCAGTATCAGTTGAAAATATACCAGAAATGTCTTCATATGAAGAATTCTATACTGAACCAGTACTTCAAGAAATACCTTCAAATGAGGAATTTCATGATGCAAATCGTGATTTAATGAATCAGATGAAGATGCTGAAGTAGTCTGGGAAGATCCTCCTCCTGAAGCAACACCAGAGGAGACTCAACTGAATTCTTGCACTGATATTGTTGTCAGTAACAATCCTGGTCAGTACTACAGATGGACAAAAGCTCATCCTATTGATCAGATCATAGGTGACTCCAGTAGAGGAGTTCAGACCAGAAGAGCCTCCAGTGATCAATGCTTATATGTCAGTTTCTTATCACTGAATGAACCAAAGAAGATTGACAAGGCTATGGAAGATCCAAGCTGGGTGACTGCTATGCAAGAAGAGCTTCACCAGTTTGAAAGGAACAAGGTCTGGTATCTGGTTCCTTTCCCAGTTGGAAAGAAAGAACAAATTGGAACAAGATGGGTCTTCAGGAACAAGGTAGATGAAGATGGCCACGTAACCAGAAACAAGGCCAGACTGGTAGCACAAGGCTACTGCCAGTCAGATATTGATTTTGATGAATCATTTGCTCCAGTGGCTAGACTTGAAGCGATCAGAATATTTTTAGCATTCGCTGCTTATCATCAGTTCAAGGTCTACCAGATGGATGTAAAGAGTGCTTTCTTGAATGGAAAGCTTAAAGAAGAAGTTTATGTCAGACAACCACCAGGTTTCGTTGATGAAAAGCATCCATATTGGGTATATCGTCTGGACAAAGCGCTTTATGGCCTCAGACAAGCCCCACGTGCCTGGTATGACACTCTGACTAAACATTTATTGAAAAATGGTTTCAAAAGAGGTGCAATTGACAATACCTTATTTATTCTTCATGAAAAAGGTAATCTGTTAATGGTACAAATTTATGTTGATGATATTATTTTTGGGTCTACTGATGAAAACATGTGCAAGAAATTTTCAAAAATAATGTCAACTGAATATGAAATGAGTTTGATGGGTGAATTAACATTTTTTCTAGGACTCCAGATTAAACAGACCAGAGATGGTATATTTATTAATCAAGAAAAATATGTTAGAGATCTTTTAAAGAAATTTTATATGAACTCTTCACCATCTAAACCAACTCCAATTTCTGCACCACTGACACTGGACTCTGATCCAGATGGTAAACCAGTGAACACCACTGTCAACAGAGGCATGGTTGGTTCACTGATGTATTTAACTTCCAGTAGACCAGATATTATGTATTCAACATGTTTATGTGCCAGATATCAGTCTAATCCAAATGAATCTCATATGCTTGCTGTAAAGCGCATACTGAAGTACCTTAAGGGTGTCCCCAGTTTGGGTCTTTGGTATCCCAAAGGCTCAGGCATGGATCTAATGGGATATTCAGATTCAGATCATGCAGGTTGTAAGATAGACAGGAAATCCACTACTGGTGGATGTCATTTCCTTGGTGGCAAACTGGTCAGCTGGACCAGTAAGAAGCAAACTTCAGTTTCATTGTCCACTGCTGAAGCTGAATACGTATCTGCAGCCAGTTGCTGTGCTCAGATACTCTGGATGAAGAACCAGTTGCTTGATTATGGTATTAAGTATTCAAAGACCCCAATATTTTGTGATAATACCAGTGCCATTGCTATCTCGAACAATCCAGTCATGCACTCCAAGACGAAGCACATTGATCTCAGGTATCACTTCATTCGTGATCATATTATGAAAAACAACATTGAACTCCATTTTATTCCCACGGACAAACAACTCGCTGACATTTTTACTAAACCTCTGGATGTCAAAACTTTTGAATATCTTGTTGGTGAGTTGGGAATGTTAAACCCTTAAATCTGGAACCTTGGTATTGAACGCCATTGTGTACTATCAGGGATCCTTGATTTAAAGATTTATAAATCTATGACTGTTTAGATATCGAACGCCATTGTGTACTATCTTTGCATTAATAGATTTCTGGATCAACATTCCAGGGGGAAAGACTTGAAAGATATTTTTGTTCTTAAAAATGTTTTATTTTTCAGGGGGAATTTATTAATTTATTTTCTCACTCGACAAATTCTTCAGAAAATATTACTGGTACTTTGTAAATGTGTCCCTCTCACTGGTTAGATAGGTTGAAGTGCATGTTTGAGGTGACTTTTTGTCTCCTTGTAAATGTGTCCCTCTCATTTGTCTGTATTAGTTGACGTGCATGTTTGAGGTTACCAGTCTCTTTCAAATGGTTTTCACTGGTGCTTTACTGGAGTGTCCCTCCAGTGTACCATCAGTGCATGCTTCACTGGACTAATCCACCAGTGATACTGGAGTGTCCAGTCAACCTCCAGATGCACTAAAATGAGTCATAATATTTTTTTTAAAATACTTGGTCATTATGCGTGCCACGTGTGTAAAATCTTTTGAAAAGATATTTATCTTGATATTTATCTTATTATCCTACGTGGCATGTAAATTTTTCAAAGAAATAATGGTAATTTTACTTTGGGAAGACAAAAAGTGCAACTTGTGACTGTTTGTGGGCTGTAAACCGTCACACATTTATGTGTGATGTGATGTAATTAATGCGGATCTCAGAACCCGATCAAAAATTATATTTGATTATTTCAAATTAACCGTTTGAGTTCCACATTCTCTCTCCTATATATACCCACTTTCAATTTCATTTGCATTTACTTCGAACATATTTACTCCCAAATCCTTCAAAATTCCTTCATTTATTTCTTCATTCTTCATTAACTCCCATTCAATTTCCAATCATATATCTCTCATATTTACTTCAATTCATTAAATCTTCATCATAAACCCTAAATTCTTCAATTTCATCTTCATTTATCCATCATATTCAATGGCACCAAGACAATCCAATTCACCTAAAAATCTGCTCGCCGCTGAATATGCTCCTGTTCCAAATGTTATAAAAGCACCTCATATCTCATTAGAGGCAAAAGCTATAAGGATCAATATGAATAACTGGATGGCAAAACTCTCACTTTCCAGTGTTCATAATGCCCGTTCCATTATTGGGAGATTAAATACATTTTTTCTCTCATGCCCTCTGTATGGTGCATTAACCCTAAATCCAGGGAGGATGTACCACGATTATCTATGTGAATTCTGGTACTCTGCAATTTATAATGATGAAACTTCATCAATTACTTATACTCTCAAGGGAGGTACCAGATCCTCGGGTTTCTCTGTTAGTTTACTCAGGTCTATTCTATAGTTGAATTATTTTTAACATAATGAGTTGCCCATTGAACTTCCATGTGGTATCAATACAAGGGAAGTGTGCAGACTAATGGGGCACACAGATATTGTGGATAAGCATGGCCAGCTATCCAGAAATTGAACAGTCTACATGAGCAGACTGTCAGACTCATGGAGATTTTTCTTCACGCATATTGTTGAATGTTTGGGAGGCAGTTCTGGAGGGTTGGACCAGATAAATCAAACTCATCTCCAGATTGCCTACTGCCTCTGGTTTGGACTCAGAGTGGATTTTGCTCAGATCCTATTTGATGATCTGGTAGAGCGTCTTAAGGTGAAAGGAAGAAAAGCTTTTGTTCCATATATACGTTTTCTTTCACTGATGTTTAAAAGAGCTCTTGGAGACCAGTACATTATGAAACTACTCACTTTTCTATGAGTGAGTATATGAGGGATCTGACCAACCTAAGATCTCCACTGAATGAGGTAGATATTCCTCAGACCATGCTCTCTTTTTCAAAGGGAAGAAGTAGAAGTGGCTCCAGGTAGAGGTCAAGTTGGTGAAGGACCCTCTGGTGACCAAGATGTTGAAATTATAGAAGCTGTACAACCCATAAGACAAGTGGCTCCTGAAGGTCAACAACCAAATGTTGAACCTTCCAGACGACCAAGATCAAATAGGCGTCTTATGAGAGATGGAGTTCAGGTGAATCCAGAAAGACATCCTGGTGATGTTAGGAATTTAGATGGGTCTCCAATTTTTGAACCAGAAGAGAATGTTGAACAAGTTGAAAATGTACAAGCTGTTGAGCAGATAGAGAATGTACAGACTGATGAGCAGGTAGAACAAGTTGTTCAGGCTGATGAACAAGTAACTGGTGAGCAAGATGCTCAGATTGATCTGAATGTAGAAGCTGGTGAACAAGTTGGTGATCAAACTGTTGGTGAAACTTTTTGGGATGAGGCTGATTCTCCCATATCAGAAGGTCAGAATTTTGATGTAAATATGAACTTTCTTGGTGAAGATGTTGTAGAAATAGAGAGTCTACCAGAAATGCCACCACCTCCACCAGAAACAAATATTCCTCCACCAGAATCCAACATGCCACCACCACCACCACCTTCAATTCCACAAACCACTCCATACTTCTCTCCACCAACAATTCAAATTTCACAATCTCAACCCCCACCACTTGAAACTCCATTTGACTTATCTGAACCACGTGTGCTGGACTCTACTGTAGTAACTGCTGAAACTACTTCTGAAGAGGTCTGGACACAAATACCTTTCATGACTAGAATGACTTCCAATCTTGATCCTCCCAGTGGTCCCTCCTCTTCGTCTTCAGCCGAGGTCCAAGGCCTTTTAAGTAAGGTGGCGGACCTGGAGAGATCACTGCAATCTTCATCCCAGGTTATTTCTGACTTCAAGTCTTTATTATCAAATAATCTAGCTTCAGAAATGAATGTTTTTGCTGGGAATGAGAAGCTTGTTTTTGAGAAGCTGGATGAACTGGTACTGGCCACCAATAACAATTCTGAAAATATAAAAGTGGCAGTCCAGGGATTAGAAGAAAGGCTAGTCAGTTCTGTTCAGACTGCAGTAGAAAGTAAAATTGTACAATGTTAGAAATATAAAATAGTGCTTAGTTGTATTTCTAAATATTGTATTTTATGTATTAATTGTAAGGTTGAGGGGGAGCTTATGTAATATACTTAGAGTATAAATACCCCTCAAGCCTTCAACTTTTGTAACCTTTTGCACATTTTTGCTCAGAAATAAATCTGCTTTCCACACACACACACCTTTCTCTCTCAAGAACACACACTAACACACACACTTTCCACCATTGTTGAACACCTTACTTCCGCACCATAACACGAATCAAATCTCGTTTCTACATGTGGTATCAGAGAAAAACAACAATCTGTTGACGATCCAGAACAAATTTCATGCAGATTAGTGCTATTTTTGTTCAAAATTGAGAATTCGTGTTCATAAATAACCGTTTTTTTTAACCGTCACTGTTATTCACCAAATCACCATCAATTTTCACTCAATTTTCTTGTTTTTGTTCACAAATACATTCTAAATCATCTCAATAATCATTCTGTTAAATTTTAGAATACAATTCACTGTTTTGATCATAATCCAAAATTTTTGGAAAGTTGATGAGAATTTGATTTTTCAGTTTGAATTGATTTGAGTTATGGAATTGTTGCTAGGGTTGTGCGCGATCATATTCTAAGCATTTCTGTGTTTGGATCGAGTTCTAACTCTAAAAATTGAGTGAGATACAAGCAAATTAGTGAATTATTCGACTATTTTGTCATTTTCTGGTGTTCTTGCTGATTGATCTCAAGACGATCTTCCTAAGACGATCTCCTTCAAGATCGTCCTAGTGATCTTCTAGCATTTGTGCTGAGACGATCTTCCCAAGATCATCCTAACTTTGTGGTTCTGTGTGAACTGAGTGTGATGGTTTAATCATTTGAAGTTGTTGTGATTGGGAATCACACACTTCCTTGGGTAACTAATCTCTTTGAGATTGGTTTTGCTCAACAATTCTGAGATCATAACCTCATTCTGTCCAAATTTCCTAAATTCTCTATACTTAGAAAAATTTTCCTCAAGCTTTTCTTAAGACGATCTTCACCAAGGCCGTCTTACCTTTCTTCAACAAATTACTAAGACGATCTTCTTTCAAGACCGTCCTAACCTTCTTTCTTCCATACTTAGAAATTTTTCATCCAATTCAAAGGACGATCTTCTTCAAGATCGTTCTAGTTCCAAAATTTCAAACCAATTTTTTCTTAATACGATCTCATCAAGATCGTGTTGTTTTCCAGAAAAACAAAAACAATTCACAAATCATTGTTCATTCATTTCAATGACAACAATTAACATTGATCCAATGATGTCAACCATCAGGCCTCCAATTCTTCATAAAGATTCTTATGCTAAATGGCAAAATGAATTTATGGATTTTCTTGATATCAAATCAAATGGTGTCTTCATTAGAGAATCAATTCTTGAAGGTCCAGTGCAATTCAAAGATGCCAATGGAGTTTTTCTTACAAATGAACAACTGACTGATGATCAAAAAGCAAGAGTCCATGCTGACAAGCAAGCTAAAGCCTATATCTATCAATCTCTTCCTGATGAGATTTTCTCAACTGTTGATTATGATCATAATGCCAAGGAGATATGGGATGAATTCACAAAGTTTGCTGTGTGTGAGACTCTCCATGTTCAAGAAAAGACCATTGACACTTCGAGTCAAGTTTCTTTAGTCAAAAGATGTTCAAGATGCAGACGTCAAGGACATGAAGTTGATGAGTGTGTTGTACCAACAATGAAGAATTCAGAGCTTGAAATCAGAAAGCATTTCTTAGCCAAACAACAAAAGATAAAACCATGGCTATTTGGAGATATTGATGCTGATTCTGAAGATCTCACATGCTTGATGACATCTGTCACTTCAACAACCAATCCTTCACAAACTACTTCACAAACAACAACAAGTGAGGTAGAATTCATTTTCAAAGATGATTACCTGTCTGTCCAAACAACTGCTGCTACTCTGACAAAGCAAAATCTCACTTTGAAAAACAATTTGAAAATGGCTAAACAAGAGTTTGATAAAATTAATGAAGATTTTTCAGAACTCTCAATAACTCATGAAGCTCTCAAAGTGAACTATGATTCATTAAAAGAAATGCATTTGTCAAGTAACAGTTCTCAAGTTGTTTCACCCAATGCTCATTTGACCAACAAATGTCAAGACCTTGAAAAGACTGTCCATTCACTCAAGTAAACCATTGAGACCTTAAAGCTTGAGAAAAAC
>CM067175.1:18533053-18544454 GCA_034093135.1 Erigeron breviscapus | reverse complement strand
TAAAGCATACAAGTCAATTCCTCGTAACCAGTGTAAAGCTTTGTAAGGGCTTTCCACTGATGGTCTCCAGTTTGTAACTGACTAGAATGCCAACTGGGCTTCGCTGCCATTGCCATTCTCTATCTTCCATTTGTTGTCTTCGACTGCAACTGGAATGATTCTTCAACTGGTCAGTTCTCAACTGGAGGAAGTCTTCAGTTGCGTTGACTGTACGGTGCAACTGGACTTCAATATATTTCTGGACAAATCTTTTTGGTCACCAGTTTTACTGGGTCACCAGATGCAACTGGTGACTGGTCAGTGTGAACTAGTGACTGGACAGTTCCAGGTGAACTGGTCCTAACAAATTCCCCCTATTTGTCTAGAAATATAGTCTAAGTCTTTTTCTAGTTCTTGTATCTATACAAGTGTGAACTATAGAGACTTGTTCGATTTAAATCTATCTAAGTTTCTTAAGGCATTTTTATAGATCAATAAATGCCTTAGGTTTTTCTTTTAGGTTTGTTAGATTTTAATCTTTTATCTACCTTGTGGTTACAAACTGGTAACTTCATTTATACAAGGAAATGGGATTTATACAAGTTACAGAATGTAAATACAAATTACAAGTAGATAACTGAAGAAAGAACTTAATGAGATGGCCCTTCGCCAGTTCTTCTTCTCTTGGCAACTGAAGAGATAGGCTGAGTATCTTCAGGATCAATATTCAACTTTTGCTCAAAATTTTCTTTATGTTGAATTTTCCCCCTTAGAAAGTTTACCCATGCTTTCTCAAACCTATTCTTTTGTGCCTTCGCATCTAGCACATTCACCATCTCAACCCATTCGCTGAACCCATATTGCATAGCACCAGGATTATCAGTTTTAACCAGTGGCCCCCTGGTATAACTAACTTCGACTTGAAAGACTTTGGTGCCTGGCTTGATTGTTACATTTACACCATTAATAGTACCACTATGTCTTCTGGTTGACATGATCTGGGAGTAGTAGCTTCTAGCTTCAGATTCATTTGTAATTCTTATACTCCCAGCACCAGCAGCCAGTACAGCGGAGTTGATGTCTTCATTTGAAACCTCGCCAGTTGGTTCAACAAATGTGCTAAGGTCAGCATCTCTAGACAGTGGTCTTCTTGGTTGTGGAATCCTTCTTGTTGGATTCAAAACCTTCTTCACAACCTTCTTAACATTTTCAACTCGTTTAAGAATCCCACTGGCCCTTATCTCCTTAGCCTTCTCCACTGAAATGTTTAAACTCATGGCATCAAATTCTGCTTCATCCTCAGGATAGTGTCTGTCCAGTTCTACATCCAGCATTTCTTTCAACTGGTCAACTATCCTGGGATCATTCTTGATCCTAACATACTCCTCCTTAGTGATACCAAAAGATTGGCATCACTCATATCAAGTAACTTGATTTGTGCAAGATGTGCCTGGCTTCAGCTTGGTTTCTTTGTTTCATTTTCTTTCTTTCTTTGATATCATTTCCAAGTTTGGCCAGTCTTCTACTATCACTATCTGAAACTGGAGGGAGTATATCAGCATTGCCAGTTTCCAACATTACATCAGTGGCCGGCTGGGCAGATGCATCACCAGCTAAACCTTTACCTTTGTCCATCACATTCCCCCTAACACCCACATCACCAGATCCACCCACTCTTTGCTCACCAGCTTCAGTACTGGTAGCCACAACCAATTCTCTTCCAGATGAAGTCCTTCTAGGTGCAACTGGTGTAAGGACTGAACTTCTTTCCCCTTGGCAGCATCTAGACCTGCCCTAATTGCTTCCCATTCAGAGGGGTGAGATGGCAACCGGTCAAGAGCTGCCATGACTGCATGTCCTTACACTCTTTAAAGATGCCACACATCATCCTGAAGGACCTCCAAAGGTGGTTGGTTTCTTTAGACTGGGTCAAGACATTTGCACTAACTTGTTCTTGACCAATTTTTAGTTCATTTAAAAGCTTGGAGTCTTCGTCCAAACCAGAAACCACCTTTTCTTTTACCTCTTCATCTTTCCTCTTTAGATGCTCTACTTCAGTTGTCAGTTTCTCTATAGATTGAGCATGTAGAGATACCTGGGTGTTCAAACTCTCTATGCTGCCTCTCAACTGGTTGATCTCACTGGTAAGTGGGGCCAGATCAACCTGAGGAGTGGCCAGCTTGGTGATCTCAGACATCACCCTTTCAATCAAATGCTCTTCTCTAGCACCCAGCGTATCCTCTATTTTCTGACCAACCGAAGTCATCAACTGCTCTCCAAGACCAGTTACATCTAGGCCAGGTCTTTCAATTAGTTCCTTAACCTGCCTTTCAATCTCTTTCAAGTCAACTTCTGAAGTTCTGACAGTATTTCCCAGCAAGTTGGAGATTGAACTGGTGACCTTGGAGTGAGTTAGGTCAAAGGCTTCCTTTAGAGTACCAGCCAGATTGTTGCAGCCAGTGACCAACTCATTAAGCTTTCTAAACACCAAGTCTTCATTGGATGAAAACTTGTTTATCCCCAGATCGACCACCTTAATGTTTGTTAAATGATCTTTGTGGTATCTGGAGAATGACTTGGTGTTTTTGTCAAGTGTCTTCTGAATCTCCTCCACCCTGGTAAGAAGGTTTTGGAGATCGGCTTGTAGTGAGACAACTTGACTGTCCAGTGACAAAGGAGAAGGTGTCACTGGACCAGCAACAGTTACTACTGGAGCAACTGGAGGAGGCAAACTTAAGGAAGTCTCCCCAGTTGTCAAGCCAGCAGTTGAAGATATAATTGGAGTGGTGGTTGAAGAAAGGACTGGAAAAACAAATTGTTGTTCATGCTGAGAATGCTCAGGTGTGAACAACGGCGACGGTGGGGGTGGCATTTCTCGAGCAAGTGAGAATTGCCCAGTTGGTAAAGGAGCGGAATATATTGGTAAAGATATATCTATAGGCACATTTTCTTGTGGTGGTGAAAGTGAAATTGATGCGTCTGGAAGTGAGACTGGAGATGAAGGGTCTTGAGCTTGTACAGAAGCATCAAGAATCTCCAAGTCTGTTTCAGTACTTCAGAATCCGAAGATTCTATAAGGATTTCCTCGTCATTAACACTCATGTCCAGATCCATGAATGTAACTGAGGGCTGACCAGTTACCTGGTCAGTCTCCAGATGACCTTCCCCAGTTTCCTGGATGGGTACATCTGTTGGTGGATCAAATACCAAAGTATCTTCACCAGGGATAGATGTGATGGGGGTTGCTTCAGTTATGGTTGCTCTATCCTCAACCATAACATTAGACACACTGGAGGGTCCCTCATTATTTTGAGGCCCGCCCAGTTGCCTTTCTGACTCACCTGCAAGAGGTGCATCAGTTGAAGCGAATGCCAGTTGCATTCATTCAGGAAGTTCGACCTCACCAGCTTCAGATACCAGTGAGTCTAGATTCCTTAGCATATCTGGAGCAGTGTACGGTGAATCTGTACTATTATATGCTTCTCTGCCCAGAATTTGCTTAAAACAAAGAGAGAGGAACCTTGAAAAGGGAATACAAACACCCCTTGTGCCCTTCAGTTTTTGAACTAGGCTTCTATACAGAATATCTGCAAAGTCTACTCTCAATCCGTTCCACAAGCAGTAAGCCATCTCTGCTTGCGAGGAGTTAATCTGGTCAAGTCCACCAGAACTCCCACCCATGCTCTCCACCAGGTGGATGAAAAAATACCTCCATGAAGGTGTAAGGCCCTTCATGGTCATCGCACCTTTTGTCTTCAACACCCCATTCTCCAAATACTCCCTGTGTCCCATTTCAAGAAGTACTTGACGAAAGTTTATATTTGGGGGCAAGACGACTGGAGATTCACCCTCTCTCCAGTAATTGAGGCGTAAGGCATCCCTCAATACATCGGCTGACAAGGTACATTGGATTGTTCCATCCTTTAATGTGAAACTGATGGAGGAACAATCGGAAGAAAGAACGGTAGTGTACCAAAACTCACATAAGTAGTTGTGAAACAACTTACGTGGGTTTAGAGAGAATGAGGGTCCTATTGGAGAATTCTTCAAAAACTTTTGAATTCAACCAATAAGGGTATCGGACCCTTGAGATCCTCGTAGGCTGGCCATCGGATTATTTGGATTTAGTTTGATGACCGAAGCACTACTAGGGGCACCAGGTGCCGCTTTGACATCTAGTGAGGGATTATATGGAACAGTCAAGAGATTTACATCTCTTGAACGAGATGATCTAGGTGCCATTGAAAATGAAATTGAAATTTGGGATTTAGGGTTTTGATTTGTGAAGCAAAGAGAAAAATGAAGCAATTTTGATGATTGGAAGTAAATGAAGGAATGTAAGAGAAGGAAGTAAATGAGTTCGGAGTAAATAAGGGTATTTATAAAGGGATTCAAGATCCCAATGAAACACCAAAATTATATTTTAATAAAGACAATCCTTTTTGTAGATATTTTCAACAAAGTTGGTTTGAATTTTGAAATAAAATATTGATTTGCCATGTAAACATTAAATGCTTCCATGTCAGCATTAAATGCTACGACGGCTTATCTTACCCACGCGCCCACTCACTTTTTGTTTTCCCAATACAAACAGTTGTCAGGTACTAAAATGGTTTCAAACACGTCAGATCACGATATCAAGTGGTTTAAAAAACTCGAGTATCATCACGTGTCACACATATTGACCAAGTATTTGTAACGTTATAAAAATAAGACAAGACTAAATCTGGTAACTGGAGGATCAGTCCAGTACCAGTTTCCAACTGGAGAGTTCTCCAGTTGCATTTTCAAATAAAAACGAATTTTAGTCAGAAAATTATTTTGAGTCTTTCCCCCTAAAATGATGATCCAGATATCAATTAGTGCCAAGATAGTATCACAAAGGCGTTCGATAGCCTGGCGAGCAAAGATTATCTGGACCTCCTCAACTGGAGAACTTCATCAGTGTCACTGACGCGTTCAATAACAAAGAAAGCTCCAGTTAAGGGTTTAACATTCCCAGTTCGCTGATGAGATATTTAAAGGTTTTCTCATCGAGAGGTTTAGTAAAAACATCAGCTAACTGTTTGTCAGTGGGGATGAAATGAATTTCAATATCTCCTTTCATAACGTGATCTCGAATGAAATGATACCTGATGTCAATATGCTTTGTTTTTGAGTGCATCACTGGGTTGTGAGATATAGCAATAAGCACTGGTGTTGTCACAAAAGATTGGGGTCTTGGTATACTTCTGACCAAAATCTAGTAACTGGTTCTTGATCCAGAGAATCTTGGCACAGCAACTGGCCGCAGAAATGTACTCTGCCTCAGCAGTGGACATAGAGACTGAAGTCTGCTTCTTGCTGGTCCAACTTACCAGTTTTCCTCCAAGGAAATGACAACCACCAGTTGTTGATTTTCTATCTATCTTACAACCTGCATGATCAGAATCTGAATAACCCATTAGATCTAATCCTGAGCCTTTGGGGTACCAAAGACCAAGATTAGGACACCCTTTCAGGTATCTAAAGATACGCTTTACAGCGTGCAAATGTGATTCTTTAGGGTTAGACTGAAATCTGGAACATAAACATGTTGCAAACATTATATCTGGTCGACTGGCAGTTAAGTACATCAGTGAACCAACCATACCTCTATAGTCAGTTATGTTAACTGGTTTGCCAGTTGGGTCAGAGTCCAAATTCAATGGTGCTGCAATAGGTGTGTTTTTCGATGGGATTGAATCATATTTGTATTTTCTTAACAAATCTCTGACATATTTTCCTTGGTTTATGAAAATTCCATTTCCAGTTTGTTTAATCTGAAGACCTAAGAAAAATGTTAATTCACCCATTAAACTCATCTCATACTCAGATGACATGATTTTAGAAAACTTTTTACACATTGCATCATCAGTTGAACCAAAAGTAATGTCATCAACATAAATTTGTACCAATAAGATATTACCTCTTTCTTTCAAGATAAACAAGGTATTATCTATTGCACCTCTTTGAAAGCCATTTTTAAGAAGATGTTTAGTTAAAGTATCATACCAGGCTCTTGGGGCTTGTCTTAGACCATACAATGCTTTGTTCAGTCTATAAACCCAATGAGGATGCTTCTCATCGATGAAACCTGGAGTCTGCTTAACATAAACTTCTTCTTCCAATGTTCCATTAAGGAACGCACTTTTGACATCCATCTAGAAGACCTTGAACTGCAGATGGGCTGCATAAGCCAGAAATATTCTTATGGCTTCAAGTCTTGCAACTGGAGCAAAAGTTTCATCAAAGTCAACGCCCTCTGCTTGACAATAACCCTGGGCAACTAGTCTGGCCTTGTTTCTTACAACATGGCCATCTTAATCCATTTTGTTTCGGTAGACCCATCTGGTACCAATAGGTTCTTTCTTTAACCCTGGTGGACAAAGAACAAGCTCCCAAACATTGTTCCTTTCAAACTGGAGGAGCTCTTCTTGCATAGCTTCCACCCAGCTTGGGTCTGCCATAGCCTCGTCAATCTTCTTTGGTTCAATTAGAGATAAGAAGGTGACGTTTAAGCATTGCTCACTGGTGGCTCTTCTAGTCTGAACCCCACTAGTTGGATCACCCACAATTTGTTGAATTGGATGGGCTCGAGTCCATCTAGTGTATTGACTAGGCTGGTGAACTACAATGTCAGTGCAAGTCACCTGGCGATCTTCTTCAGTTGCAACAGCTTCTGGAGAAGGGTCAGTCCAAACAACTTCTACATCCTCATCAGAGTCAATGAGGTCTCGATTAGCATCATGAAATTCCTCATTAGAAGGCATTTCATGAAGAACTGGAGAAGTAGGTGTTTGAACTGGTGCTGATATTGGAGTGGCACGTACATCAGATCCAATCACCAATTCTTATGGTAAGTTGAAATTGATGGAGGGATAGAATGATGTGTCACTAGTGGTGTTCTTCTTCTTAACTGGTTCCAATTTGTTGTAACTGGAAGCATCTTCTGGTGAAACAACTGACCGATGAACTTGGTCAGTTTCACCAAAATTAATTGGAATGACTGGAGAAATATCAAGGCTTGGTCTCTTGTTGATTGCTTCAGTTGATTCGTCGAATGTGACATGAATTGTCTCATGAACCTTTTGGAGTCTATAATTATAAACTCTAAAGGTCTTTCGAATATCTGAATAACCTAAAAATACCCCTTCATCAGCTTTTGCATCAAACTTTCCAAGCTGACTGGAATCGTTTAGTATATAAACTGGACAACCAAATACATGGAAGTATCCAATATTTGGTTTACGATTCCTGAGTACTTCATAGGCAGTCTTCTTATGTCTCTTGATGTAGACTGACCGGTTTTTGGGTGTGACAAGCAGTTGCAACTGCCTCAGCCCAAAAACTGGTGGGAAGACCAGATTCAGATAGCATACTTCTGGCTGCTTCTATCAGTGTACGATTCTTTCTTTCAACAACTCCATTTTGCTCTGGAGAGTGAACTGATGAGAAGTTTTGAGAGATGCCAGTGTCATTGCAAAATGTTTCAAGTACCTTATTTTGGAATTCAGTACCATTATCACTTCGCAACTGACAAACTTTTCGAGTATACTTGAGCTCAATTCTTTTAATGAGAGAGATGATTTCAGTAGATGCATCACTTTTGGATCTGATGAATACCACCCAGCTGTATCTGGTGAATTCATCAACCACAACTAGAGTGTACTTCTTTCCAGCTCTAGTTTGAACATTCACTGGACCAAAGAGATCCATATGTAGCATGTGAAGAGGTTCAGTGATGCTAAAATTTTGCCTAGTTTTAAAACTGGCTCTCTTCTGCTTGCCCATCTCACACCCTGGACATGGTTTTTCTTTATTGAAAGAAATCTGAGGTATCCCATCAACCAGTTGTTTACGAGACAACTTGTTAATGTTTTTGAAATTAAGATGGGATAATCTTTTATGCCATAGCCAGTTGGTGTCCTCATCAGCTTTGGTATAGAAACATTGCTCTTTTGGAGCTGGTTCCATATCCATGATGTACACATTTCCTTTTACTTTCCAATCCTTGTTAAATATGGTGCCTTGTGCAATATCGAACAATACTCTGAAGCCATCATCGCAAAGTTGGCTGACACTGATCAGGTTGTATTTCAAACCATTCACAAATGCAACTCTTTTGAATTCGACTTGTCCATTATTGAGCACACCATATCCTTCAGTCTTTCCAGATTGATCGTTACCAAACGTCACTGTCGGTCCATCTTGGACAGTGAACTCTTCCAATAGGGGCTTACATCCGGTCATAGTCCGGCCAGCAGCGCTGTCCAGATACCAGATATTCTTCTTTCGATCGCCCTACACACACACAAAAATCATTAGTTCTTTTTGTGAACCCATATTTTCTTGATGGGTCCACTGGACTTCTCTACAGAAGCCACAGTTGACAGTTGTGGTGTTGAACTAGAGGCTGCATCTGGAGCTTTATCACCAGCTCCAGGTGCAGGAGTAAAAACAATTGGTATTTGATACTTACTCCCTTTATTTTTACCAGATTTTGTTCCAGAAGGAACATTCTTTTGTTTAGGTATTAAAGAGAGTGGATTAATATTTTGTTTGAAAACTTGAGGTAATAAACCTCCTTCCAGATTGTTAATCCGGGCAGTACAACTCTGAACCTGCCGAGACAAAAGTTGGAGTTGACTTTCCAGATTAACCAAAATATTATTTTCTTCAGGCAGTTGAACCTTGGACCTAGGTTCAACTGGTGCTTTAGTCTGTCGGGTCTTGGGCACCTTAGACTTTTGAGGTAAAGGCTTGTTACCAGTGGCCTTTTTGACTGGAGATTTAGCCTGTTTGGCTCCAGTTTTAACCTCAATGGGGGTGGTCTCAAAGGTTTCAGTTTTAACAGCTTCAGATTGATCATAAGGTGTTTCAACCTTGAGAGCTGGAGGCAATGCATGAAGGTCTGGTATGAGAGCTGCCATCTCCAGATCTCCAGATTTCCATGCATTCTTCTGGGCATCGATAGTTCTTGAAAATGCATCATAGTTTTTGCCAGATGCTTTTACCCATGACTTGATAATCTTTTGTTCTTTTTCAAGATCAGAAAATAGTTTTTGATTATCAAGTTCTAAAGCCTCAATCTTTAAAACTGACTCCTTGAGAGCCAACTGGACACTTTGCAAATAATTTAGTTGTGGTTTAACATTGTTCAGTTCAATTAGGATAGTGTCAAGATATCTTTCACTATCAGCTCTTACAGTTTCCACAAATGCCAAATCACCACTTAATGATTCAGCCAGGTCCAGTTTTAGTTCAGGGTCAACCTGGTTATCATAGTCACATACCTTCTTCAGTATGATGTCCACCCATCTTCCAGAGATGACATCTTCTTTTACCACGTGTTGCTGCTGTTGATCTTCCAAGGCCATGAAGCACATGTCTCTTTCCTCTTCTTCATCATCAGATGAGTCATCAGAGTACTCCCATTTTCCCTCAGTTTGTGCCATTAAGCACTGATCCTTTTTCTTTTCCATGGACAGGAGGGCAATCTGGGCCTTAAGCTTCTTGTATTTAGCTTTGTAGCTATCATCAGGCCGATTGAAATTAGGGACAGAGGGGCCAGTTTGGTTGTTCAACTGACTAGATCTGCATTCCTTCATAAAATGACCTTTCTTACCACACTTATAGCATGTAAGATTGGTCTTATCCAGAGAGCTGGAGGCAATGCATGAAGGTCTGGTATGAGAGCTGCCATCTCCAGATCTCCAGATTTCCATGCATTCTTCTGGGCATCGATAGTTCTTGAAAATGCATCATAGTTTTTGCCAGATGCTTTTACCCATGACTTGATAATCTTTTGTTCTTTTTCAAGATCAGAAAATAGTTTTTGATTATCAAGTTCTAAAGCCTCAATCTTTAAAACTGACTCCTTGAGAGCCAACTGGACACTTTGCAAATAATTTAGTTGTGGTTTAACATTGTTCAGTTCAATTAGGATAGTGTCAAGATATCTTTCACTATCAGCTCTTACAGTTTCCACAAATGCCAAATCACCACTTAATGATTCAGCCAGGTCCAGTTTTAGTTCAGGGTCAACCTGGTTATCATAGTCACATACCTTCTTCAGTATGATGTCCACCCATCTTCCAGAGATGACATCTTCTTTTACCACGTGTTGCTGCTGTTGATCTTCCAAGGCCATGAAGCACATGTCTCTTTCCTCTTCTTCATCATCAGATGAGTCATCAGAGTACTCCCATTTTCCCTCAGTTTGTGCCATTAAGCACTGATCCTTTTTCTTTTCCATGGACAGGAGGGCAATCTGGGCCTTAAGCTTCTTGTATTTAGCTTTGTAGCTATCATCAGGCCGATTGAAATTAGGGACAGAGGGGCCAGTTTGGTTGTTCAACTGACTAGATCTGCATTCCTTCATAAAATGACCTTTCTTACCACACTTATAGTATGTAAGATTGGTCTTATCCAGAGAGCTGGAGCTGGAAGCATTGTTGGGGCCATTAAATCTTTTGGATTTATGCTTAAACCTATTAAAGGTTTTAGCAATCATGGCGACCAGATCATCATCGTCAGTTTCATTACAACCATCACTGTTTTCAGTGGTCAGTCCAGAGTTTAAGAAACTGTTCAACATCTCCTTCATCGAGTGTACCTGGACACTCTCAACAGACATTAAAGCAGCACAAGGTCGCTCAGTTACACTAGCAACCTTGGGACTCTGGGCATGGTTCATGGCATCTTGCTCAGCCACAAGTCTTGCAGCATTATTATCTTCAGTGAATCTGAAGGCTCCAAAGAGCGATGCAAGAGTATGAGTGTGCAAGGTTTTACCTTTTCTTAAGACAAGAACCATGTTTTCCCATTTGGAAGGAAGAATATCACAAAACTTCTCAAGAAGAATATCCTTATCCTTCTCTACACCCAAACCTCTCAACTGATTGATGAGGCTAGAAAATCTGGTGTATGTACCAGTTAGACTTTCATTGGGCAAGGCAAAGAAGGATTCATACTTCTTGTTCAAAGCAACTTTTCTGGTGACAATAGTGTCATCACCTCCTTCAAACTGAATAACTAACTCGTCCCACATAGATTTTGCACTGGGGAACAACACAAGTGTTGGAATTAGATCTTCAGGAACAGCTCCAAGGATCATGTTCTTGAGTCTGGTGTCCAGATCAACAAGTCTACGATCCTCATCAGACCAATGGTCTTCTGGCTTTTCCCTTGAACCTCTTCTTCCAGTTGGATCAAGAAGAGGACTGACCCCAAGGGACATGGGTATATATGGTCCATCCTTAAGGATTTTCAACATATACCTTTCAATCCCACCAAAATGCAAAAGCATTCTAGCCTTCCATGTACCGAATGTCTCACTGTTTCCATCAAATTTTGGAACAGGAGTGTTAGAGTAGTCATGGACATGGTTTGGGGCAGTAGG